>OZ018329.1:1197257-1584549 GCA_963969495.1 Ceratothoa steindachneri
CTATTCCTGTATGATAAAAACAGATCTATATAATGCTGACAAGCCTCTACTAGCGGCAGCACATTTGAGTTTTGTAAAGAAAATACTGTTTTGTTTTAAATTAATTAGCATTTCGGCTCCTTACAATCTCGAAGAAATCGAATTATTTCAGTAGAAAAGGTAATAAAGAAGACGAGTGTACAAAACTGCTAAAGTGCGTTGGTGCTTAAACAACAAGATTGCTTGTTCACTTGAAATTCGTACATAGGATTACTGACTTTGACTCGAACCCGAAAAAGCGAAAAGGTTAAAAGACTAAAGATATTAATATCATTTCTCACTCCCAATTCTATTGAAGAAGAAATTGAAAAAATCGCAGCCCTCGATGGCTTAAGCTTCAATTATATTGCTTCAACTAAGTTCCTAAATAAATTTTAGCTAAAAACAAATATCATAATTTACCTCCAACTACGAGACAGTCTATAAGCAAAATGGTGAGCATTTTCTATGATAAGAAAAAGAGTAAGCTGGTAAATCATTTCAAAACTCTGATTAGTGAAAGAGTCCGATTATGTGCCCCTCTTGATGAATATATATGCATAAAAAAGGCGAGATACATGAATATCAATGTGCATCACCAAGACAAGTATTGGTCCTTGCGTTTAGTTAAAATTCTTGGAAACCCTAATAATGCCAAAATCGTCGAGATTGTAAAAAAGAGGCTAGCTGATTTTGGCTTTGATTTTGATAATCACATAGTATCAACAGTGTTTAGCTTATGCAATGCATCTAGCCATTTCTTCAATTTTGTACAAAAAGAGATTGGAAAGTGACCAGTGCGAAAGTGATAGTGAAGAAACTGAAGAATTAGTAGAAGTCAGGGAAAGTGAAGAAATTAGAGGAGGAAGATCGATCTACTGTTAAACCTAATGAAATTTCAAGTGAAAATGAAGATGATGCAGATGAAGAATTAAAAAGTCCTTTTTCTAATTAATATTTTACTTATAGAATTGCAAAATAATCTCGGAGTTCCATTACTTCAAGACAATTTAATTTCTTTTCTATAATAAATAAAGTTAGAAGAATAGGTCAAATTTTCTGGAAATCCCTACTAAAAAATCCGATAAACTCCAAGATTTTGTATAAGACTAGTTTAATGGGAAAGAGCTCAAGCTTTTCTTAGATTGCAAGAAGAGATGGAATAGTCTTTTAAGCATGATAGAAATGTTTCTTAAGCTGAAACAATGAATCCTCAATGCATTGAGAGGAATTCGTTCCACTGAGACAATCACTTCAAAGGAATGGGAAATTTTGGAAGGCATCCGTAATATGCTTCGTCTCCTTGAGATAGCAATTAAAGGCCTGTGTTCAAGAGATGACACACTTTTAACTGCTGAAGTCTCCTTCAGGTTCACTATAAAGAAACTTTCAGAGAAGCATACTCTACTAGGAAAGTGATTAAAAGAAAGCATAATTAAATACCATTCCTCAAGAAGACAGCCAGAGACTGTAGGCTTGCTTAAATACCTTCATGACCCTAGAAAATTGAAAACTCAGGATGATGAACTTTTTTCGCCTCCTTTTAAAGTTTTCCTCAAGAAAACTTCAGATAGACTGTTTAAAAGGCCTTTATCCGAAAACAACGTACAGTTGGATCAGCACAAAAAAGATAGTGTAAGCCAACAAGAACCTGGTTGCTCTAAAGATGCAATGGGAATAGAAGCTTGGAAAAGGGAAAAAATGATGACCCATTGCTTGCTGAATATTTACAAGGAATATAAGAGTTACAGCCAATTCAAGTGAGGAAGGAAATTTCAGCACATTTAGATGTCAACAAGGAATTTAAGAGCTTTGAAATATCCTTAAAAAGAACAGAAAAACTGGATTAGCTCTATAATGCAATACTGATAGTCAAGCCTACAAGTGTAGAATCTAAAAAAAACGTTCTCGGCAGCGGGGTTGTACCTCACGAAACTGGAATCAAATCTTACCGAAAATTCTCTGCATAGTCTTTCTTTTCTTAGGTCTATTTCAAAATTAAACAATCTGATTCATTTGCTTTTCATTAAAAGGTTGTTATTTTTCTTGTATTAGGGAGGTATTGATCCTTTTCCAATAAATCTTTATTTTAATTACTTATTATTGCCTTGAATTAGGAATCTAAAATTTTCTTACCATAATATTATATTTTTTTAGATTGAAAAACTTTTCATTTAAAATTTATTGTCATTCACTGAAAAAAGGCTTTATATACTTATTTGAACTAATTCTTCTATAGTTTGAATTGTCTTCGCTTCAGAAAGGTTTATTTTCATTATGGATATATTTTACTGAATTGAAAAAGTTATTGATTTTTCAGTTATTTCTTATTCATTGAAGCTTATGAATATAGAAAGGAAAGTCATAAATAAATCTTTAGGCAATAAAGTATATCACTTTAATTTTTTCCTTACTTTTAACTTTGAATCAGTGAATAAATGCATATTTCTCTTAATACCGGTATTGATACAGATATTAAGAAAATCATCGGTATTGATACCGGTACTGGAAAGTTCGATATTTTAACATCACTACTCTGCACCAAAGTGGTCTGAAATGTAAGAAGGTAGTTGCTAAGGGTATTTCATCAAGGAGCGCAATCTTTAGGATCATTAATAACTTTAAAAGACTGGTTCTATTTGATAAGAACTCCTATGGATGCACAAGAGATTCAAATGAAAGTCAAAATCGCTTCATGGTAAGGCCCCAGTTCAAGGATCGGTCTGCCTCCAGTGCTAAGCTTACTCCTGATTGGAAAGGGGCAGGTATGAACTCTTCAGTGCATAGTGAAGAGGAGATTTTTTGACAAAGGTCTCAAGTCGATACTCCACTTTTATGGGAAATATAAAGAAGGGACTGTTGAAGAATGGACAAAATGATATTCTCTGATGAAGCTCTCTTCCGCTTGTGTTGAGCTTCTGGAAGATCGCTCGTGAGGAGGAGAAGGGGAGCGCTTAAATGAGCCCTATTTTATGTGCTCACGGCGAAGCATCCAGAAACTCTTCTTGTCTCGGGCTGCTTCTCATCTAAGGGAACTGGAGCACTAACATTTTTCCTCAAGAACACTGCCATGAACTCAAAAAGGTACCAAAACGTCCTTCATCAGTACTTTTTTCCAACAGTTAGGACCAATTTGGGGATAATATTTTATTTGTCACAAATCAAAAGCAATACAAAGTTCTTGGCTGAAAATAACATTGAAATTTTAGGACCTTGGCCATATTTTAACCCAATAGAGATTTTGTGGGCGATAATCAAATTTGCGGTTGATAAACAGAAACAATCCAATTGTGAGTTATTTTGGGTTCTTATTGAACAAAAATGGACCAATATCAGTCAAGATATCTTCACAAATTTGGTTTTCAGAATGCCAAAACGAATTGAAGCAGTCCTGAAGTACAAGGGACATCATTGTAAATATTGACTGCGCGCATCAATTGACTGTATTTATTCATAAAATGGGTTGGAACTCTATATATTTGTATATTTCACATTCAAATTATTATACAAGTATACTAAAACAAAAGGCGTCGTTTGTCGTTTGATTAGGTCAATTGATTTTGATTTTCTTATAGAAAAAAATATAGTAGTCTCAAAACATTTGCCCATGAATGTGGTACTAAACAAATAAAGCCAAACATCCCACTAGACGTCTAGTAACATGGTTTCTACCCATTACAATCAACAACGGCTGCACTAACCATCACCCAAATCGTATAAGAAAGCTTCACCAATCCCACACTTTCACACACGAGAGTAAATCAACCATCGACATAAGCAATAACTTCGACACACATCCACATCAAGAAAATGCTAAACACGACACACAATTCCAACTATAAAAAATAGTTCGTCAATTTTCTCAATGGAAGACAAACACCAGTAATATACCACTGCAAGCTACCACGATCAACCAACTAGAAAATGGAGTCACGCAGAGATCCGCACTCTCACCCATACTCTTCAACCTATTCTTTGGCAACAACCACCTCCTCAACCTAACATCACAATCTACAGCTATGTAGACATTACCATTCTCACACAAGACTCAAACCGCAGCCAAGCAGTTTGTCGAAGTATGGCCAAGTGTACGGGAATATGCGCACACGGCTCTAAGGTAGGCTAAGCAAGGCTACAACTATTATTGTTCTAAGAGTGCGATTTGAATAGATAGCGGAAGCTAATAAGATAACCTGGGGTTATTGAATGGTTATAATGGGAGATTTAGGGTAGTGAGTGATTTAGTTCCTTTAAACCTCGAGAGTAAAGCGGAGCCACCTTGGGGAAGGTCTTGGTGACCTTGATTACTCACGGGGGGTAGCCACAAACTAGAAGTGGGTGTGGCTACTTTCTCGAACTGGTGTTTTGAGAGATGCGGGCCTCTTGTCCTCAAGAGGTCACCGGACGAACTTCGAAGGGGCGGGGTGACTTATCCAAACTCGGGTCGAGCGAGCTTTTGGGCCTCTTGTCCTCAAGAGGTCACCGGTCAAACTTCGAAAAAGTAGGGGGAGGGGATGACTTCTCCACACTCGGCTTGAGCGAGCTAACGGGCCTCTTGTCTTCAAGAGGTCACCATAAGAACTTCGGAGGACGGCTCCTCCAATCCTTGATCCGAAGGCGGTTGAGAAAGGCTGACGTTGCCTCACGAGACTCTTCTCCCTGACCCAAAGATACGATGTGATGTCCAGCTCTTCCTTGGCTTGCGACCGTCACCACACTTTTCGGGCGATAGCTTCGTTGAATTGAACTCATTTCGGGGCAGTGTCGTCTAACCAACTCTGTCTGTAATCCTGGAGAGGGTGCATATATATCCGGAGTTCTCCAAACAGGTTGAGAGAAAGGCCTTCTTGAACCCTCGTTATCGGCCATGACAAGCCGAGTGTCTCCTTGCAGGGAAGTGTCAACGGCAGGGATCAGCGGGACACACGGACGACCAGCGGCTGGAGCCATAAAAGATGTAATCTCTCGCCCTGAGAGGGGGGGGGGGGATTGAGATGGCGGGTAGGTAGCCTTCAATTTCAGCGTCATGCCTTGGTGTGGAATTTTTTTGCGATGACTTGGCAGCAAATCCAAAAAGGGTGAAGTCGGTGGGGGAAGGGGGGAGTAACGGCTCGTTTTCTCTCCAGAAGTAATATCTTAGGAGGTGGGGAAATAATATTATTCTAGGATATACCTCTACAACTCTATATCACAAGACTCGGACGTTCGCTGCATCACAACCACATGTCTGTCTTACGTTCAAAATGTTCCGCTACTCTCTTCACAACCCACAAAGAGAAGTAGAACAAATAACCCTGCATCACTTTAGCAAGTACACCACCCCTTAAATTAAAGGTTTAAAGTGATCGGTGTCACACTAGATACAGGACTAAATTTCCAACAACACCTAAGAAACCGCAAACAAAACTAACAAAAATGAACTCACTTCGAGCCCTCACTGAAACTATATCCGCAATCTCCCTCAAACCTGGGCACCAAACCTCACACCCACTCACCTCAGCACATAATTGAAGACACAAAACAAAACAATTCGCATAGCAACAGGTTTTTCCCGCAGGGCCCCGATCAACCATCAACATAACGAAGCAAAGGTCGTGGCGCTGAAACTCCCTCTCATCATCCGAAAACCCCCTTTCCTCCATAATACAGTGACCCTAAAGTCTGGAAACAGGCTAATGCATATTTTCACTAAAAAAATGAACTTCATGTTATTTAATTTGAACTTTAATTAATTAAAATACTAATCAATGACATTTTTTAGTGTGATTTCGAACATTTGTGAGGCAAAGTTTGATTCCCTTTGTGAGATTCCACCGTCAATTTCCGTCAATTTGAGCAATTTCATTTATGATGATGCGTTCCATCAGGTGGCTCGTATTTGGATTAACTTGACCTGCTGATAGTTCCTTTTTCCTTATTTAGGCAGTTGTGTCCCTAGCTGGCGTCCGCTAGTAGAGAGAGTAAAATTTAAAAGATAAAAACAATGTTGTCACCGGCGTACTCATGCGGGATCCAGGCACCTTCCACACTCCAATTCTTAGAGTTCATTAACTCTCGGATCACCAAAGAGATTTTTTATATTTAGTTTTAGGTGCCCGCAAACAATAATGATTAGTTACACCTGTGTTTGGTTTTATTGATGAGGTATCTGCACCCTCCTCAGCCAACCCTCCTTTCTTAGCCGTGTTTGGGACTGGCCATAGCAAGAGTCATAAGAGACTTTCTTACCCCTCAAAACCTTGCCATCGCAATGTCTCTTTTGTACCAATATCTGTCGTGGTATGATCAGGTGTACGCGGTTATACGCGCACTGACCTACTGGCCGACCGAAATTAAGGCTCCACCTAGAGATGGTTCTAAGAGTGCTTTAAATAGACAGTTACTAAGCCAAGGAATATTCAAACACGGCTACAAAAATATACTTTGATAGGACTAAAGATTACATATACATATTGGACAAGTTAAATGGCAATGCAATTAAATATTGACGGTTCACTGCTAAGATGATTAACACTATCAATTAAGTTTAAACCGATAGATAATTAATTAAGTAATGATTTTACAATTATGCAAATTCTAGAGCAAAGGGGATCCTTAAGGTTCGACGCGGTAAAGGTGGGAGGAGCGTGACGAAGCGGGGGTTAAATCCCTTTTACTTTGATGTGTGGCAAGTAGGACCAGGTAGGTAAGTTCGACCTTGAACTTGTGGGCGTCTCACTGGACACTCAATTCAACTTCGGGAAACTGAAGTTGGGGGCCTCTTATCCTTAAGAGGCAAACGGAGGGTGATTCGAAGATGGCTTTTCCGATCCTTAAAATCCGAAGACGTGGTGAGAAGGGTCGAAGCGCGCCTATCTATCTCCACGAACAACACTGAGTGACGACTAGCTCTTCCTTGGCTCTTCGACAATCACTCAATTCTTTTCTGGACGAGAATGTAGTCGATTCCCTCTCGACTAACGAAGACGTTACAGCTAACGTACTGGACGGCGGCTTCAGACACAATCTGCATGTAAACTCTGAAGTGTCGAATATATACTCCAAAATTATCTAGACGGGAGGAGAGATTCATCGCCAACAGATTTCTTTAATTGCCTTGGGTTGCGATAAGGGCCCATATCGAAAAGTCGCAATGCCCCCTTAATGGTCTTTCCATTGTTCTAATTTTCGGAATATATAGGGCAGACGAATTTAGAGCGGTCAACGGCGAACTGGGGAAGCCAGGGGGGGGGGGGAGATTCCTTCTCTCTCTCTCTCCTTATTCTTCCACACTATCATTTACGATAGATACTATATGGCTAAAAAATCACACTTGCTCAATGGTAACACCAAAACCTCTAATATCACACCCTGCACATCTTCGCCTTTAAGCAATATTTCTTTTGCCCCCCTCCCCCCGTCATGCGCTTAGATCAGCATTCCCAAGCCCCTATTTCCCTCAACCATTAACACCAGGCCATCAGCACACGAGAGCATTGGTATAACCCACCTCTCGTCATTCTCACACCCCATTTCCCCCGTTTCCCCATTCGTATTTCTCTCAGTACATCAGCCATAAAGATTATAAATAGCCAGGATGACATCGTACAATGATGCCTTACCCCCCTCCACTCTTATCAAACTTATATCAAACTATTAATTCCAGCCATCTTTCACTCGAACAAACCCTTACCAAATCCATCATTCTTAGAACCTGCCACAATACAGGCTCATTAAAGTGTCTCCAGATCCACGAACCCAGACTACATCTTTATTTCGTCTTTTTTTCAGCTGTCTCATTGCAAATACCAGATCCATGAAGCCTGCTATATACCCCCTTTGCTCGTCCCGTGTCGATTTCTGTTATACTTCTTACACACTTAATCATAATTTTCCCATACACCCTCACTGTAACACAACAGTATTCTTTCCCTTGTCGTTGCGATCCTCTAAAGGTCCAATTTCATACGTTTGGACGGCGCTTTTTTTTATGCTGTAACGAGATTTTGAAATGCAAGATTTTTCTTTGTCTTATCCATCTACTCCTTGTGCTGCTACTTCTTACCACGTATGAACTTGATTATGTTGCATAACATCGAGATACAGACCAGTCACCTTTCCTACTAATTAAAATTCATTCTTCTACTTGTTTTTGTGTACACAATAGTTGTGATTCCAGTTACTCATAAATGTACTTTCTCTTCCTTAATAAATCCTCTATTCATTTATGTGTGGAGAATTCACGATTCCTTAATGAATGAAAAGTAGTTAAATGAAAGAGAAAATATAATTTGCTCAGATATCAGGAGTAAAAGATTGAAATGTTAAAAAAATTACACGAAATAAATGATGTGTACAAAACCTCGCCGGCGGTTGAAATTACTATCCCCCGCTAACGATTTTGGAATAGAGACGACTTTATAGCATTAAGACCATTTCTGAGTCATATAAAATATTCAGTCATAAATCATAATTCGGCATTTACATTAGTGTTTATCATGTGATTAATCAATGTATGGTGTCGAATAAGTGAATATGTGCAAATAAAATAAATGGAGATTGATTCGTACGTGCCCGTGCAACTCAACTTCTTTTGAACTTAATATATCGTAGTGAAAAGGTTCGTTCCCTACGCCTGTTCTAAAGCGTTTGCCTGAAAAAGAAAATAATAACTCGAAACTAGACGGGACAAACGCATACGCAGAAACAGTAAAAAAAATAGAAGGCGGAGTCACAAATGCAAGTAAATTCGGAAATCCTTTAGTTGCCAATTGTGCTATAAGTGTGGTAAAATAGGACTCATTTATCTGCTATTTATATTTTGGATTAGTGAGTATTTTTGATTAGGTTTATTACATTTCAAAGGAAGAGGTTGTTATTCATAGCTGAATTAAAACTAAATGCTGTATTTTTAACTACATCTTTACAAATAGGAAGTTTTGGACATAATTTTGCTTTGTGGTATCTGCGCAGGTGACAGTATTTAAGTACATTGATTGCGTCGTCTGCAGTTAGATCTCCATTTACTTGGTTCTTTCTTGTCTGTGTAAAATAATATAACTCTGTGTAATACTGACATGGGGTTGATTCTATTTTTCACAGGACTTTGCCTAATAAGCACATCAAATCCACAGTCACTACTTTTTCGCATTGCTCCTGGTGTGGAGAAAATACTTTTCAATCGGGGGATGAGTCCTTCTAGCTCAACGAATTTACCTTTTATATTGGGACATATTGAGTCTAGGCCGACCGCACAAAGTATTCCAGTAGATTCACGTCCTTTTACTCTGGGCCGTGACCCAAATGCGGAAGATATGACAAGTTTCTTTATGTCGGAAGGTAGTGGAAGTTCGGATGAGAGTTTGGTTGACCAAACTTCACCCTATGGAGTTCCCTTAGATGTCGAAATCGATAAAAACATAGCTTTCGAGATAGGGAGTGGTAATTTGCCAATTGCTTTCCCCACTGTTGCCCCTGTGATATCCAATTCAACAGTTCCCAGTGATCCTGAATGTAAATTTAGTGACGGTGTGGTATTTTTTAATAATAAATGTCAAAGGTTGTTGGTAGAAGAACCATGTTTTAAAGGGGAGTGGCTTATTCTTAATCAACAAGGGCTCCCCGAATGTGTTGAACGACCATGCCCTCTTGGTCAGTTAAAGTACAATATATGCGTGAACATCACCGACTCTTCTGTTTGTGGGGTAAATGAAATTCTCTATATTGATTTTTCGGCCAAGGTATATTGTGATTGTCAACATGAATTTGTTTACGATGTGCGCAACCGACAATGTTACGCTGAGCACGAACGTGGATCGTGTTCATTTGGCCAGTATTTAGAACTGAACCCTCAAAAAAATGTACAGTGTGTAATCAACCCATGTCAGAGAGAAGACCTCTTGCTCGATCCCGTAACGAAGAAATGCTTCAGGAAGTTATTCAAGGGTCGTTGCGACCAGGACATTGCTTCTCTCTTTTTCGGGGACGATGGGACTGTCACCTGCACCTCTATCACGATACGCAACATCTTTGAAGTTCCTGCTCTTTCCTCGTGCCCGGCAGGGTCCCAGCGAGACTACTTTGGCGTTTGTCGAACCGCGTTTAGGTTCGATTCGGGCGACGCCAATTCATTTCGTGTTCCATCGCAGTTTACGTCTCGCTACACGTATTGCCCCCCGAATTATTTAAAATATCCAGATGGTACATGCAAAAAAACAAACGAAATTTTAGGAGGCTAGTATAATTTAATATTTATTCCTCTATTCTTAACATAGTATACGTGTAAATATTTTATGAATTTACTGCCTGTTAGAAGACAAAAGATTTAGATTTGGTCAGGAACGAGTGTTTTTGGTCGTGTTTTGTTTGTTACTTAGTGAAATTGATCCATGAACAAGTAAAAGGAAATCCCGCAAAAGTTTGAAACTACGGTTTGCAAATGAGTGGGGACTTTACACTATATTGCTTTTCTAACCGTGTTTATATATGAACAAATTAACAGTCATGTCTTATGTATCTGTTTAAATTTAGAAAATGAATTTCTATCGTATATAAAATTGATTTGTCTGAATTAATTATCCTTGTAAATTGAACCAGAAATGGGCAGTATTTTTGTTTCCTTGTAAAATATTGAATCTATGTAAATAGTCAACACCTTTTACATATGCCTAAAATATTTTTCGGTATAAACCTATTTATCATTATTATTATAGAAAAACGCTTATTACTAGATTATATACATAGTTTTTGTTTCCTAAATAAGATTTATTGCATAAAAACAAACACGTAATTTGTTTTCCGTGGTTGAAAATCCATACTTGCTGTGCCAAGCCCTCGCATAGCGTTATATATAAATGAAAATCGAATTTCCGTAGTCATGGAGACCACATAATCAATAGAATATCTGCGTCTATTCAGCGGACAAAATTTTATATACAGTCCTTTATTTAGCGATATAAACTATTTGTATCTGGCTGTTGTATTTTTGTGATATTAGATTTATTGATTCTGAGAGAAAACATAACATAAAATATTTCCAAATTCATTTCATCCTTATGATCAGATATGCCAATAATTTTAATATTTTGAAGACAGGTCCTGAAAGAGGAAAATAACCGACTTTCACCATTACTGCTTAATAGGGAGAAGTATGCAATAGAAAAATCTGAATAGAAACGAGAAGGGCAATAATATATATATATATATATATATATATATATATATATATATATATATATATATATATATATATATATATGTATATATACATATATATATATATATATATATATATATATATATATATATATATATATATATATATATATATACATATATATATATACATATATATATATATATATATATATATATATATATATATATATATATATATATATATATATATATATATATATATATATATATATATATATATATATATATATATATATATCGAAGCGAAAATTACTACAGCAAACCTTATCTATCTATGTCGGAAGCAGAAGTGGGCACACAACCAAAAGATTAAACCACACAATTCGAAGCTCTTGAAAGATAGGATATATGTAAAAAAGGAGATATTTGTCGCTATGAGTGATGAAGACAATCTACGATTATAAGGAAAATTGATAGATGAGTTTGGTAACTCTCATAAGAGGGAGGATGGCAGAAAGAACGAGGAAAATGTGTTCTTTCCCTGTCTGCTGAGATTGCTATCAGTCATTTTGTTTTCGCCCTTCTCTTCGAGAACAATTGGGCGTAGAAGGCACTAATTCGTCCGAGGAAGAGGCGGACATGACCTCCAGAGGATTAGCAGAGCCAAGCGGCCGCTAATGAAAGAGAGAGAGAGAAAAAAAAAAATTATATCCAGGGAAAAAACGTGAGTTAAACTCTCCTTGATCCGAACTGGTTCGAGCGACGGGGCGGGACGAAAATTTCGAAAGTTTTCACGAACGTACGTATAAAAAAGGACAAGCATATTTTTTAATAGATCTTTATTTCGAGAACTATATACATAGTGTAAGAATTTAATATTGAATGTTTTGGTCTACGACTGGGAGAAATACCACTGCATCTTAACTGTCATGCTCACGGCTAACCGTAGGTATATTTCGATTTCTCAGAATCGGAGAAAAAAGATAAATAAAAGGTGAAAGTAAAATAAATGAATAGAATATATAATCTAAACTCGCAGATGGTATGTCTTGATCAGATCTAAGGACATTTATATTAACTAAAATTCCTCAAGTTTTAATAGCGAAAGATTCCACTGCCAGTCCCCGTGAACTCATTTGAAGTAATAAGTTCATGTACAATTTGATGGACTTTTTTAATTGCGGGGAAATAAACTTTCATAATAATTATGTTTCCGATCCGCCTTTCATCAATGTTTTATTCTCTCGACTTCTACTTTAATATCTTCCGTTTAATTTAATTCCTGACTTTCTTTTGCAATGCAATTTCTAAAGTTCGATTCACCTTTTTTCCTTTGTTCTTCTTCCTCCTTACCCGCACCTATATATTACGTTGGTTTAATTACATTTTTGTACTTATTGAAAAAAAATGGTAGCGCGCACTACTAAATACTGCAACCGGATATTTTGTAATGCAAAGTTAGTGGAAGTTAAAATGTGTTGATAGCCTAAGATGACAATTTTGGAGGTTCGGTACAACAAACAAGGGCGATTCTGAACACTCCCGACATCGAGGTAGGATTGAGGCCCAAATGACCTTGAGAAGTTTCATGTAAGTGAGGGGGTATGTGCGTGAAATACGAAAATGGTTAGTGTATAGTAAAAGAGAGATAAAGGGCGCAAAGAAAAGTGTTGAAGTTTTGCAAAGGGATGCAAGGCGCATCTTTATTAACTGTTGAATGTGTTTGTTTTGTTTACTCCCTAGTCTAAGCATGTTAGGCCTTTCACGTTTTGTGCTTATTTTATAATTATTTGGCATGGCGTGTGATTTTTTTTGTAATGTTTGTTTTTTATTGTGTTTTTGTACATGGTGATTTGTATGGTAAACTGCAATGAACGCAGTGATGGTATGCGGTTAGTATTGCAGTGTGAAGGTGGCTACTCATTGCTATACCAACCGCACATGGTAATTTATTTATTTATGCTTGTAGTTTTTTGTTTATATGTTTTATTTGTCTGATTTGTATCTTGTTTACTTGTGTGTTCGTAGATTTGTTTATATATTTATTTACTTGTTTGTTAATAGTTTGTTGTTTATGTTATTGTTGGTCTGTTTTCTATCCTGTTACCTGGTTATTTTGCTATTTTAACCTTTCAGTTGGTTGTTATTTATTTTAGGTTGTTTTCGTTGTAGTTCTTATTTGATGTTGCTTTTGGGGAAGGCATCTCGTATTCGTAGGTAAACTCATTTTAGGTTATATTTGCCATATTCGGTTTGTTTTCTAATTCGGTGACTAGTTGTCTTTATCGTAATGCTTATCTTCTATTATTATGCATATGTAGGTTGTTCTTCTATTTCTAGTAGGTTTGCATAGATCGAGAAACATTGGCGGATTCGACCTTATTTGTTGTTCTACATGAGCTCTCTGCTATTTGAGGGCAAACGAGGAACTCTGTTCTCTCGGCCACAAATTACACACAAGAGAAAGGTTACGAAAAAGTTTACCAGGACGTTGCTCAAATATCCGCAGGGGTAAAATAAATACACAAGAAAATTCAACCGTATTTTTTACAAAAAGGAAAAATAACCTGTCAATGGAGTACAAGAGGGTATCAAAAAATAAAAAGTCACAAACTTCAAAACCACCTAACGACAACACGTCGTTATTAAATAAAGTCCGCGTATAAAAAGGGATATTATAAAATTAAGCACTTTACGCAGGAACGACACGCGTCGTTAAAAATAATTAACTACACTACTTAGGTAAGAGGTATAAAAAAGAATATCCCCCTGTCCTTCGTCCTTCACACAAAAACAATGAGTCTCAACACGATCACTTAAGGAATTAAATGGTGTAAGACGAAAGAAACATTCCAAATACCGATACGAAAGCAGTGAAGCGACACCCAGGTGACGGAAATCGAAGGAACGAAGAACACACGGGTGGTGACGATTGAGATGACCAGGGACCAACGGGTGGAGTCGATGATCGAGATGACGCAGGACCCACGGGCGGCGCGATCTAGAGGATGAATGACACACGGGTGAATAAGGTCTAGATGACGACGGATCCACAGGTGACTAAAGACTTGATGGTCAAGTATCTAAGGGTGGAGGTGGTCGAGTGGTGGAGTAACTATGGGCGGAGGTGGTAGAGTGACGAGGGACACCCTTAACTAGCCCATAGTAATCGGCTTCCCAACAGAGAACGAATGCAGTACGAGTCTGGAGACAGCAAAAATCGTTGCAGCAGCAAAAGGAATCGGCGTCAAAGCTGGCAGGGAATAATGGCAGAAGGTCCTCGCTGAACGATGTCCAGAACAGTTCTCTTCGAGTAGAGAAGATGGCCCCTGTTTATACAAGCTCGCCAGAGGAGCGTAAGTGACGTTGGTCACGCAGTCGGGGGCTAGGTACACTGCTTTCCGATAGTAGCTTAGTAGGTTATTCGGAGCGCGCGGGCGCGTACTTTTTGCGAGAACTGACACATTTCCAAGATGAGTCAGTTGTAGGTTGCTCGCAGATTATGGCCTCGAGGTGGGCGCACGAGCGGAACAAGTCTAAAAATATGATGAATCATGCGGCTAGGTTGAGTTTCCTTACACCACTCCCGGAACAAGAATCTACTGGGAGTAGATTAAACATTAATAAAATGAAAGATGACGATGTAAGGTACATAAAGAGAAAAAGAAAAATAATAATTATCAAAATTAATTAGGCGATCTACTTAAAAGGTCAGAACCTAGGTTGTTCTTCCTAGCAATATGTACAACCCTAAATTTGTAGGCCTGGAGGGCTAAAGCTCATCGGAGTATTCTGTCGTTTTTGCCCTGAAATGTAAACAGATATAAAGAAGCTTGTGGTCGACCTCTAAAATGAACTCCTTACCAGGAAGGTAGAAATCAAACCTGGTGATGGAAAATGCGATGGCCAGACATTCTCTCTCGATGGTCGAGTACTTCTTTTCACGGTCTAGGAGCTTTCTACTGGCGTAGGTAACGGGGTGGGGACGTTCCTCTTGGTATTGTAGGACAGCTCCCAGTCCATGAAGAGAAGCATCGGTTCTTAGGCCAAAGGTCATCTGGGTATTCGGCAACCGTAGGACCGGTTCTGAAGAAATGGCAGCCCTCAGATGACCGAAGCGTTCCAAGAGATCCTCGTTCCAAGGTAGAGGTTCCGGGCTAGAGTTCCTTAGGAGTTCGGATAATGGGCCTGCGTAGTCGGAAGCTCGAGGGATGAATACTTTGTAAAACGAGACCAGACCTAGGAGTGATCTCAATAATTTCTTACTCATGGGAGGAGGCATGCTGTTAATAGCTTTGATCTTGTCATGCTGGGGTCGTAGAGAGTTTCCATCGGGAACGAAACAGAAGTATTGGATGAAACTAGATCTGAACCGACATTTGGATGGTTTGACGTTCAGATGATGTTCTCGAAGGCGTTCAAACACGCGATTGATGGCTTCAAAGTGTTCATCCCAGTGCACAGAATATACGAAGATGTTTTCGAAGTACAAGCATAGGTTGGTTAGGCCTTCTAACACGAGTCTCATCAAGCGGATGTAGGTAGCAAGGCAGTGACTAATTCGAAAGGCAAATGACAGAATTCCATTAGGCCTAAATGAGTGGGAAAGGTGGTTAGACTTTTAGCATTATCAGAAAGAGGAACTTGATAATAAGACTTATAGAGATCAAGTTCGCTGAAGTATTTGGTGACCGAAAACTTATTAAGATCTTCCTCCATGCTGCAGGTGAGTTCGGCGTGAAACACTGTAATAGAATTGAGCTGACGGAAGTCGATAGCCATCCTATAAGAACCGTTAGCTTTCTTGATAATAATGACAGGAGAACAGTGAGAGGAGGAGGAGCGTTGTATAATACCTTGCTGAAAAACAGTCTCGACCTCTTTCTCAAAGGCAGGTTTGAGGTGAATAGGTACGGGATACATTTTAGCCTGTACCCGGTCGGTTGTCATTAAATTAATATCATGGAAAAGGGTGGATGTACTTTGGGTTTATTGGAAAGAACATCCTGGTACGTACCCATGAGATCCTGTAGCTGTGATAGCTGATCCTGGTGCAGTGTTCCAATCTATGGGCGGTATGATGAAGGAGAGTCGATCATACGATCAGGTGTTAATGGCATTTGAGAGCAATTAGTGTCTCCTCCCTCGATGGTGCTTAATTTATTCCTTCCAGGAGCCATAAGTTCTTTAAGTGTAGCATTTTCGTCCAAAACTTCCAATTACTGCACCTCGGCCCTGCGGTGATACCTTTTTAACAGGTTAGCGTGATAAAGTCGGGGTCCCCGAGAAACCTCAATAGGATAATCTACTTTACCACGCCTAGCCAGTACCTTATAACGGCTATTCCACGCTACGAGAAGTTTGCTGGTACCACTAGGCAGGTGTACCAGAACTTCCTCACCCGGTTTAAACTGACGGTTTTGAGATTTGAGATCAAAATAAGTCTTATACCGGGAACGGCTAACGTCGGCGTGTTGGGCAGCTCTTTGTGAACACTCTGCTAGCTTCCCTTGCAACTCGATAACATATTGGAAGCTAGTCCTTTCGTTTTCTTCACACAGATCTCGGAGAACGGGGAGTGGACCTCGGATTGAACGAGCATACAGCAGTTCGAAAGCCGAAAATCCAGTCCGGTCACTTGGCAGTTCTCTGAGGGTAAATAAAGTCGAGATGAGATATCTGTGCCACTCGCGAGGCTTTTCCGAACATAACTTACGGAGGATGGCCTTCAGAGGGGCATGTAGCCTCTCAATCCTCCCATTACCACTAAGGTGGAACGGTGTGGTAAAGATCGGTTTGACGCCCAGCAACTTATGAAGTTCCTCCATTAAGTTAGATGTAAACTAGGTCCCATGGTCGGACAATATTTCTCGAGGGATTCCAACTCGAGAGAAGATGGAGAGCAAGGCTTCGGTGACGGAAATCGAATCTATATCCTTCAGGGGTACAGCCTCTGGAAACTCTGTAGCGAGATCGATGATGGTAAGGATATACCTATGACCGTCGGAAGATGATGGGGGAAGGGGTCCCACTAAATCGATAGCAATTCGAGCAAAAAGCTCAATGACGATGGACATGGGCTGTAACGGAACTGGTCGTACTCGTCCTTTAGTATAGAAACGTTGACATTTATCACAGGAACAGCAGAAAGTTTGGATATCCGTTTCCATCCCAGGCCAGTAAAATTGTTCCGTGACCTTTAATTCTGTCTTCCTGTCAGAGAAATGGCCAGCGAAGGGGCTCTCATGAGAAACAGAGAGGATAATCGGGCGAAAAACAAGGGGAGCCACCAGGGTTGATCTTCCTATCTTATGGGAACGATCAGACGTCAAATATTTTCTGTAGAAGAGGCCGTCAACCATGACGAACTGGTAGCTAAACCCGTTTATAGCTTGCTTGATTTATCATGAAGCGGCTTTTGCTCGAGCAGCAAAGAGAATTTCATAGGAAGACTGGAGGAAACTGAAGTCATCAGGCGTCACATAGAGGGGCTGGAGAGCAAGCAGAGTTAAGGGATGTATCCGCTTCATTTTTCCTGCTCTAGTCTGGACAGCAAGAACATGGCGAAGTTTTGGTTCTGACTGAGTTCTTGGGCCAACAGCAGGAGTTTTCGGAGGAGTATGGTTTTAAAATAGTGAAGGTGAAGCTGGGGGAAACAAGGGTTTAGCGACATTAGGGTCTCTAACTACTGGAATGTTTCCAACTTAAACACTGGCAAATTTAATTGGAGCTCGAATTACGTCAGTCCAGCCTTCGTAACAAGGGCAACGAAGGTAGCAGGAGACGATGGGGAATGAATCCACTCGTGCTAAGAGGTCGGCAATGAAGACTTTCCTGCAAGCGGTGACGTCGGCTTGGGCAATACGTCTTTCGAAACTACTACACAAGAGCATCCGGTGTTTTTGATGATGGTGGAAACCCAAGCCCCGTTGATGGTACCAGAGGCTTGGAAATGAGAGACAATTCGATCAGATAAATAGAATCCCACCTTGATTGGTTGTGTCGAAGATGAGTCATCCTTGAAATCGCGGTGGTTCTTTGGGTACGAGGTCTAATGTATCCAACCTCGCCGCAGCCATGACAAGTCACGGTAGAGGAAGAATTCTGTTGGTTGCTAGTCGAGCTGGATGCTGTGATAGTCCCTTTTTGAGACGGCTTAGATGGACGAGCAAACTTCTTGGAGCTAGAACTAGAAGTTCGCGGGATGAGCTGAGGTCCAATTGTCGGCTAGTTACATCGCTTCGGATAGAGTAGAGGGTCGCTGTTCCTTAATGAAAGCGCGTAAATCTGGGTGGAGAGAAGATAGGAATTGATCAAAGATAATAAATTCTTTTAGCTCTTCGAAGGTTTTACCTATTCCGGAGGTTTCTAGCCATACCTGGAACAATAGGGCCAGATGGAAGGAGAACTGTTGGAAGGTGTTCCCTGTTGAAACCTTAGCACTCCGGAATTCGGCACGGCAACCATCAGGAGTCTTGTTGAAACTGGTGATGTAGGGGAATCGTCACTCCCCCAGTTCTCTGGCGGTGGAGTCACGAGGCGATTACCGCAAAGTCATCCGGCCCCAGGCACCGTCGGGTCAAGCGCGTAACCGCAGCGCCGCACCACTCGGCGCTATGAAAGACCTAAAGGTTAAAATGCAAGATCTCCCCCAGGAGAGTGAGATTCAATTTTACGTCAAGTAAGAAATTGGAGACGTGTTTCTCCCAAGCTCGAAGGCTAACGAGGAGCCGATGTAAGACTGGGTGAGAAAAACCGTTTGGCATAAAAACCCTCCTGGGGCCGTCCTCAAGCCCCTACCCCTCTTACCACCTCCCAGTGGGGTGACAAGGTATAAATGAGGAACACTGAGGAAAATCGAGGTAGAATACGTCAGTCTCCAGGTGACGAAGTCCCCGGATTAAGACCTCGGGCTACCGAGACTGGACAGGTAGTTTACTTGGCTCGCCAGACCAAGAAGTACCCTGCAAGAGAGGCAGGGCTACCTACCTTAAGGGGCTAAGAAGCAGCTCATCCTCGAGCTAGTCCCTGGTTATCAAACCAAACGTTAAGTTAACTTTGTTAAGTTCAACTTACTCTCGTCAGAGAGACTCCTCATATCCTGGTGCATCTTAAACACCAGGGGTATTCCTCGTCCTTGAGGAATTAAAGAAAGAAGAAAAAGGCTCCCCCTTGAGTCCGATACTTGGTGGCCACACCGAACTCATAAGTTAACTCAGTTGAGAAACCAAGTTCAACTTATTCTCGTCAGAGAAACCACCCTCCGTTATACTCTCCCTTGAAGAAGACTGGAACTAAGAAGAAGCTCATCTTCGAGCTAGTTTCTGGTTACCAAACCGAACTTTAAGTAACTTATTCTCGTCAGAGAAACCCCCCTCATCCACCCTTGCCCTTGGAGAAGACCCTTCCCGAGTTCAGTCCTCGCCCATGAGGAATTAAGTAACGAAGAAGAAAAACTCCCCCTCGAGCTCGTTACTCGGTGGTCACACCGCACTCCAAGTTAACTTGGTTTAAGAACCAAGTTCGACTCACTCTCGCCAGACAGACCAAGACTACCTTGGTGCCGCATAAAGCACCGTAATTGGCTTCGTCCTTGAAGAACCCCACCCCGGAATACCGTGTGGCCCCCATAGCTGCTACCCTCGCCAAAAGAACCTCGTGATCCCGCCCATCTACATCTGGCCAGGTGGCACGCGTCATGAGACACTAACATTCATGAGGTCTTTAAACTGCAGTAGAGTCCGTAAGCCTAAATCTTATATATTGCTGTGAGTAGCGAAATTAACCAATTTTAGAGGGTCAAACTAATTGAATTAATTCTTGTGTATGATAATATTCGGAGTATTGCTGTGGTTAATATTTAAATTTTGTGTATGCAATTGTTAAAATTAAAATATAAGTTTATTTTGGGAATTATTGTGCGTTTCTCTATATCCTTACGTGTTTCCAAAGGCTCTCTTGTTTAAGATATCAATATTAACACTCTTAGCGCTCTTAGAACAAAAAGAGGGGCACTCTACGACAGGTGAGAAGGGCTTTCTTTGACATATCATAATCCCTGGTGACATCCATTGGCAGAGAGTATATAATTCAGCATCCTTACCGGTGAGTAAACTTCCTAACCTCACGGCGTAGCTCTTGAGGTTTACTTCAAGCAATTCAGCAACCCTCTCGAAGCATTTGAGGTAGGGAATGATATCCTCTCCATCCTGTAATAGAGGAAGTTTATGTCGACTCACCTGATCAGTAAACTGAACAGCAGCAGGCTGCTGGGAGGCGGAGATTAGAGCTAATTCAATCTCATTCTCTGCTTCGATCTTAGTCTTAGCAAGTTGGAGCTGTCTATCCACTTGCTCCCTGTGGACTTGAAGTTCTTGCCTTTTTGCTTGGCGGTCCTTTTCACGTTCCTCACGTTCAAACGCTTGTTGTTGGAGGACATACTGAGCAATTTCATTACTAGTGAAGCCCAGCTCCACTGCCTGGTTCTTAAGATCTTTAATGTGGGATATAATGACAGAAAACGAGTCAGTAAAAAAATAAATTTAAGTCGATAATGAGAATTATACGAATAGGTTACAAACCCCCAAATAAGTGAGCAGGTTAACTCTGCATAGAAGAAAACACGAGCGTTATGAATAGCACACAGAAAAATGAAATGACACGCAGGAGTTAACTAAAAAGACAAAAGAATGTTAAATAAAAAGGGGACAAAAATTTAACGTGGAGAAATATACAAAAAAAAACAAAACAAAGACGGGATAACACAAAAATCAAAGAGGCAATCGGCAGACCTAAAAAAAAGTAATGACCAGCCAAAAGGGTCAAAAGTAATTCAACAAACAATAACACGGAACCGTGTACAAAGAGGTAAAATGACAAACCTCAAAAGACACCCTGTTAGTGTCAAAAATAAATGAATTAATAACAAGCACTGGCTAAATCAGAGCCGTGAAAAAAAGGCGATTAGCAAACTTCAGTAGCACAAGGGGTAACAATCCTATGCACAGTATGAAATTCACTTTCAGGCTACAGACAGTGAATGCACGCTCCAGGCAACTTAAACACCCAAGCAGATACAGCACCACGACCTAACCTGGCAAAACCTAAATTCGTGGCAAAATCTAAAATTCTGGCAAGGAATGAGTCTCGACACGAGCACTTAAAAAAATTAAAGGGCGTAGGACGAAATAAATATTCCAAATACCGAGACGATAGCAGTGGAGCGACACCCAAGTGACGGAAGTCCAAGGGACGAAGAACACACCGGTGATGACGATTGAGATGACCAGGGACCAACGGGTAGAGTCGATGATCGAGATGACGAAGGACCCACGGGTGGCGCGATCTAGAGGATGAATGACACACGGGTGAATAAGGTCTAGATGACGACGGATCCACAGGTGACTAAAGACTTGATGGTCAAGTATCTAAGGGTGGAGGTGGTCGAGTGGTGGAGTAACTATGGGCGGAGGTGGTAGAGTGACGAGGGACACTCCTAACTAGCCCACAGTAATCGGCTTCCCAACAGAGAACGAATGCAGTACGAGTCTGGAGACAGCAAAAATCGTTGCAGCAGCAAAAGGAATCAGCGTCAAAGCTGGCAGGGTATAATGGCAGAAGGTCCTCGCTGAACAATGTCCAGAACGGTTCTCTTCGAGTAGAGAAGGGGGCCCCTGTTTATACGAGCTCGCCAGAGGAGCGTACGTGACGTTGGTCACGCAGTCGGGGGCTAAATACACTGCTTTGCGATAGTAGTTTAGTAGGTTATTCGGCCCGCGGGGAAGCGTACTTTTCGCGAGAACTGACACATTTCCATGATGAGTCAGCCATAGGTTGCTCGCAGATTATGGCCTTGAGGTGGGCGCACGAGCGGAACGGGTCAAAAATATGATGAATCATGCAGCTAGGTTGAGCTGCCCTTACAGCTTTTGCTTCTAATGTTTGCAATATTTTACTTTTCATCCCTCTCGCTTATTATTTGTGAAGAACTATGCTTTTCGGTTGGATTTCCGCTCATTTATGGAGTTTTTGTCTGTTTCTCTCTCTTGCGTGTCCTGTTAATTAGATACACGCTCTTGTTTCATATTATCTCTAGTGCAATTTTTTGGCACTTTGGACGCGCAGTGGATTGTAGAGGCTGGGTAGACCAATGTTGTTCTTACTATATTAATATATATATATATATATATATATATATATATATATATATATATATATATATATATATATATATATATATATAATGAGAAGTTTTACGGTGTAAACTTCTCATCTATTCGGTCCATTTAAAGGTGGAAATTGTTCTAGTGGTAGTTTGAGGGATTGCTTCTGCGTAATCATGTAGGGGACGTTTGTATTTTACCCAATCACCCTATTGTAGTTCCTCCTCTGCGATGATGGTATTTGTATCAGATAATTTTGATGGTCATCGAATCACCCATATGGTCACTACAAGGAATTTAGACTGATTTTATATGGTAGTTGTAGGGGAAGACGATATTCGACAAGCATATATCTGGCTTGGTAACTTTTCTTTCTCAGATGAAAGTGAGGAAATTGGGACCGAGGCGCTGGACGATATCCCTTTTCATCAGCGTATTGAAACATCTTCCTATCCCATTGGTATTTCGGTGAAAGACCGATCTCCTCGATCTGGTCCTCTATCGTCTCTCACCGAATAATCTTTTTTTCTTTCTTTACGGGTTTATTTATAGTCCGGCGCCATCCCCCCCACCTTATGGGGACTGGGCGATTCCACTGAGGGGAGTGCGAGGGTTGAGAGGAGGGTGGCACCGTGGAGCCCAGGTCGGCTTCTTCTTCAGAGGCACCGAAGACCGTCTCAATCCTTGGTGTTCTTTTTGAACTCGTCGCTTTTGGGGGCGCTTTAACCGCAGGCTTCTGGACCTCATAGGTAATCGGATCGTTTGGAGAGCTGCGTAATGGCCTTTAGTGGTCACCTTTGCCCAGCAGCTCGCTCCCGACTACCTATGCAGCGGGGAGATAAAAACTTCGGCAGCTTGGTTGTTAGTCCGACAACTAACGTTCTCACGCCCCTCCTCTTTAGGTACGTTACTCTCGCTGTCTCCGAAGAGGGACTTTAGTGTATATGTACGCCTGGCCCTCTGGGTGCAAATAGATTATAATTCCTCTACATCCCTTTTGACTGCTATGGCCACTCCGTCGTATCTTTATTGAGAGTGATTCACTCTTAACATCCTATTTTCAGATTCTCTCTTCATTTGTATTAATGCTTTGTTCGGAGATAAGTATAATATTTGCGGAATACATTGCCATATTGCACTTTTCTAGGTCATGTCCATTGCTATTAATACTTAGTATCCTCAAGTTTATGTGTATACTGAATTAAGTAGACTATCTATGCTTTCTTATTGGTGTTTTGTTTGTGTTGGGTTTGTTTTTAGTCTTTATTTTCATTTTATTTGCCTCGTATTTTCAATTTCTTGTTGGGTTTGGGTTTTTGATTTGCTCTTCGTATACCTTGTCTTCTTTCTTTTAGTTTTTGTCTCTTCGTTTGTTATGGAGTTATTCTCATCTGAGTCTTGTTCTTCTTCTGCTTCTTCCATGACTTTTTCATTGTTATCCTTGTTAATCCTTGGGTCTTTGATAGTAAAGAAGTCATCCCTTATGAATGACATTCCAAAGAATTTAGAGGATTTTGGTATGTCGATATTTTTCCTTGAAGTAGATTGTTTTCCTTAAGAAGAGATCAAGAACTTTCTCATACACGCCAGCGTTGCGTACCTTTGCTACGCTCACTCGTACCACACATGTAAAAATCACTACATACGCTCACCGGCTATGCAGAAAAATTGTTCTTTATTTGTCTTCGATAGTCTTTTCCGCCCTTGCATACGTTTGTGTTTATTGCTTCTTCTTCTTTACGTTTTATTATTAGTTTTATTTTTAGGTAGTTAAAGGCAATGGTGAGATGTTTACCTTTGTAGTTAAAGCATTTCTTTTTGCTTGAGTCGCAATCTTTGTAGCGGTGGCTTTCTTTGTGCACTTGGTATATAAAACATTTCTTTGTTGGAACAGTTGTTGATGTGTTCTTGCAGTTTGTAACATACAAAACACAGTTGTATATTATGTACGATTTTCTTTTTTATGTTTTCGGGTGGTAGGAGCATGTTAAAGTAGGGTGGGTAATACTTTGGGGCAACCATATATTTTCATTAAATCCTTTAATGATGGGTGCTTAAATGATAGATTTTCCAGTGGAGATTTTCAAAAAGAACTTTGTTTTGTTACACAATTGCTCCTACCTACATCAATTACCATTTAAATAAAGGTAAATTTTTCCCTTTCCTCACTAGCTTATGTAACCTATTTTTATTTAATCCAAGTACACACAAACACAAAGTAGCTTCAAATTTACATGTTTATTGAGTGAGAAAAGTGTATGCAAAGCTCCAAATATAGCTGCATGGGTCAGTTTGGGTCATATTCAAAAGTTAAACCACCAGAGCACACAAATCTTGCTTTGACTCATTCCTGGATATCAGACGTCTACTTGTCTCCTGTGCCCTGATTCCTACATCCCTCTTTTGATGTGAGAAATACTTGGAAGAAGCCTCAGTCACCATTCTTACAACCCTATCATTGCTCTGTGTGTGACAAGGCCAGTCAGGTACTTTCATAGGAGAGTCAAAGAAGTTTTTCAATTCAGAAGTACTTAAAGAGCAATTGAGGGGTGTCTCAGAGCCATCCTCTGACCAATTGATCAGATCTCCAATCCTGGTAGCATCACAATTGATGTCTGGCGTCCTCTAAGCCTTAAAAGCAGTTTCTTAGTTGAATATATGGGGCCCATTCTCCCCTGATGGTCTGGATTCTTTTCATCCCTTTAGTTCTCTTTGCCTCATCTTCAGAGCATAGGAGAGTTTGGAGGATGGTTTCACAGTATACATACCAAGCTGATCTCTTAACAGTTGGCAAAACAATATACAACACCTCCTTCATCTCAGACTTAAGGCAGTGAAGTTGATAAAGAATGTGCCTAGGTCCCTCGGTCCAAGAGTGCTTAATCTTAACGTTAAACCAGCATGGGTAATATACACCAATAATGAACTCAACAATCAGTCGTAGATTCTTAAAGGCTTTTCATTTAAGCTCACGCTTTGACACCAACAGCCGAAGAAGTCTGTTAGCTGTGGTCAGCCAGCGACTGTGGTTTACTGGTCCTATTACCAATAGAGAAAGCTCTGTAGGAACCACTCCATATTTGATTGCCGATACAATTCTATAGCCGTAGTGTTGATGAGTAGAAAGATTTTACACCACTTTCTGAGATATCTTGGTAAGAGGACGACCTAAAGATATTTGAGTGAAATTTGGGTTAATATCCAAGTCTGTAACAGAGTCAAGGAGCTTTCATATTGGTCCGGAATATTTGTTTGTCAGAAAATGTTGGGCCATCCAGGATGATAATTAGATGGCAGAGAGGGAGTTCCCCAGTGTGTGGGTTACAGAACAACCAAACAAGCTTTCTGTCCAAATGCAGCTTCATTTTTGGCATTACTCCAGCATTTACACCTGTGTTTACATTTGTGGAGTCTCCTCCAATGACCATTAAGCTTCTATCCAAATGCATTTCGCTCAGCCACCCAAACATAGCCTTGGCGATCTTCTGTGCATGTGATTCTTCTTCTGTAGCCTTTTTCTGGGACAAAGTGGAAGAGGTAATTGCTCCCAGGCTCACTGATGACAATGTAATGTTCCTCTTTTGTTTTTGTTGGAAACAATTTTTCACTTCTCTCTGCCTCCATCCTAAACTTTGTCACATCAACTCGTCCATCAAAGAGAACACATGAAATTTCCCCATCCTTCCTTAAGTTTTCCTCAAACTCATGGTCAATAACTGCCATTAGCTTTTCCTGTGCTCTCTTAACTTTATTCGTATCAATTACTTCTATCATCATAATTCTTTTTATTCCTGGTGGAAGATTTAGGCTCTTGGACAGCTTAAAAAGTTACTTCATCACCCAAACTGTTGTTACCATCAGAATTTTCTGCCTCCAGATCTTTACCTTCTGCCAAAAAATGCTCGATTTCTTTTCTTGCTGCTTTTTCTGCTAAAACAGCGCTTTCATCCTTACCTTTTCTCTTTCTTTCTGCTATCCTTTCTTTTTCTTTCCTTTCTGAAGCTCCTAATTGTCTATTATGCTCTGGAATATCAACACCTCCAATTTGAAAGGTACCTTTACTTCCAACCTTCTCCTTTTGTCCTTTAATAAAGGCCAGTTCCCTAGTAAGTATTTTTTTCTCTTTAATACAACAGCAGTTAATGTGGGTTCCAGTTACACAGCCATTGCATCCTACTTCGCCACAACTGGAAATTTGATATTTGCATGTCAATATATCAAATAATTTATCTAGTTTTGCAATGAACCTCTCATTTACTTCAATTTTTTCTTTACCAAGGAAAATTTTTACTGCCTCCTTCCACATCTTCTTAGGCTTTTATATTATTGTGAATTTTCGATTTACAACAGGTGGTTTGAAGAGAGCATTAGCTTTGGTCTACTGGTTGATCAAGCCCTGATACATGTCTTTTACCAGCTGGTCTACTTCATAATTTCTCCGGTCATCTCCACTTTGCTCCCTCAGGTAGATGCTGTACCTCAAAATATCTCTTATTGTTGGTAACTCAGACACCATCAGTCCCAACAAAGTTAGTCAGATGAGAACTTGATTTGGACCTTGTCTTGATTTTCGCCATTATCACACCAATCGCAGGTATATCTGCAAATGAAAAGATGGCACTTAGATTAAGAAATAATCTCTACCAAATGATTATAAGTTATTCTAAAATGATTCACAGCCTTTACTAGCATTCAAATAAAATGTAAATGCTCTATAAACAGTTACCAGTTAGAATAGTCACCAGAACTGGCAACACTACTGGAATATTGCCTTCCACTGGCTACTTGCAATTTTGGAGTTAGAACAAACTAAATTAAGGGTCATTTTTAACAGGTTTCCTACTTCTCATGTCTCAATAATACATTTTTACATTTTTTTTAGGCAAATATCTTTCAGACTACATAGATTTATTGGTGATAGAAAACGGTAAATTTGATCTTTTATGGGTAACTAAAATAATAGTAAAATATAGTAAATGACCCAGAACTAACAATATTTCAACTTCAAATTGATGTAGGTTAAATCAATAGGAATTTAACTTTTCTGCCAAAAGTATGTTCTTTTCACCAATATTCATCATTTGAATACCCCTCATCACTAGTTTCATAAAATTCTAGAGTATGACCTGCCCTAATGTTAAAGGCAATGATACCTTCGTTCTTTGTTTTTTGGGCCATCTCACTGCTTTCAAAAGTAACATTGAAAACATTAATCTGGTTACTGGATATTGAATTCATTTGTCGTATGTTCTCCCACCTAGCTTCCTGTTAGCTGTCACTTAGGGGGAGGGGGAAGGTTTCCAGTTTTACGTTCTTTAGTGCCTGCTGTGCTTTGTTCAATAGAATAACACTTACATCCTTAAAGTCCGCTTCGGAAGATCTGACGCATTCGCCGGAAGGTTCTCGTCTGAGTTACGGGATACCTTGGGCTGTATACCAATCAAGCTCACTATTACTCTCCTCCGATGGATAATGTTTACCTTGGAGAAAATGCTGCCACCACTGGAGTAAATAACCAGAAAGCATTTTAAGCTAGCGGGCTCGAAAACGCCAGGTAGTCTCTGAATAAGGGGCCACTAGCTAATCGTGGCTCCACTCAGCGCACTTGAGAATTTGGTCTTGGTCTGGGCTCACAACTGGGGGCGTCTCGGGGCCGGACGTACCGATCTTGGCCTAGCTGCTTGCCGAAACGGCAGCGGACCAGTCCATCCCAGGAACTTTATCGGAGTGAGGGGAACCTTTATTCCTCATCTAACTTCTTTTCTTTTGGGAATAAGAGGTTGGAGAATGAATCCGCTTCTCTTCACCACCGGAAGGAGCCCCTAGGCCAGATGGACCGGCCTTAGCAATATCCTTATACGAGATGGAGAAGGTCTTAGGCGTCAGAAGGCTGGGTCACCTCTGGGACCATGGCCATCTCAGCGGGGCCTCGTTGTTGGCACCCCTTTCCCCCAATGCATCACAAATCACATTCGAGGTAGCCTGCTTCAAAGTAAAGTCTCTGGTCAAATGGGTGCCTCGATTTCCCTCATCCTCCCGGACACCCAGGGAGGACGATGCCGCGTTTGGAGGCGGATCTCCACGCGCCTGCGGTCTTCCTCTATTGCTTTCTATTGTCACCGTAATCAAATAAAAAAGAAAAAAAAGGACCCTCATGGAAAGTAGATACTATGACCTACCTCTGAATGAGGAAGTTAATAGAAAGTCTTCATAGGATCAGAAATTCCAGAATAAGATCATTTACACATAATCGGTGCCGGCTCGACGTTGATGGGCGTTGTCACCTCGGTCAGCCATTTCGTCGAAATATCCTGGAACTTTGACCATAAAGGATGGTGTCGGCGTAGTCACCTTTTATGTGTATTAGAGGTGGATGAGCAGAGTCGACGGCCCAGCACACCCGTACCTAATCCTTACCTTAGCCAGCGGTCTTTCGGCCCTCGCAGCAGGTAAGGACCTCACGATATACACTGCTCCTCAACTAATAAATAACAATAAATAATAAGAATTATAATAACAATAATAATGCTAATAATAATATCTAATGATAATAATACTAATAAAAGGGTAAAGTGACCGTGAGCGTGGGCGAGGAGAAAGTGCACCAACCACTTTCCCAGGTCCCATCAGAGAGTTCAAGTCAAGCCAGCGACATCAGGGCTTCCCTAATTTGCACTCAGGCCGGGAAGACGTGCAGCTCCTCCGGGTACCAACTGTAACAGCATACACAGGAGTACATCCTGCAGGGTTAGTTGTACTCAAACAACGTTCGCAGGCATAAAGTAATTTTTCCTTATTTCTTTAATTGGGGTTTAAGTAGTGAAAAAATTGTCTTCCTTTGGATGCACGAATTTATCTATTAAAAAGGAAAGAGGCGAAACCGGCATTTTAAAATAGTTCTGGCTTTGCCGCTTTGGGGCGTTCCAAATGGCACGATCGTTACGTTTTCTAAATTAAGGAGAACTTCGGTTGCTTTCACGTTATTTCCATCCACATGCAGAATTCTTCCTCGTCTTCAACCTGCATTAGTATAGCTGGGAGAATCTTAGCTCTATACCAATTTTGGTTAACGATCCAAAAATCCCTATTTTTATGAAGCTGGGTCATTTACAATTTTCGGAGCCAACTCACATCTTGGTTCCGGCGTCTGTCATGCTGATATTGCATATTTTATTCCTTATATTTTTTTCACGGAAATTTATTATTATTAAAAATGTTATTTTATAAGTGTTAATATCACTACTCGCCTTTCAGACTAGACTTTTAAAAAAACTATAACTTTTGATATATTACTAATTATAATTTAATCCCATTCAACTAAGCAAGCGAGAATCTTCATGAGACTCCCAAGCCAGATTTTAAAGCCAGTGTTGGGCGCTATTCCGAGAAAATTCTAAAAACCTTTTAGGTCTCGGGGGCGAAGAGTGCTGGCGAATAAAACAATCAAAGCCTAAATTAGTATAAAATAAATTACATAGAATCCTAGTTAGTTTAAAACTAAGCTAAGAATTAAAGTCGTATTAAATTTCAACTGTGCTTCAGACTCTCTTGTTTGTCAATTGAATCCCACGTCGCTTACAGATTGGGTCGGGGGGATAGGGGAGGGGTTCCTTGGAGAAAAAACCTTTACCTTGACTCTCGGAGAAACCTGAAAAAAGTTCCTTAATTACTAATGAGTTTGGTAGTAATTTTCTATTATGAATTCGAGTACAAGGGTTCTTTAAATAGTTCGTAGAAAACGAATTTTCAAGAAACTCTGATATCCATTGAAAAATTTAATCACACTGATTTAAAATTTTATCTATTTTCTATTTGTCTGTGCACATGAATTACTTTGCATCATTTTTAATGAGATGATAGCACTTTAAACATCAATGATGAAGCAAGGAAAGAAGATCAAATTTCTGCTCAAGCTTGTTTGGCGGAAGAGTGAGATTATTGATACATTATTGAGAGTTTATTGAGACAATGCTACCCACTACCTCGAAAACCTACGTTTATAAATGGATAAATCGCTTTGCGGATGGGCGACAGGAGGTTGAAGGCGACATTCGCAGGGGAAGAAAATCAACATCAGTAAGGTAAGAAAACATTAATCGTGTGCAGGCACTAATTGAAGAGGACCTTTCGATTAAGAGCGGAAATGATAGCAGGCATATTAAACATATCGGCATATTCAGTTTATTTTATCTTGACCGAAGTACTGAAGTGCAGTAAGCTTATGCTCGGTGGGTACCAAAATGTTGCACGAAGATCATTTGAAGAAGCGAGTTACTCTTTCTTTGCAAATTTTGAAGAAGTGGGAGGAAGATCCCGAGGATTTTTTGCAAGAAACTGTAAACGGGGATGAGACTTGGATTTTATAATATGATCCGGGGGATAAAGGTAATTCTAAATAATGGTTACCAATAGGTGGCAAAATATGAACGATCAGGAGGAAATGTTATGGCCACTGCCTTTTGGGATGCCGAAGATGTGATACTTGTTGATTTTCTCGAAGGGCGAAGAACCATCAATGCTACCTATTACGAGAGTGTTTTGGGAAAAATTGACAAGGTTATAGCGGAAAAGCGCACCGGAAAACTACGCAGAAGATTCCTCCTACATCTTGATAACGTCCCAGCTCATTCTTTGACAAAGTAAACTTTGCGAGAATTTCGTTGAAAATTGATCCTCCCTTATCAACCCACACCTGCCCATTCCTGATCTAGCCACCTCCGACTTTGTTTTGTTTTTGAACATCTATAAAAGCATGAAAGGTCACTCGTGTTTCTTCTATCGACGATGTTAAAAGGGCTATTTAACTTGGTTTAATTCTCAGTCTTCAGTTTTACAGAAATAATTTAAATATATAGTCTCATCACTTTCAAAAGTATTTTGGCCGCAATGTAGTTTATGTTGGAAAATAAAATTGATTTCGTAAATATTCAATTTCCCAAATTCCCGCCCGTTAAGAGCAAATTCCATTTACATATAAGGCAGCCTAGGAATCATGGGACATAAAGTGGGAGGGATTGTAAGTTGTGGGAACGATATACTTAGTTTTGCTTACATTAAAAAACAAGCAAACAAAGAAACCAGGACTTACAGATATTCGGTGAGTGAGATATATATATATATATATATATATATATATATATATATATATATATATATATATATATATATATATATATATAGAGAGAGAGAGAGAGAGAGAGAGAGAGAGAGAGAGCGACTGTTAAAATTATATTTTTAACCTGTGGATTTCCCCTTTCCTTCTTTCATTCTATTATAACACATGTCTCCTTAAGTTTTCATCTTAGTACCCAGAACTGTTGAACATTGGCTGGCTCGGTTTATGACATTGTTTTCCAAACTTTATTAGATAACTGCAATGGTCATTATGGCTTCCTGGACCTGTGTGTGAGTGCTGCAGTTATTCACCATTACCTTGAAAGTAGTCTTACCACGCCCCCTTTCCTCCTTGGAAATAGAGGTGGGTGGAGATCCCCTTTTAAACCGTTATGGAGGTGTAATACTACCTGTCGAATTTATTATTTCAAATTCGACAGTTTTCCTAATGCAGTGAAATACCAGGCCACTCACCCCGTGTTTAGGCTTAAATTGGAGTGTTGAGAGTCTGGTTTTAAGTGCCTGGGTGGGTGTTCTGGCCGTCAGTCTGCTTTTTCCCATTGATCGGTGCAGTGTCGATTTATTACACTGGGTTACAAAAAAACTTTGTATGTCGTCTAAGTTTTTTTTACTGATTTAGCACAACTTTTCATTGCTGAATCTGAAAATGCCATTTTGCCAGAAGGCGTCATCCTCACTCAAGAAGAGTTACCGTTTGCACTGAGAAAAATACACTGGGAGGTACCAGCCGGTGCATTACCTGTTGGGACATTTATAAACGTGATCCAGCTGCGGCGGGCTCCTGCCGTCCTTCCTTGTATGTTAATTCGAGAACTTAATGAACACCCTGGTGACTAAATTGATTACATTTTTGTGACATTTCCTATCATATATTCCTTTCCTATTGGCCAAAATCAAACTCCTACTTCATGCGTTGGGTTTTCCCCTAAACCAGAACTATCGTACTAACTCGACATAAGAACATAAGAAAAGAAGGAGACTGCAAAAGACCATTCATAAAGCTCTGGCAATTGAATATCATCCACCAAAGCTCGGGATTAGGTTAGGTTAGGTATCCTAACTTAGCTTAAACAACCCTACCAGAAAGCCCCAATTGCTGTTCTTATTTCAATTTGCTAAATGCATAACATAATGTGAATCTGTTGAGGTAATCAAGTTCTTGATTTTGCCTATAAAGAACTAGTTCTTCTTGTTGTTGTGTTCATAAAGCGTTTGCCATTTTTGTTTTGGCATTTCTAAACAAACTCATCTGGATTTCTTTCAAATATGTTGCACTGACGCGGTTAGGATATGTGGTTATGATAGCAATTCTCGCGAAATTGTTTTCTGCATCGGACACGAATGGGGGCTGCTCCTCAACCACGCCAAGCAAGTAGTTGTATCTAATAGACCAATCTAACAGACCCCCTCCTTCCAATATTGTTTCAGTTTGTTTATTTTAAACTTTAACTTTTGCCGACACAGACACGGATTGGTTTCACGGGTTGGAGAAAATTATCTCTGTTTGCTTATCATTTTGTAGCAGTAAATAAATATTCCATTCGCGAATTTTCGAATAATGAGCGCATTGGGGAAATGTTTCTTAATCCTGCGGAATCGGCCCGAGCCTCCTCTCCTCATGGTGACGAGGCGAGAAAGAACCGTTGTGTCTCGCACCTTGCTGTTAAATGATGAATCGACTCCACCTCCGGGTTAAGATGTCTGGAGCTTGTGACTCCTTTCACCAAATTTCCCCTTCCCCTCAGAATTGCACATACAAATACTCGGTTTTTACTGGAGTTCGATGAGTCCTGCACGCACCTCAAGTTCGTCTTCATCGTCTCAAGCCCAAGTCCCGTGAGCGTTCGTCAGACAGCAAGACTTTCTCCGCCCTGATTCCACCCAGTCAATTGGTAGCTTCTGGATTTGTGCAACAGTCTCCCTTCGTGTAATTGAACCGAAGAAAATCTCCATCGATTACATTTGAGGAAAAGAAGTTTCCTCTTCCAGTGGAATTACGAGAATTCTCATCTTTGAAGATTAGCTATCTTCATCGGAAGGTTGGTTCGGATCGTGCTTCACTTGCCTCATTCGGACCATGCCTCATTTGCCTCATTCGGCCTGTGCCCTACTTGTCTTATCGGATCGTTTCCCACTCGCCTCATCGCAAGAAGGACCTTCTTCGAAGTCACCGATCCTTAAGACTGAAACCCCCTCCATTATTAGTATTGTCAAGTTCCCCCTTTTGATCTGAGCCAATTAACGCTAGTAAATTAATTCTAGTTGGGAATCTCTCATAATAATTATCTAGAGACAATTTTAATTTAAATAATCCCCTTTTGCCATTTTTTAAATTCTTATTTTCATGTTTGTAAATAAAATTATATTTTTGTTAAATTATCTTAAACTATCCTTGAACGATACTGTGATAGAACGAGTTAATTTCAACTCCTATCCCATATTATTAAAAACCACGATGCTGCCCACGTGCATCTTCGATTCGAGGCTTGGAGTCTTATCTCAGCTACCGGATGCCAATGTTTAAACAAGGAGGTTATCGTCCCCCCCGTTCACCCCCATACGCCGACCTCGCCAGATCGAGTTAGGCTTATGAACAGATAAGGCATTGTTCGCCGGCCCGGCTGTGCGTTCCCTCCAAGCTTTCACTCCATTTTCCCCCACGCCAAGGAGATGTCCTGGCTATTTATATGGAAACTTTACCACTAAGATCAGATTGGAGATCCAGATTTTCGTCGCGAAACATCACCACGACCCTCTCTCCCTTTGTGCGCCAAGGGACCTCGACCTCGAGATTCACCATCACTTGTCCAGAAGGAGGACAATATTCCTTGAGTGCCAAAGGTTCGCGCCTTTCCGACGACAAGTCCCCAAGGCTTCCCCCCCCCCTGTTGTTCAAGGAGAACAGCATTAGAACAGCCATTGTTCGTTTTGAGCCCTTCGCCGAGAAACGGTTCTCTCCCCCCCCCCCTGTTGTTCAAGGGAGAACAACATTAGAACAGCCATTGTTCGTTTTGAGCCCTTCGCCAAGAAACGGTTCTCTTCCCCCCCCTGTTGTTCAAGGGAGAACAACATTAGAACAGCCATTGTTCGTTTTGAGCCCTTCGCCAAGAAACGGTTCTCATCCCCCCCCTGTTGTTCGAAGAGAACAACCTAGAACAGCCATTGTTCGTTTGGAGCCCTTCGCCAAGAAACGGTTCTCACCCCCCCTGTTGTTCAAGGAGAACAACATTAGAACAGCCATTGTTCTTGAGCCCGTAGACAAGAGACGGTTCTCATCCCCCCCCTTTGTTCAGAAGAGAACAACCTAGAACAGCCATTGTTCTTCAAGCCGTTCGTCGAGAAACGGTTCTCCTTTTCAAGACGCCTCGTCAGGATCCTTTTATCCCCCCCCTTCGGCTGGAACTCGCCAGCGGACCGAATATTCCTTCAAGTACCTTCCACTGCACCCTAATGAAAAGTTACGTAAGCCAAACGTCACCTTTTGAGTATTGATCCCTTTTGTCAATTCTATCCTGTGCTTTAAATTGTTTATCGAACCATCCCATCTCTTTAACTCTATATTTGTTTTACCTTTTTTTAATCCCTTAAATCCTTGGATTAGCCCGAGTCTCCACGACCCTTTCCATTCTGTTTATGTCAATATTTTCCGTTTTTGTGTATTGTTTATAGTTATTATTAATAAAACTCTATTTTATTAATGATAGCAATATTATTATCCTTGAGCTCAGTTCCAATTCTTAAGCATATCGAAGATACTTAATATCGGCCGCCAGACAGTAAACGCACTCTAAAGATAATTAAGGAAGTTCCCTCAACGAATAGATATATATGGTATCGTCGGGAGTCATTCTACGACATATATATATATATATATATATATATATATATATATACTATTTAATTTGGTATCAGGTGTGTAAGGTTTAACGCTATATCTTTGCAAACACTGGTCTCAGTCGAGTAAAGCATAGTGTTATTCGTTATAATAATAGAATATAGTAGTTCCCTTTTGTTTTAACGATTGCTATCCCCTTTTTTTTGAAACTTAAGAAGCTGGAGTAGCTCAAGGAACGGTTATAATAATTTGTTTGTTTTTTTTGTGATTTTAGTCAGTGGTTATTTAGATTGAGAAACCAAGTACGAATAGGTCAGTGCCCATATTTAGGTAGGCTAATTCTATAGAAGCATAATTCTTGTTGCGAGGAATTTTAGTTGGTTGACTAGTGCGCCCCCAAGTGCAAAGATGACTCAGTTTGAAATCTTTAAAGCGCAAGGAGAATCCTTGGGACTCTCCGGAAAAGAACTAATTGAGTACATTCAAGAGGAGCAAAGAAAAGAGGAAGAAAGAGAAAAACAAAGAAAAGAGGAAGAACTACAGAACTACAGAACTACAGAATCTAGGACCAGCAAAGACCCTAAGGTCCGCTCGAGGCTAGTCCGCTACACTAAATCAAAAACTACGATACACCCTTATCTACGAGTGTATCTCTAACATGCTTTTTTTTTTTTTTTTTTTAATACTATCTACTGTACACACTTATCTACATGTGTACATTATCGTGCAATTTTAACTAATCAAACTAGGGGTCGGGGGAGATAGAAAGTTTTTCTTCTCATCTTCCGCAGCCACTCGACTGCTAGTGGTGAAAAGCTAATTTAGGGATAGAGACTACTTATAGGATAGGCGGAAAAGAAATGGGACATCTAAGCTACACATGCAGAGAATCGCCGGCATCATTTTAGTCATCATAATTTCATATCCTTAAACCTCCGCTCCAAACTCTCTCTCTGCAAGGACGTTTAAATTCACAGTGCTCAACTACGTTATATTTAAACTATTCAAATGCACGTCGAGACGATTTTTGAACATATTAACCGAAGTGCTATCTACTACGTGGGTGGGCAGCCGATTCCAATTTTGAGTAACTTTAAATGTAAAATAGTTTTGGGCTATACTAGTGTTAAAACGCTTGTTCACTAATTTTAACCCGTGCTGACGAGTATTTCCCCTATGATCCAGTTCGAATAGATTGCGAAAGTCCACGTTTGAGAAACCCTTTAGTATTTTAAATACTTCTATTAGCTGGCCACGTAATCTTCTGCGTTCTAGCGATGGCAAATCTAAAGCCCTGAGCCTTTCCTCGTATGATCTATTCCTCAGCTCTGGAATTAATTTCGTAGCCCTACGCTGCACTCTTTCTAATTGCGTAATATCTTTCATTAAATATGGAGCCCAAAATTGAACAGCGTATTCGAGAAGTGGCCGCACAAGGGATTTATATAAAGGTAAAATTACATCCTTAGATTTGAAGGTGAAATTGCGCGCGATATAACCCAAAACGCGATTTGCTTTTTTACACGCATCCGCGCATTGCTTCGAGAATTTAAAATCGTCTGAGACTAATACTCCCAAGTCTTTTTCTAATTTAACCGCGTCGAGGACTTGGCCTTTCATGGTATAATCTACTCTTAAATTATGGCAACCCAAGTGCATTACCTTGCATTTGCTTAAATTAAATTCCATTTGCCACTTGTCCGCCCAATTGGCAATCGAGTTTAGGTCCCCCTGCAATTTATCGACATCCGATCTTACATAGGCACGATTACCCAGCTTCGTGTCGTCCGCAAATTTCGAAATCCGACTAAGTATGCCTTTATCTAAATCGTTAATATAAATTAAAAACAATAAAGGGCCTAAAACAGAGCCCTGCGGTACCCCACTACTAACGCTGGCCCAATCTGAACATTCCCCATTTATTACTACCCGCTGCGAGCGATCTTTCAGCCAATTTCTAATCCAGTTTAAAATCTTACCAGTCACCCCAATCGCTTTAACTTTCATTAATAACCTTTGGTGGGGGACGGTGTCGAACGCCTTTTTAAAGTCTAAATATATTACGTCTACAGCTTTGCTTTCATCGTACACGCAAATCATTTTGTGGAAGAATTCGAGCAAGTTAGTCAAGCACGATCTCGCACGCCTAAATCCATGTTGGGTATCGTTAATCAGCTTATTTGCCTCGAGGTGGCTCACTATTCTATCTTTAATTACAGATTCTAAAAGCTTCCCAACTACCGAAGTTAGACTAATAGGCCGAAAATTCGTTGCTTCAAATCTATTCCCCTTCTTAAATATAGGTGTAACGTTTGCTCGCTTGAAATCCAACGGAACTACGCCATCCTCTAATGAGCGATTGAAAATTTCACGCAATGGCTTAACGAGTTCATTTTGAAGCTCCTTTAAATGAATTGGATATACCCCATCGGGGCCCGGAGATTTCGACTTTTTCATTAGCTTAATAAATTTAAGAATTTCCTCGTCCTTTATACTTACATCGGATATGCATTTCTCAGCACTACGAACTTCCCCAATTAACGATTCCAATTCGGAAGAATCTTCCACAGTAAACACGCTCGTAAAATGCTCATTTAAAATTTTAGACATTTCTGTCGGAAGTTCAGTCAAACGACCATCCTTATCTTTGATCGGCCCTATCGATCCTTTTACGGGTTTCCTATTATTTACGTACCCATAAAACCGTTTCGGTTCATTCTTTGAATTCTTAGCGAGGTTTATTTCATACTTCCTCTTCGCATCTCTGACCGCACGTTTAACTTCCCTACGAGAATCTATGTAGTTTTGCCGACTTATAACTGACCCATTGTTTTTATGAATTTTAAATTTTCTATTTCGGTCCCGGATTAAGCGTAGTATTAACGGACTAAGCCACGGAGCTCTCACCGACTTCCCGCTCTTACGCACATACTTAACCAAATCAGAATTCACACGAAGCAGCGTACATCGAAGTTCTGCGTACATCTCTCCTACCGACCTGTTCTCGAATCGTATTCCCCAGTCTATATCCTTAATCCTTTCGCGAAAAATATCGAAATCACAGCTACCAAAACGAGGGATGAGCTGCGAACTCATTCTAACTTCTACGCAGGTGTTTAGTTCGAATCTAATCGCATTATGGTCGCTGGAAGCTAAATGTTCACCCACACGTACGTTTTCTAACAATGACTCATCGGTTGCTATGATTAAATCAAGAATATTGCTATCACGAGTAGGCTCTTCCACTTTTTGTACGAGAAAATTCTCCAACATAAAGTTTAATAGCCTCTCCCCCGGTTTATCAGAAGTAAGGTTGCTAAAGTTAACATTAGGTAAATTAAAATCGCCGCAGACTAATGTGGTCCCTTTTCTAATCCAAGACGTAAGCGTATCGAAGAGTGCAGCATCTTCTCTTTCCAATTGGCAAGGCGGACGATATAGCACGACTAAGTTAATTTTATTTATAGCATCTAAACTTAGCTGGACTAATAAAGCATCACTTCGCATATCATCCTTAGACGAGTCCATCGTTATGGCGTTTAGATCCTCTTTTATATACATTAATACGCCCCCTCCTCTACCGGTTTGTCTATTTCTGTAATGAATTTTGTACCCCGCTATATCGAACTCGCAAACACTGATGCCCGTATGAGTGTCTAACCATGTTTCACTTAGGAATACGAGGTCGAAATTACCCTCTAGAATAACGGCTTTTATTTCGGCAATTTTATTTTTTAAGCTACGAACATTCGCATATATGCATCTCAGTTTGCGCTTTACGGAAAAAAGGAAGAAAGAGAAATACAACGAGAAGAAAGAGAAAGAGGGGAACGGATAAGAAAAGCTGAGCTTCAGAATGAATTAGCTCGGATTAAAGCAGAAGTTCAAAGAAAAAAGGTAGAAAAAGAAAGAGAGGAACGGGGAAGAGTAATCCAACGAGAAGAAAGAAGGACGGATTCGCGCCCCTTCCCAGGAAAGCTGACAAAGTTTCCGAGCCCCGTAAAACCCCCAAACTTATTTCCCCAAAACCAACAACGGGACTCCAAACCTCCCGTTAAGATTTCTCCTCCATCTCTCTTCCCGAAGCGACCAACCATATGCTTCACCTGTGGTGTAGAAAACCACATGAGCTGGAATTGCCCCCAAAATTCTAAGCTTAAAAGCGGACCAGCCCACCAAGTTCACCAGATTAATGCGACCCCGGCTCCCCCGGTGGTGCAGACCCAAGCAGAAACTTCTCCCCCTCCGTCAGGCCACCAGGTAAATTTTGTTTTTGGTAAAAGTTCATCGGGAACTTTGAAATATGAGGAGGGCAGCGTGGACAGCTGTCGAGTATCGACTCTCGTCAGGGACACAGGATGTACGTGCTTCATCGTGTCCGACGAACTCCTCCCAGTGGTCTCTAACCACGAAAAATTTGCGGTGGTACATGACCAACTTGGGCGGGCGAACAGATTCCCCGTCGCTAGATGTTACCTGCAGTGTCAATATTATAATGGCTGGGCTGAAGTCATTGTAGCACCCATAAAATTCTGTTCCGTACTTATAGGACAGAGCCCCCAAGTAAGTTTCGACCCTGTGTTTCAGGCCGCCCTTCCTCAAGGCCGAGATAAGAAAGAAGCCCAGGAGCCCGTCCCCATCAGAACCCCGATACCGTCCGATTTCTCGGAGACCCCTAACCAGGACTTTAGGACGGCAAAAGAGGAGTGTGAATCACTAACACCCTTAGGTGATAAGGCCCCAGACAAGGACACGGAGACTGTCCCTGGACCCCAAGAAAAAAAGAACCCCCAACGCGCCCATGGAGATACCTTGGTAGAACTGGACGAAGCATCGGCGCTTGAAGAGGATTGCCCCGCGGAGTCCCTTAATGTAATCCAGACAGTGTGCATCCAACCTGATGCCGATTACCCTCCTCCTTCCCTACCAGGCGAGTCTTTAGAACCCTCTGACCTGGATAGTGACGCGCAGCTGACACCACGTCCGAAGAGCCAGCTACAAGAACTAATTAAATGGAATCACCATTTACCCGCCCTATTAGTTCTTTTCGAGCAACTGCGTGAAAATGGCCTCACCATGGGCCCCAGCAAATGCCATTTTGCTCACGAAACCATCAAATATTTGGGTTTCAAAATAGGACAAAGCAAGTTAGGTCCCCACGAGAACAAGATTAAGGCAATCGCCCACATGCCCCTCCCGATTACAAAGAAGCCATTAAGATCGTTCCTAGGATCAGCTTCTCCCTATCAGCGATTTGTTCCGAATTTCGCTGCAATTTTGGCCCCCCTATGCCCCCTTCAGGAAAAGAATTTCCCCGATCGTTTACGTTGGAATGATGTCGCTGTTTCCCATTTTAATCAGCTCAAAAGTAAGTTCATTTCTGCCCCCATTTTAAAGTTGCCCAACCCGGAAAAATCCTTTGGAATTAAGACCGACGTGATCAACGAGGGCATTGGAGGTGTACTCCTTCAATACGTGGATGACAGAACGAGTCATCCAGTTGCATATGGTAGTCGTCAATTATTACCACGCGGAAAGAGATATGCCACTAGAGAAAAGATAGCTCTATCAATTATCTGGGTCATAGACAAATTCAAGCTGTACTTGATATGTAAAGAATTTCAAATAGGAACCGACCACCGTCCGTTAGCCTATATTAGGAATTTGAGACACTCAAACGGCCGCATCATGCGCTGGAGTTTACTCTTGCAAGTATCAGTTTAAAATAAATTAGATAAAAGGTCCCGATAACCAGGTCGCTGACGCCCTCAGTAGAAATGCGTTACCGAATAGCGTAGAATAATTGTATTCATAGGATTAGTATCTCCATGTAGGTATATACCGTCTTGTACGACTTAATTTAAGATTCTTTTGTAATATAATTAATTAATGTATATGTCTGAATTTTGTAACGCTCAATGTCTAATTTTTGTATGTATATATATTTGTTCTTATTAATTTACGTATAAATTATTTTGTCCCGTATGTACTAAGTTTATATCATTTCATTGTTCCATGCCCTTTTTTTTTTTTTTCTCTGATTAAGTTGTATTAAAGGTTATTTTCCCCTGTAATCTAAAGATCAAAATGATCATATGTATTGAGGTAATACTAGTTAGGTGCAGGAAGGTACGGTTGGTACAAGAAAACGAGTTCCCCACAACGGAGCTCTATCGTTGTTCCTTCTCTCTTTTTTTTTTCGAAGTGACAACTTCCCCTGGAATGGAGGGGTGTGATAGAACGAGCTAATTTCAACTCCTATCCCATATTATTAAAAACCACGATGCTGCCCACGTGCATCTTCGATTCGAGGCTTGGAGTCTTATCTCAGCTACCGGATGCCAATGTTTAAACAAAGAGGTTATCGTCCCCCCCGTTCACCCCCATACGCCGACCTCGCCAGATCGAGTTAGGCTTATGAACAGATAAGGCATTGTTCGCCGGCCCGGCTGTGCGTTCCCTCCAAGCTTTCACTCCATTTTCCCCCACGCCAAGGAGATGTCCTGGCTATTTATATGGAAACTTTACCACTAAGATCAGATTGGAGATCCAGATTTTCGTCGCGAAACATCACCACGACCCTCTCTCCCTTTGTGCGCCAAGGGACCTCGACCTCGAGATTCACCATCACTTGTCCAGAAGGAGGACAATATTCCTTGAGTGCCAAAGGTTCGCGCCTTTCCGACGACAAGTCCCCAAGGCTTCCCCCCCCTGTTGTTCAAGGAGAACAGCATTAGAACAGCCATTGTTCGTTTTGAGCCCTTCGCCAAGAAACGGTTCTCTCCCCCCCCCCTGTTGTTCAAGGGAGAACAACATTAGAACAGCCATTGTTCGTTTTGAGCCCTTCGCCAAGAAACGGTTCTCTTCCCCCCCCCCCCCCTGTTGTTCAAGGGAGAACAACATTAGAACAGCCATTGTTCGTTTTGAGCCCTTCGCCAAGAAACGGTTCTCATCCCCCCCCCTGTTGTTCGAAGAGAACAACCTAGAACAGCCATTGTTCGTTTGGAGCCCTTCGCCAAGAAACGGTTCTCACCCCCCCTGTTGTTCAAGGAGAACAACATTAGAACAGCCATTGTTCTTGAGCCCGTAGACAAGAGACGGTTCTCATCCCCCCCCCCTTTGTTCAGAAGAGAACAACCTAGAACAGCCATTGTTCTTCAAGCCGTTCGTCGAGAAACGGTTCTCCTTTCCAAGACGCCTCGTCAGGATCCTTTTATCCCCCCCCTTCGGCTGGAACTCGCCAGCGGACCGAATATTCCTTCAAGTACCTTCCACTGCACCCTAATGAAAAGTTACGTAAGCCAAACGTCACCTTTTGAGTATTGATCCCTTTTGTCAATTCTATCCTGTGCTTTAAATTGTTTATCGAACCATCCCATCTCTTTAACTCTATATTTGTTTTACCTTTTTTTAATCCCTTAAATCCTTGGATTAGCCCGAGTCTTCACGACCCTTTCCATTCTGTTTATGTCAATATTTTCCGTTTTTGTGTATTGTTTATAGTTATTATTAATAAAACTCTATTTTATTAATGATAGCAATATTATTATCCTTGAGCTCAGTTCCACTTCTTAAGCATATCGAAGATACTTAATATCCGCCGCCAGACAGTAAACGCACTCTAAAGATAATTAAGGAAGTTCCCTCAACGAATAGATATATATGGTATCGTCGGGAGTCATTCTACGACAGATACTCTCGGCCTATTCAAGTAAATCTCGCCAACCATTTATGCACTCTCTCTGATTATTAAGGAATTGAAACCCAACGTCTCAACTTTGACCTCCTAGTCGGTCGTTAATCCCTGCGAACAGTCCTTAAACGGTTCGCTTTGCAGTAGGTGATTAACTCACCCCACATAATATAGGAGTAGTGTATGGTATAGAGTAGTGTACCACGACAATATTGCAATCTAGAACCTACTCTTCATTTTTCCCCCAAATTCTATTTAGCAATGGTTAACGGACACCTCGAGGAAATAGCGACGAAACAACATTCACACAGTACAAACGATGTCCTTTAGAAAGGTCATGCGGCATACAAGAACTATTTTTTGATTTCTTATGCATTACTAGTTCATAAAAACATTGGTATTACTACAGTTATCTTTAAACAGCTGGCAGCGAATTCGAACAATGAAAACAACTCAAAGAAGCATTTTAATATCTATTAAAAACGGCATTAATACCTTCACAACCTAATAAAATTCAAGGGAAAAAACTGTATGATATTTTTGGCACACATGGAGATAAGTATGTACATGCATCGACAGCTCGCTACATAGCATCAGAGTTAATACATGAGAGATAACGAATCTAATTTGTTGTATGATGTAGCTCGCTCTTAATAGAGCCTTCCTTCAACTTTATTTTTTCTCGGGAAGGTCTTGAGTACATCATAGGGTCCTTGATGGGTCTCTCCCCCTAGTTCCTCTTTGCGGCTGTGCCCTCAAAAGTTGCCGCCAGAGGAACGCATAAAAACACGTTTAAAGCTAACAAGTGAAGATTAGCAAGGTAAATCACTCCAAGATTGTTTGCGAAGAGAGCTCAGTAGTATGAAAATCAGGCAAATAAAAGTGTTTAGAAGATATGTGGCACTCAAATTGAAAGGAAAGTCGGCCTGTGGCACCCAGGTTGAAGAATAGGTAGGCCCAGTGAGCAATCCCCACAAATGGGTGCTCGGTGGATCTATGAAATCCTGAAATTCGGAACACACATTAATTAATTAGATAATATGCCATGTAATAAGTAGTGAACCAATGTAAAATAGAGAGAAATACCTATATCATAGCTGTACATTTATTAGGATAAGCATAAGAGAGGCCAGCGAATAACTGGTTTCCCACGCAGCCACACATACATACACACGCAAAGGAGCAGCTGCGAGACGAAAAGATACCAATGCTAGCTAGATAACGAGGGAAGCCGAGCAAATACAGGGTGATATAGAGTTACGCGCATATCTTTGGCAACACATCTCAAATTTTGTAATTTACAATTTTTTATACATGCGTTACTAGTTCGAAATGTACATATTTATATTATACTTAATTTTATTAGCCTAAAAGCAATATATTACAATATATAAATAATAATAAAACAAATTATTAACATTAAATATGGTGTTTATTAGAAAAACACACGAAGAAAAAGTATTAGCAACGCTTACATAATACTGATTTAACAAATCAAATTATTAAAATTAGTGGTAAAGAATGTTCGAGAATGACATGGAATATTCTAGACTAATCCACGAAAACAAGTTACTTGCACACCTAACCTTTTTGGGTGTTCATTATGGTATTAGACACGGCTGGAGAATCATCTCTGCAATAATTTTGAAATAGCAACATGGTGAAGACATCCGAACACTCAGAAACATATATGAAGCATATAATTGAGTTACACAACCAAGGAAATAGATATAGAAAATTTTCGGCAAGTTTGAATATCCCAATTTCATCTGTAAGGAATTGTCGAGGAATAGGTCACCTTCCCAGACAATACGACTATATATACATATAGGTATCTATTGGTTGGGAGGAAAAAGATAAACGCCACGAGAATATGTATATATACATATATCATCTAATGTAAGTACGCGTCCTTCGCTACGTACAAGTATGTTCACTTCGTAAAAGTAATCCGTTGATTACGAGGTAGAAAAGTGCGATTTTAATACAGGGGCCGATAGCGTTTAATGAGTCTACCAAGTTGCAGTTCAAGGATGTATTTAAAGAGTAAAAACCAAAAATATTACTTTAATAAATCACTAGTTAACATATATATATATATATATATATATATACATACGGAAAATATAGGAAATGTAAATGAGGATAATACTGACAGAATATATTTGGCAATCGGGTAACGTTAATTACTTGTTAATTAGCTTTTAAATGGGATACTATAAATCAATTATACAGAAGGAGTATTTAAGAGTCGGAAAGCGGGTCGATTAACGGGAGATACTAGCAATGGTCATTTTACCTTTAAGGGGGTCCTGAGGAAGGGGAATCCTTTAGCGATTCGGCGCAGGAGAATGGAGACGGAAAATGGTCGTGATTCTCGGCCGAATATCCTGATGGTGACGAGGATGAAGGGGGGAGGGGGGGCAAAAGACGAGTTTACGATCCCCCTTAAAGACGGATGATGGCACCTCTGCTCCAGAGAAGTGAAACCTCAAAAATCGAGACTCTGATGCTGCTCGGCGCGAAATCTCACAGGGGTAACTGGAGATCCAGATGAGACGAGAGGAATCCCGGCCAGTCCTTCAGGGACGAAATGATTCAAGGCTTGCTCTGAACAGAGTAAGCCTTCACAAAAGAGATGGATCTGCCTGGTGAGATCCAACCTCGATGGTATACGCAAATAACAGGGACTTGGGGAAACAGACACACGATCTGAACCGAAGGCGACGAGATCTCAAACTCAATCTGCCGATCTTCGAAAAACCCACGGTATTTATATGACGGCGGTACAGACATCTGTGAGAAGGCTTCTGGCACCTAGAAGGATTAGCTTTTGTCGCCCGACGCAGGTCTTAATCGTCTCCAACGATGTGGGTAGGAAACTTTCGGCTAAGATTTTCCCGACTATGGAGATTAGCGTTTCATCGGCGAGGTGAAAGCTTTTAGCGCCCAACTTAACTACACCTGTGGGGCGCTGACGGATATTCAAATTCTTTCTTCTTTGATTTTTCTCTTTGGATACAGAGCTTATTCCACGTGGAGTTATACTTAGGAGACATAAGGAGGGAAGGAATTCAAGAAACAAATGAAGGGGCTATTCTTCTTGGCGTCCCTTTCTCTTACATGAATATTATTATAAAGTTTAGGGCTGATGGGACTACTGTTAATCGTGTGCGGAAAATTCGATCGAAAAAATTAACTGAGAGAGATATGCGTTCGTGTATTCGAATTTCAACAAGACTCCAAAAGTCACTTCTAAGGAATTGAAAGCAAATCTGGCTAGCAGTGGAACAATCATGGACGTGTTTCACTGCGACCTCACCTGAACCTTTAGGGTCTCCATGGACGTGTACCAAGGAGGAAACCACTGGTGAAGAGGGTTCACAAAAAGAGACGTTTAGAGTTAGCCAGATAACAACTTGATGACACTGAAGCAGAATTAGTAAAATATTGTGGTCAGAAGAGACTAAGCTCGAGCTGTTTGGCATAAACGACCACCATTACGTTAAGAGAAAATCTGGAGAAGCTTTGCTGGAAAAGAACATCATACCTATTGTGAAACACGGAGGTGGTTCCATCATGTTGTGGCGGTGTTTTTATGCTGCAGGTACTGGCTCTATTTGGGTGAGAGAAGGCATTGTGAAACAAGCGGCGAGGAAGCTTAGTCTTGGCCGAAGGTTCGTCTTCCAACAAGATAATGATCCCAAGCGCACGAGCAAATCAACGCAGCAATATTTTGCCAATCAACGATTGAAAGTGATGAAATGGCCTTCCTAGAGTCCAGATTTGTTCATACCTACAAGAAACGTCTGATTGCTGCTAAAGGAGGTCATACCAATTATTAATTTATAGTTGCCAATAATATAATGTAATATTTATGGATTTTGCCAATACTTTTGCTTGCTTCTTGTTTTTCTAATGAGCACCATGTTCAAAGTTAATACTTTGTTTTATTACCATTTATAGGTTATAATATATTGCTTCTAGGCTAATATAATTAAATATAATATAAATATGTACATTTCGAACTAGTAACGTATAAAAATTCGTAAATTAAAATATTTGAGATGTGTTGCCAATAAATATGCGCACAACTGTATGCTTTGACTGGTTAAGTTGTGGTGAGAGTGTGAAACGAAAAATAAACTGTCGTATCTATTGATAGGATTTGCCCGCCCCGGTCTGAAAATGTGTACAGCTAGAGAAGGAGAAAATTAAGTCACGGCTTCTTTAAGCAAGGAACTACTGTAAATAAACAAACGTAAACATTATGAGGAGAACCAGTTAAGTCATTTGGTATTTAACAAAGTCCTTTTATTATTATTAGCGTCACGAGTTCGCTCCTCGTCCTTAAGTCCTGTCGTTTTAGCCACAGCTACCCAACATTAGTAAAAACTTACACACGGCTGCGTAGGAATCGATCTATTTCGCTAACGCTGAATAAGGTAGACCCTAACCAAGAATAAAAGCCTACTTATCGTCGCTATCCTTTCGAGGCCTTTCCTTTAACCCCGAGGTAACCAAGGCTCCTTCTGGAACCCAGCCTAGAAGCGGAATCTCCGTGAAAACCTTTGGAGTCAGAGCAAACTCGACGGGTAGACCTGAAACAGTTCCCCCATCAACCACTACAACTCCCCTACCATAGATATATACATGGATTGCTCAGCATCGTGATGGTGCGCAACTCTCCACGTCTTTTCAGACCACCACAATGAAAACAGAGATGCAGCATTGTCCCACATAATACACCTGACAGCCATGCGGTGGCTGCAGTGCCCAAATTAATATGCGTTCTCAGAAAGCAATGGGAGAAAGAGGTTGGGGAGAGGGGGGCGGAAATTCAAGGAGGTAAATTGACTGTGCCCTGATTCTGTACATCTTGGTTACTGAACGCTTAAACGCGCCCTTCTATCCCCAAGTCCTATGTCATTTCAGTTCTTTTACATCTTATTTTGCATATGTTTGTTTCCTCCTTTCTTTCCCTCGTGAAAGATGGCGCTGAAATCCTGAAAAAAATCCTTAAAATATCGCCATATTTTCACTGGAATTCCTGAGTGCAATAGACTTTCACCTCATCCCCAGGACAACCAAAAGAACAAATAGAACATAATTAAAATACGTGACTGAAAAGCAACAATTGTCCCAAATGGAGTCTGAAAGACCACTCTTACAGTTACCAATGATACTCGACCAATAGAAAAAAGCGGGTTTTAACCTCATTGATGCACCAAAGGGTAATCGGTTTTTTTCTTCAATAAAGTTTAACACCCTCTTTCACCCGTTGCTGGGTCTAAACGGACGCGAAAAATTGGAGATTTAAAAGAAGTGCAAAAGATGACTCGAGAGAGAGTAGCATTTTCTCTTGTGACTCTGGGGTCAAGGGGGCGCGCCGCTACTCCAGGTTTCACTTGTAGTGAGAATATTGCCCCTCCTACATTAGTCACCCCTTAACGGTGGCTAATCAGAAGCAACGACAAAGAAATGGGATTCAAAATTATTTTCTCTTATTTCAATCGTTTATTATGAAATTATTTTAGTTAACCCTGGCCACTTTTTCAAAAAAAGGAAAAATGATCCAAATTGTCATAGAATAATTATGAGACTAGAAAAAAAAGCGATTTAATTTTTTTTACATATCTTTTAAAATGCGAGATGAAGGCCATTAGAGATCTTGGCGTTCTTAACTTCTATTTAGGATTTCAAATGAGCGGAAGTGTTATCGGAAAAGAACGACTCACTCCTGAAATGTTAAAAATATTTTTTTACTTCTATTTTGTGGTTATGAGTACCACAAACACCTACTAAGTTGTGTGTCACACCTACTATGTTGAGGGCGACACCTACTAATTTTGAAAACTTGTTACAGGGAGTCTATAATTCGTTATTTGTGTCTCTTTTTTTTATCCTTATAATTCGCAACTCTTCCATCCAACGAGATGATGAAATTCACATAAACATCAGAATGACAATCGCTGGCATATTATTGGCCACCTATCCCCTCAGCAAAAAAGGAACTCTTCGTGGCCCAAGGAAGAGCCACCTATTCTGCATTAAGGTAATGTGGACATGAACACCGCTTAGCCAGAGTCCGGGGAAGAGTGATATGTTGTATGTGCGAAGAAAGGAGCGAGGAAGAGACAGAGGTGTTGTGAATGGCTCTGTGTGTGATGATGTACGTGTATGTTCAGACTCGACGCACCGCCTCATTGGCGGCAGCAGCTGCTCCCAGAGAGCGTCGATTTTTTTTTGTGTACGCTTTGTGCCGGAATCGAACCCCGGTACCTCAAAACCCAATACCTTATCCGCTAATATAGCAAGAGCCCCGCCCCCCTCCATTCCCATATGTGTCTCGTCGGTTACTTCCTTGGAAAGGAAGATTTACCACGCTTGTGCGGGGACATTTTCCTTTCGGGCTTAACACTGAGTCATCGGTTCCGTAAGGAAGACCAACGGTCAGGATTTCATCTGTGTCCCGCCGAGGAGGAAATATCTGAGGCTAGGAGTGTGTGTGTATGTGTGGGAGTGTATGTGAATGCGAGCGTATGTGTGTGCGTGTGTGTGTAGGATAGCGAAATACTTCGTCAGAAAGAAATCAGGGATCGATACCCCACCGATGCGTCATTTTATTCCTCGTCGTGACAAGGAAGAGAAGAGAAAAGAAGAAGTAGGAATGGAAGGAGTAGGAAAAAGCAATGAGGTGAACAAAGGTCATTGGTAAACCCGTAATTGGGAAAAGAGGTTACCAAGTCTGAAGGAACGGCAAGGTCATTCTAAGCTTCGGAATTCGGTCTTTTCAGGATCCGAGGTCAACACAGGAGAGATTCAGGACGGGTAATCGGACCACTCTGGGATTGATTTATGCTCGCTTGGGTCTGGAAAGCAACATAATCTTCCATATACCAGCTGCCGCATGCCGGCTCATGCTACACCTGTCACTCACTTACCACTCCTCCAGCTGTGTAGCAGGGGCTTTACTCCCGCTCGACCTTCCACCCCGTTAAGAGCGGACATCGTCCCCGGGGACGAATCCCCAAATTAAAATTGCTCAAAGGAAGGTTTCGTCTCTCGTGTAAGCCTCTCCATCTCCCCATGATTAAAAAGGGCAAATTATAAAAAGAATAATATATAAAGACACTGGAATTCAATTCATTGTATGTGCATATTTATTAAATTTCTGATTATTGCTACCTTTTAATACTAAAATATATAAAGGTATAGTTTAAAAATCGTTTTCTTAATAGGCTAATTTTTGAAAGGCCCCGTTGGCTCTCAGTTAAAAATCCTCCTTGAATTTTTAAGGTTAAAAGTCTCGATTTATTAGTCACACCACTGGTTTAGTTAGCTAACCCGGAAATCTGGTACAAAATTTCTCTTTGACACAAAAACAAGAGCTGCTCGCAACATTTAGATAACAAAAAATACGGTAAAAATCAGGGCGAGAACAGAAAGGCAAAGGCAAACTTCCCTATTATGATCGGAGCATTCGAAATAGAATTGTGTAATAAGTGTAAGTGGGGCGGGGCGGGGCGGGACCAGTGACGTAAAACGATTAGAGTTCGACGAAAAACTCGCTCCAGCAGTTTTAGGTTGACTGAGTTGTATCCTGTTTTTCATCTTTATATATATATATATATATATATATATATATATATATATATATATATATATATATATATATATATATCGGTTCCGTAAGGAAGACCAACGGTCAGAATTTCATCTGTGTCCCGCAGAGGAGGAAATATCTTGTTAAGATCTTTAATAAGATCTTAACAAGGAATTGAAAGATAGCGAAAGGCACTCTTAAATATATGGGGATGGAGATGGGAAGAAGGCAAAGGAGGAGGATGGGGGAGAACCTGACATAACTTTAGGTATATGGAAGTCTATCTACATTTTGATTATTTATGAGCTGGTATAACAATCCATCTAAGCCGAAAAGACCTTTACTAAAATTGAAATTTGGTATGCTTTTATTTATTAGGGTTGTAGAACTTCCTCAATCTATCCGGTTATTTGGAGAAGACATATGTACAAAGAGAACATTGCTTTTAACTGTGAAACTGAGTTCTTTACCAGATCTTCCTATGTAAATTTAATTCCAATCTTTCAAGAATTTGGTGGAGAAGAAGGATTGAGGTTTTGTTTTTATTAAAACAAAATCAAACCAAACAAAACCCAAGGTTTTCCACCAATTGGCAACATAATGCAAGAGTCTTGGCATAGTACTTGGAAGGATCTAATGACACAATCAATCGTGTAGTCTTGCACAACCTTTACTTGACCTTATGATATCCATGACACTCCTTCCTATGAACGTAATGGCCTTCTTTTATTAGTTCTTACATTTTTTGCGCGATCTTTGGGGGTAGTTTTATTCTAACCGCCTTCGCTCTTGCTCATTATTAGGTATTTCCCAATAGGTGACGGTAACAAAGAATGTGACCAAGTTCAAATCTTCGTTACCCATTTTAATTCTCTTCCTCTGTCTCTCTCATTTTCTCCTCTATTATATATTTATTATTTCTAAAATATATTCATTGATTTTTTAAATAATTTTTAGGGGAATGATTGTAATCTTTCTTCCTCCGCCTTCTGGGATGTAAACTACGGCGTGATTTTCTCTTAATCCCTCTTTCATTCCCGTTCATACCCATTTGCTTGTGTGTAGGCGGAGCTTGTCTTGTTTTCCTTAATATATATTGATTACTATAAACCACTTTTTATATTGCTGATCTTTCGTTAGCAGGTTTTTGTTGACATACGAATCGAATTTCAATCATTTACCCGTTGAGCCAAAGTTGAATTCATCCACATATAAAAAAAGAGAAAAATAATACATTCTTTAAAAGAAAGTCAACACAATATATGAGGGCTTAAACTCCCCATTGCTCCCGGCAATGAACCAAGGTGCGAACTCGTCAGAGCTATCTGTCATGTATTGATTTCGTCCTAACTATGTCCATCACTTGGTATGGACATAATTAGGAGCCCAGGAGGAAACTGGTTTGAGGAATAGCACACAGCTGAATCATGGTTAAGAAATCATTCCGCTATGTGACTTAACTGCAACCTTTGGTTGGGGAGTAATCTTTACACCCGAGGGTCAGACAAAGACAACATAGGGAAGCAGCCCCAATCTCTTTGCACGTTGGAAGCATTTATGATGTAAGAAACTTCATTGGCTGTGGCATCAGAGTAGTGGCAGTTGATTCGGCCTATACTTTCATAAAGTTCATCATGATTCATGCCTCTAGAGGAGCCTCAACCCAAACCAAAACCCAGTCAGATCTAAATACTTTCTTCTCATATACTTACTCGTATATGTATAACCTTTTCGCTAACACATAAAACATATAACTACACAATTATTTACACGGCAAGAAAGAAGAAGGGCGAATAAAAAGCAAAAAGAGCCGGAACCAATATGTCGACTCTCGCTAAAAAGGGTCCTCTTGAAGATCACCCCTGGCCTAATCCCTCTCCAAAAGAGCTGCCTTTGTGAGGTGCTATTTTCTGAACTGAAAGTGGCACTCGTATAGCTCCTCGAGGTTCATAGAGGGTTCATTGCTCTGTGTGCCGAAACAAAAGATGTGGAAAAGCTCCTGTCCAAAGAGGAAGCCTGTCTGCTGAAGTCAATCAGCCTTGACCCCCACCTCCCTCAAGTGGCAGCCGAACGCAGCGTTATCTGCCGCAAAGTGAAGAGTTGGGTTGGCGAACACTCGAGATTAAAAAACAACACGCACAGTCAAATGTCCTTAACATTCCCCTCCACGGAAATGACACGAAAGGCTACTACAGAAGGACTCCTGGTCTTCAACATGAGGATACTGGGAGAAAATATTGAACAAGAAAAGTTCTATAGAATATAAATGTGCTTTGTATGCTACAAACTAGAAGAGAACACTTCCGCTAACTGCCCGGAAAAGAATAACTTTTGGTACATCGAATCTGTCACTGAGGAACACAGATTTGACAAATGCAAAGGCGCACAGTAGTAGTGCCTCAACTGTAAGGGTGAACACAGGACTATGGTCATAAGATGCCCAAAGGGAAAAGAGAAAGATAACGAAGGAAGAAAAAGGAAACAAAGTACCTACGGAAGCACCACGAAGAAAAGTGAAGAGACACAAAAACTGAGAGCATTTCCGACAGAAATAAAGATCACCAGCGATCTTAATACCCACATAAATCCTCATATGCATCACGCATGCAAATGTAGCAAACGCAGTTAAGCAAAGTTGCTACAATGAGGTACTTAACTCTCTTTTGAAGCTAAATAACCTTCCAACATTGGTTATGCCGGCCAACCCTGACTGCTCCAGAGCATTCAAAGATTCATTAATCAAAAACAATACGCTAAGAAAAGCAGGAATTGAGCCAACAGTGGAAGCGATCTAGTAGGAAGAATCCAAAAAGGAATAAGAAAAAGAAAAGGAAGAGAATACTAGTATAGTCGTCTACGATGGTGCAAGCAGGCGAACCTGGTCGACTAAGAGTAAATAAAAAGCTCCCAGTGCACCCCCGAAGAGTGAGAAGCCTGGAACCTCAAGAGATGCCCACCAGGCGAAGAAAAAGAAGAGGAAGTCGACAAATCGTAGCGAGGATATTGGAAATAAGCACAAATGGCTGGATGACGAAGAGGACTCTTTACGCAAATATTGATGCCGATGTCATCTTGATTTCGGAGCACGGGATCAACACACGTAATGAACGTAAATTTTTAATTATGGTCTGTTGATCATGAACTATTCTCAAGAGCAGTACGATGGTATAGCTATTGCGATTAAAATGGGATATAAAGAAGCAAATTAGAAACCTTAAAGAATCCTATCTCGCGATAGAGGTCGAACTCAACATAGGAAAGCTAGCGGATCCCGGCTGCCAAGGAGAGACTTTTTTCCCTTGCAGTCTCTCACTTGCTATTTGGCAGAAGGACAACCACATTCATAATGGGGGACCTGAATGACAGGTGTCAGAATTCAGGCTATAGAACTTTCAATGAGATCGGAAGGAGCTTCGATACTTTGCTGGACAGGAACATCGTCCAGCGAATTGGCCCCGACTTTCCCACCTACATATGTTAGAAGATGGAGGACACAAAACCAGACACCCGTCTTACTAATCGTCAATTACCGTTCAACTACTACATGGAACCAGTCCTGGTACCATAAAGTGAATATATAGGGAACCTACTAACAATCAATAATACCATATACATATACAAATCCCAGCCATAGAAAGAAAAAACTACAAAAGGGCAGACTGGGCACGGTATACACAACTCTTCGAAAACTATCTTCCTCCTTACTTTGGATTAGGCAATTCTTGAAGAGATTGAAGAGGCACTCGACGGCCTTAACAACCACCTAATCGACGCAATGAAGCTTGTATCCCGAATCCGCGTATAGTTCCATCTTAGCATATAGATGGACCAAATACATGAAGGATTTGTACCTAGATCTGAAATTATTTTATGAGATTAACATCAGGAATACATCAATTGACTCGAAACAAAGAAATAAAGAGAGCAAAGAAGAACTCAACCAGTTGACACTCGAACAACAGTGTAAAAGATGAGACGATGCCATCGAGAGGCCTCGATCAGGATGTACCTCCTAAAGATTTTAGCAAAAAATCAGGAATCTCAAAGGATCGACCTGAGAAGCGAAAAAAATGGAAATCAGAAACGAAGACAGAAAGATCGAGACGGAAGAAGAAAACATAGAAGAAATATTCCGAATTTATTGGGAAAACATATTTTCAATATAACTAAGGCGCCGAGATAGACGAGGAGGAACTACTTGTCGCGTTCCACTCATTCCGTCAGAAAGCTCCAGGAAAATTGCGGCTAACAAGGTTAAATTTTGAAAAGGCACCAACCAACATTATCGAAGGAGTGAGAAGAATTTTTAACGCCTGTCTAAGTACAAAATACTTTCCCGATGCGTTCAAGACCGCTAAGATGATCTTCTTAGCCAAGCAGGAGAAGGATCCAACGAGGAAGGAGAGCTACTGACCAATTTCACTCCTTGAATTTGCGGGAAGCTCTTCGAGAAAATCTTCAATGGAAGACTGGTGTCTCACTTGGAAGAGAAATATTCTCACGGAAAAGCTTAACCAAGCCAAAAGGGAGGGGAGTTACATGGACATAGTGTATCGGGATGTATTAAAAGCATTGGATAGGTTTGGCAAAGGGGAATGCAATTCAAGATCCTGTGAATGGAACTAAGTGTAAACTTTGAAAGAAACTCTCTGTGAGTATGTCATGGAGAGAGAGAGAGAGCGGCGTATATCAGTATGGTGGGCATGGACGGCCCTAAATTCATGCTTAATGAAGGCATCCTGCAAGGAGGGTGTCTGTGCGGTGCCCCACTCTTTACTCGATATAGACTGCAGATGTCTCAGCCCATGGCAACCCCACTTGCCTCAATATTCAATTCGCGCCTATACAAACTCGTATTACCGCGGCCGAAATCGAAAGATTAAACATCTACGAGGCCAAATGGAAAATAAGAACGAACCAGGAGAAATTCAAGGTGGTGCCGATTGGAAGGATACTACTATCAAATGTCATGGTGGGGGATAGTCGCCATCCCTGCAACACGGAGTGCAATGCACTCGGTATGAAAATTACTTCATTTGGGTAGAGGAAGCATCTCTCCAATCGAATTTCGGAAGACTCGGCTGCAGTCAGAACTTTAATCATTGTCAGAAACCTCCGAGAGAGCAATAAGAAGAAGATCTAAAATACACTTATAAGATCTATGTGTTATACCTCGCTTCCGCCATTTCTTGTGTCCCGAGGTGAATACAGGTCGTGCAGAACAAATACGTGTACCTAATTACGGGTACTCGCAAGCGAGAAAGAAGACGCGTAGAAGAGCTGCACAAGTAGGTGGCGATAAAACCCATTAACAGAGTCATAGAAGAACGGACTAGGAATATGCAGGAGATGGTTAATCAGGAAATAGACGAAGATTAACCAAAACCGAAGAAAAAGAAGCCACCCAAAAGCCTAAGTTCCGCTAGCCTTGTCCAACGGAGATGAAGCGCCGTTCTACGGATGACGAAATGTGTGAAACCACAGAAATAGAAAAAAAACCTCCAATTAATTTTAATATTACCGGACTATAAAAATAACCGATTATGACAAAACTTATTTATTTCGGCTCAAAAATCTTACCAATTTTGACTCAAGATGAAGGAACTTGAAGAAAGATGAAAGAAAATGACGAAAAAAGACATATACTGCAGAATATAAGAAATTAAAAATACTAGGTATTACAATAATAATAAAGTAATTAAATCATAAGGAAACAACAAATGCACATAACATATACAAGAAACAAAAGAAAATTAAGACAAAAGTCTTGAATTCCATTTAAAACAAAAAAAACAACCGAAGATATACACGAACAGTAAAACAAATTAAAATGATAAGCCCGATCACCAGACGCCTTGCATCCCTTGGAAATCTCCTACACTACCTTTTTTTACCACTTTTATTTCGTTCTATTTATACCACACATGCTTGGTCCCTCTCCACACCCGCACACATACCTACACTAATTGGATACTGATCCTACTGCTAGTGGTGTTTTGGTCATCAAAACTAAAGTTTTAAACTTAACAAAATCCAAAGTGCCTAACAGGTAGCTCACATAAATACCTTAATTTTCCACATGGAGAACTTTAAAATATGTTTATCAGTTCCGATTTGGGGTGTAATTCTTTTAAAAAGTGTTTTTGTGCGGATGGTGACCATGTAGGACACGCTCCGTACGCCCTTGGTACCATTTTTTGTAATTCTTTTTATATGCCACAACTCAAATTAAATGATTTACTACTACTAATGATACACAAATGTTATGAAAAGAGATACATATATTATAAAAAAATGGTGAGAATCGTTATTTTACAACAGTTTTACATAGATATCAAAAAGAAAATTAAAAAATTCTTAATTTTATAGAACATTTTTGAGCAAGTAATGCACTGCCCTCATTGTTTATCATTGCATAAATATATTAATAACCACATTAGGCAATGTAAAATTCATATTTTACTGCAATAATGCATTAATTTCAATTTTTTCAAAAATATTTTAAAAATATAAACACTTATCCTATTACTTAATTCATTTAGTACAACACTGTATATAGTTAAATCTTGCATCTAACGTAAAATAATGTTAGATAATATCAAAAATAACATCATTTAACACTGATTAAAATGGTAAATTTTGCACTTTGATAGATATTCTTTATTTTTATTCATTTTTTGGTCGTTTTTTTCACATTCAAAACTCAAAACAATAGTTTCAAAACGAAATCTTCATTAGTATAATTTTCACGAATTTAAAAATTTTATACGGACCGTGTACTACTTGTCATTTTTTGTAAACTGTAAACTCAGAAATCCTCACGCTGGCCACCGTTATGAAATCACACTAATTTTCCTTCACAATGATCATATTCATCATGGAAACCATAACCAGCAGAATCAGGCAATATTCACGAGCAATATGGACTATAATGTTACTTGTAAAAATTACAAAAGACACGCAAAATATAAAAAAACTTACCTATATATATAAATATATATATATATATATATATATATATATATATATATATATATATATATATATATATATATATATATGGGTAAAACTCACGAAAGGAAAACACGTGATAAGTATAAATATTTGTAAATACCACGTGAGGAAAAGGAGAGTTTGATTAGAGTTAGTACTTTTGTTATCAACATTGTCAAACTCACAATGTCTTACAAAGTAGAGAGACACCATATTTATACAAAGAAATGTTTTTCCTTCAATGTTAGATTTTTATCACCTCCGATAAGTCTTATTTGAGCAAGAAAGATAGGACCGGATCTAAGGAAAACAAACCCGAGCTAATAAAATCATTTATATGCATTATGGTATCTACTTTTGACCAGTTAATCTAGTGACCCATTTTAAGCCTGTGGACGGCCAAAGCACTATTAAGATATCCCCTAGATACTGTATTTTGATGTTGCTTAGTTCTTACAGAGATATTTTTAGAAGTTTGACCTACATAATAAATTACAATCTAAACAGGGTATACTATATATTACATTATTATTTTCAATTGGTTTGTTTTATTAACATATTTTTTAATGTATAATTGTATTTAAAAATTACACTTATATTTAGTTGTTTTAACATTCGTACTGCATACAAAAAATTATCATGATAATTTTTTGTCTGCAGTACCAATGTTAAAACAACTTAATATAAGTGTAATTTTTAAATACAACAAAAATCAATCTCCTAAAGGGAGGAGATTGATTGAGTTCGCTTAAAAAAACTTCCTGACACAGTAGGTCGAGGAGCCAGCGAAGGGTGAGATAATGTTAGACTTGGTGTTTACCACCGATGACTACATCGTATCTGGACACAACGTGGGAGAGTGTATGGCGGGAACGATCACCGTACAGTCACGTTTTCCATCCACATTCCATGCGATAAACGCTTTCTCATCGCTACTTTCAAACCCGACTTCTGAAGCACGAACTTAATGGGTATTCAGGATGCGATAGCTCGGCTTGAACATGCAAGAGTAGAAGGAGCCTCGGACTAATGGTTGACGTTTAAAGAAATCTTTATGATCCAATAGTCTGCGTTTGTCTCCAGGAGGAGGATGAGCGACAATCCTCTCCAACCGAAATAGTTCAATCGTGGCATCGCCGGAGCGATAAAGAACAAGAAAACTGCCTACAATAACTAGAAAGCCAACCATACTCAAAAGAGGCGTCTTCAATACAGGAGAAAGTGTAGGCAAGTTAAAGCACTGGTAGCCTCCCTCTGTAAAGAGACTCCGAAGGAATTCTTCCTGCATGTCAATAGCTGCAAACCGATTTGTCATAGCATAGGACCGCTGAGAGATGATAGTGGTGTGTTACGGAAGTCAGAACCAGATATCGCCAACGTGTTGAACGGCTACTTCGCCTCCGTATTTGCGAGGGAAGTTGACGGTCCAGCTCCGAGGCCGGGGGTTCATCTCGAAGAGGAAGAAAACCTATCCCTAATAGTCTTAGAGAGAAACGAAGTAGTAGGCCAGATTAGGAAACCTTAACTCGTATAAGTCTCCAGGTTAGGATGGTTTACTTCCTAGAGTCCTCAGAGAAGTTAGAGAAGAGGTCGCTCCACACCTCACCACCATATTCAACGAGTCTTTGGAAACTGTAGAGAGGCTAGAAGACTGGAAAATAGCAGACGTAACCCCTATGTACAAAAAGGGGGACCGCGAATGCCCTGGTAATTACTGGCCAATTAGTCTGACATCCATCATAGGCAAACTGCTAGAAGGAATTTCGCAGATCGTATAGTGCAGCACTTAGAGTCGCACATACTGATCTTGGATTCCCAGCACGTATTTCACAAGAACCATTCATGTCTTATTAATCTACTAGAATTTTTATACAGTAGTTTGAGTGAGTATGACCGTAGTCGAGCTGTGGATATCTTATATCTGGACTTTCAAAAATCCTTCGATAAGGTACACACCGCATGTTGATAAATAAGGTCCGGGCCCTTGGCATTACCGACAAGATAGCCCAATGGGTAGAAAACTGGCTCTCGGGACGGAGGCAATGGGTAAAAATCAACGAAGCAGTCTTGCAATGGGCGCCGGTCAGTAGCGGGGTGCCCCTGGGCTCAGTGATCGGGTCTCTATTGTTCATCGTCTACATCAATGACATAGACGAAGGACTACTATGGTAGATAGACAAGCTCACAGACAATAGCAAGTCAGGAGGTATTGTGAGCTCGCGAGAAGGAGTGGAACGCCTGCTAAATAGCTTTACCAAGATAAGCGAGTGGTTCAAGAGGTGGCAGATGCCATTTAACCTTGAGAAGTATAATGTAATGCAAATCGGCCATGCTAACCATCGGGAAAACTTTTCCTGGAAGGGCGAAGTAGAGTCACTGTGCCAGGTAGCTTAACGGTAGAGCATCTGACTGGCAATCAGCAGACCCGGTTTTGAGTCTCGATCAGGAATTTCAAACTTTTTTCCCTGGCGTTATTTCTGTCTTCTCGGTAAAGGATTGAGTTCATTGTGCCGTGCTCTGCTCTCTTTACGTCTTACCTCTAAAAAAAACCCCTCTTGTTTCTTGTCTCATTTCTCATTCGCGTCCAAAAAATCTTTCTCTTCTACTATATTGTTATATATTCTGCAATACAACGTTTCTGTATCTTTCTTTCTGTCTACAAAATTGTTGTGAAAGGCACAAAATAAATATGGCGAAAGCCCAGGGGTGGTTGTTATCACCCGCATAACTTGTATTTGCTCTTTCTTTGTATGTGACATGGACAATGAGCCTTTAAATTGTGAGCGGGTAAGATGATGTGCTATAAAAATTCAATGGAAGTTCTGAGCTTAGGGAGATACTGGGTTTGATGGGTAACGCTTTGGGGGTAGTAGTCACTGTGCCTGGTAGCTTAGCAATAGAGCATCTGACCGGCAATCAGCAGACCCGAGTTCGAGTCCCAGCCAGGAATTTCAAACTTTTATCCCCTGGCCTTTTTTCTGTCTTCTCGGTAAAGTGTTGCCTTCATTGTGCCTCCCTCTACTCTCTTTGATTCTAGTGTTCTTTTAATGTCTCTTTCTCTTACCTCTATAAAACTCCTCCTGTTTTTGACTCATTGCTCATTCGCAGCCAATTTCACTTTCTCTTCTACTATATTGTTATATATTCTGCAATATAAGATTTCTGCATATGTCTTTCTGTCTTCAAAATGGTTTTGAAAGTCAGAAAATAAATATGGCAAAAGCCCTGTGGTGTTTGTTATCGCCTGCAGAACTTGTATTTGCTTTTTCTTTGTATGTGACGGATAATGACCCTACTAAATTGTGAGCGGGTAAGAAGATGTGGTATAAAATTCTTTGAGGGTCCTAGCTTAGGAAGATACTGTGTTTGAATGGTAACGCTTTAGGGGAAGTAGAGTCACTGTGCCTGGTAGCTTAACGGTAGAGCATCTGACCGGGAATCAGCAGACCCGAGTTAGAGTCCTGGCCAGGAATTTCAAACTTTTTTACCCTGGCTTTTTTTTTGTCTTCTCGGTAAAGGATTGCCTTCATTGTGCCGTCCTCTGCTCTCTTTGATTCTGGTCTTCTTCTAATGTCCCTTTATTCTGCCTCTAAAAACCCCTCATGTTTTTGCTTCATTGTTCCTTCACGTCCAATTTCTCTAACTCTTCTACAAGGTTTCTGCATCTTTCTTTGTGTCTTCAAAATTGATTTGAAAGGCAGAAACTAAATATGGCGAAAGCCCTGTGGTGGTTATTATTAGCCGCAGAACTTGTATTTTTTTCTTTCTTTTCATATATATATATATATATATATATATATACCGAAACTGTTCTGAATAAATTGTCTTCAGAGAATGTGGTTTAATTCCTCACTTTTTCTTGCGATATTGCATTAATTTTCATTATATATATATATATATATATATATATATATATATATATATATATATATATATTGTCGTGGTATAGCTCTATATATCCTACATACATCTATTATATTTGATTTAGAGTGCGCGGGGGTTTCCTTTTTAAATAGTTTGGGTAGGCCGAGTTCCCGTTACAAGGTCAGATCCTCGTAAGGGAGGGCTAGTCCAAAAGATGCTACTTTAAAACTTAGTATTGGCTGAGAGTTCCAAATCTCACTTAGTTCCAGGCTATTGTTATACGGCTATGATGAGCTCGAGGGTCAGAAAGCAAAGGAGTACGCAAAAATAGACTTTAATAAATATTAATAATTAAAGTTAATATGATACAATAATACACAGTTAATTAAGAAACATAGTTACACAAATGATAATGGGGAACTGTAGACGGCAATTATAAATTTGAGGAAGCTAAAATATTCGTTAGGATACCTTGTACACAAAGAGAGGGGTTGGGGAAGACGATGGTCGTTTCCGGCGAAGCGGTGAGATGATGGTTGGGTCACTTCGACGGGGTCCAAGGTCAACTTGTTGGTAGGGAAATATTCTGTGGAGATGAAGGGTGGGGTGGGGGGGGGGAGGGGAGCAGAGTCTTCGAGAAGGTAAGGTTGGGAATTTTTCCGGTGTAAATTCCTTTGAAGAAAACGGAGGATGAATTTCTCCAAGACGTCAACGGTTTGTTTGGTCGGAGATACGTAATCAAGGGGGTATTACGCTAAGATGAATCTTCACTGAAGCCTTTTGGGTTGAGACTTTGTTCTTGTTTGGAGATAGCGTCGATGAGCGGAGTCGGACGGATATTCATACGGGAGAGGAGTTCTTAACTAACTCTAGGGGGTAGATATTTGTTTTATCCAAGAAGGGATGCTTGGTTTTGTCCCACAACGTTTCCTTGCCTTCGGCGTATGACAAATCCGAGTCGAGGAGGAGTAAGAAGGTCTGCACTCGTGAGCGTCTCTCGCACCAATCTGCTCATTCCACGTTACGCGGGTAGATATTGTAACCAGAAGTGAGGGAGCTTACACCATAGAAGAGGGGGACGGACTATCTCACATCGTTTGAGTCAGGCGACGCGGCCCGGATGGCGAGTGGCTCAACCACTCCCGGCGTGGCTGAAAGGGAGGGGAGTCTTCTCGTGTTGTTCAAATACTCGCCTTGATAAGGGTTACATTCCATGAACCCGCTCCTATACTTTCTTACGCTTTTGAGCTTCGAAAATTGTTTGTAAGCTACACGAGGCCCATCACGTGGAGGCAATGCTTAAAAGTCACGTTATTTCTCCCCTCTCATGCTTGTTCCCTTACACGCCTCCCTTTTAGAAAGTTGAACCTTTTTTCATTCAAAAAGAAAAAAAAGGGGATAAGGGAGAAAAAGGACAACCCGATACTCTTTTAAGTTATGGGGGGGGGGGGTGACTCAGTTACATCATTTTCTACCAAAACATAAAGGAATTATACACAATATACATATGCTGTTACCAAGCTGGACACTACAACAGAAAATTGATTAGCTTATTCAAATATTGCCATGTGACTACACAGAATACTATACATACTACCAAGGAAAAGGATACTTAGTAACCGACCTAGGTATATATAAAAAAAAATCCAAGATCATACGATATATGGTTTCCACTTGGGGAGTTTAAACCCAAAAGAAGACATGAATATAACGGAGACATTCCCAAATCATATCGCGAGGACAGTTATTGTTACTTTGTAAATACATAAAACTACAAAGAAATGGGCGTACACCAAAAAAAATCAATTATCCCCTGAAATAATAATTTAACAGTACCTTAAATTCTTACGGATATAAATATATACAATTATAAACATTTGTTTAGGGCCATTTCCCACGGAACTTATCGGGATTAGTGGGTAAAGCATTTCTGCTGAGGGAATCGGCCATTTGATTATTTGTTCCTTTAATGTAATTGATTTTAAACTGGTATTCCTGGAGGAGGAGACTCCAGCGCATTAATCTGCCGTTTGTGTGTTTGACGTTCCGGAGAAACGCAAGGGGGCAGTGATCAGTTTTCACACGAAACTCTTTCCCTACTAAGTACATTTTGAATTTCTGAATTGCCCAGATTATTCCTAATGCTTCCTTTTCAATAACTGGATAGTTCTTTTCGCGGGGTAATAGTTTGCGACTGGCGTAGGCCACAGGATGACTTTCGCCTCCGTCCTCATATTGAAGTAGCACACAACCAAGACCTTCGTTGCTAGCGTCAGTGCGAATCCCGGACGATTTTTCAGGATTGGGCAAGGAATTAAAATTTACGGTGGCCTTCAGGTTCCAGATTATTGAGTCGGGTGAGTTCTTTTTCAAAAGGTCGCAGAGGGAGGCGGCCAATGACGCAAAATTTGGGACAAAGCGTCGATAGAATGAAGCAGATCCCATGAAAGACCGGAGCTGCTTCTTATTGCAGGGAAGAGGCATATCGACGATGGCCTTTATCTTCTCCTCTTGGGGACTAAGTTGGTTTTTTCCAATATTAAACCCTAAATATTTAATGGTTTTAAAGGCGAAGTGGCACTTACCGGGTCCAATAGTAAGACCATTTTCTCGCAACCGGGTCAGCAAACCTCGCAGGGATACTAAATGTTGGTCCCAGTCTCGAGTGGCAATATAAATATTGTCAAAATAGAAAGAAGTATTTGGCAAACCATCTAAAATTCTCCGCATTAACCGATTATAATTGCTACAAGCGGTTATGAGCCCGAAGGGAAGCCTCTTGAACTGATAAGGCCTTTGCCAGTAGCACTCGCAGTAAATTTCCTTACTTCTTTCTTGAGCGCAACTTGGTAATAGGCCTTACACAGGTCGAGTTCAGTAATGAATTTCGCTTCATCAAACAGACGGATGTTTTGATCTATCCGAGGGATGGGTTCGGCGTCGAAAACGGTGACAGAATTTAGTTTCCGAAAGTCGACACACATCCTATAAGAGCCGTCGGTTTTTTTTACCATGACTATCGGCGAGCAATAATCAGAAGTAACGGGCTCAATTATGTTTAATTGGAGCAAATCTCCACCTCTAAATTAAAGGCTTTCTTCAAGTGAATAGGTAAGAGATAAGGCTTAGATCTAACCTGTTCATGTGTCGTGAGCTTGATAGCGTACTCGAACTGAGTGGCGCATTCAGGTTTATCGGAAATAACGTCACTAAACCGACTAAGGAAGAGCTGGAGCTGATTTCGTTGATGTGGTGTCAGCCGCTCGTCGATTCTCAGACCATCAGTGGATAAGTCGGTCTCTCCTCGTAGGGATGGTAAAGGATAGTCTTCGTCCTGCTCAACACATGCCGTTTGTACAATATTAAGGGATTCGGCGGGGTAATCCGATTCCATGGCGGATCTTTCATCGAGGGCCACAATATTATTAACGTGGGCACGGCGGTGGTACCTCTTCAGCATATTGATGTGGAATAATTTTTCTCCGGAGGGTGTTTGGATTAGATAGTCCACAGGTCCGCGTGCCTCCAAAACCGGGAGGGGGTCCTTCCATTGGCTTAGGAGTTTATTGCTCTCGGTGTGCAGCAATAAGAGAACTTCGTCTCCTGCATTGAGGCGGTGGTCTTTAGATTTAACGTCGAGGTATGTTTTGTATTTATCTCAATTTACTTCAGCGTTTTGGGATGCGATGCTGGCGCATTGTGCTAACCTCTCGCGGAATTCCAGCACATACGTATAGGAAGATTGAACTTCCTGATCGAGTTGAGGTTGTGAGAACAACTCCTTTAAAATACTAAGGGGGCCTCTTACGTTACGACCGTACAGCAATTCGAACGGAGCAAAACCAAGTGTACGATGCGGGATTTTCCTGTAGGTGAAGAGGGCCACAGGAAGATGGTGCCATTCACGTGGCTGTTCGGCCCATATCTTACGGAGGATGGACTTGAGAGTACCATTTAATTTCTCACAGATTCCATTGGTCTCTGAGTGAAAAGGAGTATTAAACAGGTACTTTACCATCATTAATTTTCCCACATGCTCCATTAATTCTGAAGTAAACTGTTTTCCTCTGTCGATAAATACCTCCTTCGGAACGCCTACTCTCGAAAAAATGGATATGAGGGCTCCAGCACAGGTGATGCTATCTATCCCCTTTAGTGGGACAGCCTCGGGGAAACGCGTGGCAAAATCCACCAAAGTGAATATATAGCTGTGCCCTTCACTAGATGGGTGGGGGGTGAATGGGGCCGACAAGGTCGATGGCCACACGGGAGAAGGATTCAGAAATGATGGGGCCTCTCTGAAGGGGGGCGGGTTTTACGCGACCTTTAGCGGAGGTCTTCTGACAAAGGTCACAAGACTGACAATGTTTTGAGATGTCAGCTTCTGCACCGGGTCAAAAGAAGTGCTTGAAAATTCTGTGACCTGTCTTGTTATGACTGAAGTGGCCAGAAAATACACTATCATGCGCGACCTTGAGCACCATGGGGATATAAGATTGGGGGATGCAAAGGGAGTGTTCTACTGGGTTAACGCTATCCGTAGTCTCTCTGTAAAGGAGGCCATCCTTTTCGACATAGGACACGGTCTTGTTCCCACGAACCGAGTCTTTCTCTTTATTTTGCGACATTTTCCACAAGGGAAGGAGAATTCCACACTCCTTCTGGGCCTTGTCGAATTCTGAGTTTAGAATTCCCTTAAATTCTGAGTTAGCGGGAACTTCGAGGGGGGCAGGATCCTGGGATTCTTTTCTCGCTCCTGCGCGTGTGGTGACCGGCTGGGCGACTGGGTTAAGGGAGATATGGGGACTTTGTCCAATTAGTGCCGAACAGAATTTAATTGGGGCCGAAACTGCTTCGGCCCAGCCCTTAAAGTACTGACAGTCGATGTAGCACCTTACAATTGGGAATTGGTCGGAAAGTCCTAAGTAGTCGTGGACTACTGCAAATTTATCGTGGTCAGGGGGCACAGGGGGGAGGAGCTTCTCAGACACAATGATGCAAGTACACCCTGTATCACAGACGATAGTGGACATACGACAGCCGTTTACACTACCATTCTCAAATTTCAAGGCTCCTGGTGAGCTCTTATTAAATATAAAATTCACTTTGTGATCTGGCAGGCCTTGGGGAGATGAAGGAACGGGATGGGGGGGGGGGGGGTCAACGGGAAGAAAAGGGGGAGCGGCAGCGGTTTTTACTTGGTGAACCTGTTGAGGGGGGTTGTTCCGAAATTTAAAGTTCTGGGGACAGTTTGAACTTATGTAGTTCGCTACTCCGCACGTATAGCATACAATGGGTCTATTTTGGAAGGATGCTGGGACAAAAGACTGGAAAGGGGGCTTCACGTCTCGAGATTCAGTGGAGGAAAAACTTCTTGGTTTGAAGGGGCCTGGAATTTTCACAAACTTCTACTGGTAATTTTGATTAAATCGGGGATTTCCGGGTTTCGATTTAGGGGACGGGGGGAGGTGCCGTGGTGTGACATTACATTATATCAATACCATATTATATCTATGGGGGAAGGGACTAATAACTCAAAGGCAAACCGACAAGGGGGGGACGCCATGAGTTTCGATGCGCGGAGCAGCGAGAAAAGAGTGCAAAACGAGGTCAGGTAAAGTTGGGCAATGGCAAAGCTCAAGGTTATTTAAAGAGGCATGTACAAAAATATAATTTTATTTACATAAAATAAGGGAATAAATCGGCAAAAATTAAGTTGGTAAATGAGGGGGGAATTGCAGAGTTATGCATCAGACTCTGAAGTTAGAAATTAATGCGTTACAGAAGGAGACTATTCCAATGGGGAGGGTTAACTCAAATGGGTTGCTGAAGGGGGAGAGGGGTTGGCTTACGGAGGATTCCGGATGAGACGTCAGGGTAAGGTTTCACGGATGTCTTCTGCAGACAATAAACGTGAGGGCGAGGGCCCTCGGAGCTTCTGAGCGGGCAGTTGACGTGGTGACCGTTCTTCAAAGGGGGGAGAGGGTAAGGTCCGGTCCAGAGGAGACTATTTCGGCCCCTTGAAGAAGAGGAGGGTTCGATGAGGGCTTCGACAGGAGTTTAATAGTGGAGTCGGAAAAATCGCTCGGTGGCGATCGTCAAATGGAATTACCTCACTTACTGGGATAATTCCAACACACGAAAAGTTCAGCCGTCACATTGCTTCGTTGTTAGCACCTGACTTGGAACTAGGGTAATGTTTCTTGGATCCTGGCGGGACTCCTCAACTTTCTGTCTCCCACCTGGATGACGAGCCCTATATATCCGAGGCCTCCCCCGCAGAGGTGGGGGAAACAGTGCTACTGTCGAATGGACTCGAATCTTGTGGATGTGAAGGGGGGGTGGGGGGAGCTTACCAATTTAAGCCTAACTAAATTCTAGAATTTTCTTTAGCGCATGGACGTCACTTCCGTGCTGGCAAAGAAATTCCACGTGGAATTTCCCCACAAGAGGGCTTCTTAGAGTCCTTTGGGTACAAGTTATGACTTGCCGAGAAGACGTCTGCTTCTTCAACGCATTTCTTGAAGGATCGACAACGCCGGACCTTTACGGCTTCGCGGATCTCTGGGGGCAGCGAAGCCAATAACTGGTCCCTTAAAACAAAATCTAATAATGAATCATAGTCGGGGGAAATCTTTGACAACTCAAGCCAAAACTTAAGCATAATTTGGAGGATATACCCAAACTGTCGGAAGGTTTGACCGGGTAGGATCTTGGCGCCACGGAACTTATGGTGGTAGTAATCAGAGGTCATATTATGGGCTGCGAGTAATTCAGCCTTGAGGGTAGAATAATTAATTGTACATTCTTGGGGCAATGAGATGAAGATATCTCTCAATTTCGAGGTGAGCAATGGGAGCAATTTCGCTACTCCTTCTTCTTCCAAATCAATTTGATTGATTTCGAGAATTTTCTCAAAATGCATTAAAAATGAAGAAAATTCTTCGCCCTCCTTAAATATGGGGAGTTTAAGGGGGACACCTTGCGGGGATTCCGATCTGCCACTCACAGATTGTGATTCTGCTTGTGTTTTCAACATTTCCACTTCGTGCTGGCGTATTTGTTGCCTTTCTTCCTGTTCTAGCTTACGTGGTCTTTCTTCTCTTTCTTGTTCACGTTGTCTTTTTTCTTATTCTAGTTTCACTTTACTTCTTCTTTCTTCCCTAACATGTCTTTCTTCATTTTGAATATATTCTATTAAATCTATTCCAGACAGGCCAAGAGATTCAACTTGCGCTTTAAAAACTTAAAACGAAGCCATATTTTGTTTCCAAAGTTTTCTTAGCTTTGTTTGTGCTAAAAAAAAAACAAAATCACGCCAAACGGGTACCTACAGCATGTGCGCAAACCTTTACCTACACTAAACGAACTATTCGAGATCCTATCTCTGGAAGAATCTTACTGCACGAGAAAAAAAAGGAATAAACGGTCACTTTACCTAATCTTTCTGGGAAAATTCTATGCTCAACTCCATTGAGATCTAGGTACACACGTACACACAATTTGAATGCGGGAACTTTAAAATATAAATGGGAAATTATTCTCCTCAAAACCTTTGAGCACATCTTTAGCCTTTCCCCTTAACCTAAAAAATAATTAGAGGGGACTTTAAAAGATCTAAATAAAAACGACCTTTTAAATCCACCTAACGCACTTGACATCAGACTTTATAATGGATATATATATATATATATATATATATATATATATATATATATATATATATATATATATATATATATATATATATATATATATTACTATATGTCGTGGTATAGCTCTATATATCCTACATACATCTATTATATTTGATTTAGAGTGCGCGGGGGTTTCCTTTTTAAATAGTTTTGGGTAGGCCGAGGTCCCGTTACAAGGTCAGATCCTCGTAAGGGAGGGCTAGTCCAAAAGATGCTACTTTAAAACTTAGTATTGGCTGAGAGTTCCAAATCTCACTTAGTTACAGGCTATTGTTATACGGCTATGATGAGCTCGAGGGTCAGAAAGCAAAGGAGTACGCAAAAATAGACTTTAATAAATATTAATAATTAAAGTTAATATGATACAATAATACACAGTTAATTAAGACACCTAGTTACACAAATGATAATGGGGAATGGTAGACGGCAATTATAAATTTGAGGAAGCTAAAATATTTGTTAGGATACCTTGTACACAAATGGAGGGGTTGGGGAGACAATGGTCGTTTCCGGCAAAGCGGTGAGATGATGGTTGGGTCACTTCGACGGGGTCCAAGGTCAACTTGTTTGCAGGGAAATATTCTTTAGAGATGACGGGGAGTGTGGTGGGGGCAGAATCTTCGAGAAGGTGATGTTGGGAATTTTTCCGGTGTAAATTCCTTTGAAGAAAACGGAGGATGAGTTTCTCCGAGACGTCAACGGTTTGTCTGGTTGGAGATGCGTAATCAAGGGGGTATTACGCTAAGATGAATCTTCACTGAAGCCTTTTGGGTTGAGACTTTGTTCTTGTTTGGAGATAGCGTCGATGAGCGGAGTTGGACAGGTATTCTTACGGGAGAAGAATTCTTAACTAACTCTAGGGGGTGGATATTTGTTTTATCCAAGAAGGGATGCTTGGTTTTGTCCCACAACGTTTCCTTGCCTTCGGCGTATGACAAACCCGAATCGAGGAGGAGTAAGAAGGTCTGCACTCCTAAGCGTCTCTCGCACCAATCTGCTCATTCCACGTTACGCGGGTAGATATGGACACCAGAAGTGAGGGAGCTTACCCCATAGAAGAGGGGGACGGACTATCTCACATTGTTTGAGTCATGGCACGCGGCCTGGATGGTGATTGTCTCCACCGCTCCCAGCATGGCTGAAAGGGAAAGGGGAGACTTCTCGTGTTGTTCAAATACTCGCCTTGGTAAGGGTTACATTTCATGAACCCGCTCCTATACTTTCTCACGCTTTTGAGCTTCGAAAATTGTTTGTAAGCTACACGAGGCCCATCACGGGGAGGCAATGCTTAAAAGTGACGTTATTTCTCCACTCACGTGCTTGTTTCCTCACACACACACACACACACACACACATATATATATATATATATATATATATATATATATATATATATATATATGGAAAAAGATTCAAGACAAATTGGTACGGTTAATATGATTGTTTGAGTCATGGCACGCGGCCTGGATGGTGATTGTCTCCACCGCTCCCAGCATGGCTGAAAGGGGGAGGGAAGACTTCTCGTGTTGTTCAAATACTCGCCTTGGTAAGGGTTACATTTGATGAACCCGCTCCTATACTTTCTCACGCTTTTGAGCTTCGAAAATTGTTTGTAAGCTACACGAGGCCCATCACGGGGAGGCAATGCTTAAAAGTGACGTTATTTCTCCACTCACGTGCTTGTTTCCTCACACACACACACACACACACACACACACACACATATATATATATATATATATATATATATATATATATATATATATATATATATATATATATATGGAAAAAGATTCAAGACAAATTGGTACGGTTAATGTAGTGGCATTATTAGATTATTAATCTACTTCAGGTCCAGCATGATATCCTTTCTTCCTCAAACTGAGAGACCACATTTATAAGATAGCTAATCCACCAGTTCAAAAACCTCGTTTCAAAGTTATCCCTTTAGGTTAGCCTCTTTAACGTCTTATTAACCCGTTATTATTAATATACTATTAGGTTGAGGAATAAGTTCTTGCGTTTTTTTAATGTTGTGTTGATTTAAGTTTTGTTGACGTGATTTGTGCACATATTAAGAAACAATAATAAATAATGAGAGAAAAATTTGCAAAGGTTAGGCTACGTCTCTTAACAGCGTAAACTATTAGGCTTTTGCTTAGGCTACGTCTTGAAGTTGAGTAATAAGTCATTGCGGTTTATTTAAAAGTTGGGTTAATTTAATTTTTGTTCTGTACCCTCAAAATGGAATGTCAAGTTGAAAGAAAGGCGCATTTTCGACACTTATTGTTATTCATTTTCAATCGAGACGGGAACAATGCAAACGCAGCCAAAGCTCGTCGCGATATTTGTGCTGTGTACGGAGAAAATGCTTTATCAGAAAGGACAGCTCAATGGTGGTTTTCACGTTTCAAAAATGGTCATTTCAATCTTAATGACGAAGAACGTTCTGGTCGCCCCATTAAGTTGGATGAAGATCGATTGAACGACCTTCTTCATGGAAATCCTCGTCAATTGACTAGAGAATTGGCTGTGCAATTGGCGTGTGATCAGAAAACTTGTTGTGAATCACCTTCATTTGATGGGGAAAGTAAAAAACTCGGTGCATGGGTTCCGCACGCTTTGAGCGAAAGCAACAAATGTATTGACTCGCCGAAGCTATTCGTGAAAAGCGACCTCATCGACGTTATGGAGTCCTTCTGCAACAGCAGAATGCTCGTCCTCACATTGCCAATATGAAAAAAGAAGCCATCCAAACGCTTAATTGGGAAATTCTGCCGTATTCTCCATTTCGCCAGACTTGGCTCCATCGGATTTCCATCTGTTCCGATCGCTCTCCAACAATTTGCCCGGCGTTTCGTTGAATACTGATGTGGAATTGAGAGGCATCGAAAAACTAGTTGAACGATGGGAAGAAGTCATAAATAACAACGGAGAATACATTATCGATTAAATTGCATATTGTTATCAATTAATTGGGAAGTTTTTCTAAAATTGTTAATGGTAATGAATAAATTTGATAAAACTGCAAGAACTTATTCCTCAACCCAATAACAGAGTTATCTTAGCCAAAGCACTCGAAAGATGGAAAAAGATACAAGACAAATTGGTACGGTTAATGTAGTGGCATTATTAGACAACTGATATACCTCAGGTCAGGCGTGGGTAGGTTAGAAATGTTGACGCTAGATATTAATAGGTTGTGCTCTCCCGTCTATCTCGCCCCACCCACAGAATTGGAAATCCATTTAATCTGGTCATCTTCTTCCTCTCCAATTATTATCTTCCCCATAACCATCTTTTCCAGAAACGACCTCTCTATGATAATCTCCGACCACTTCCCTATCTATTGAAGTTTATCTCTGTCCCTTTTACCTGACCGTTGTATATCCCACTGCAATTACATCCTGTCATCATCGGCTCTATTTCATCGATGAGAAACCTCCTACCTGAACTCTTGCCTCACTCCTTACCTGGTTGGCCTCCACCCCCATATTTTTTATCTTGCTATTTATTCCTACATTGCTCTTTTGAAGTCGGCCCTTAAAGTTTCTACCCGCCGAATCCGCAATGATAACAAAACAATCCACAACACTGTTAAAATTTGTTGCTCGAGTATCGTTCTTTCCAATGCTCTCTTTCGCTCTCTCTCTCTCTCCCTTCATCCTTTCATCCCTGTCAAATTCTCTCAATTTTTCTCTGACAATATAGTTCTTATCGATATGGATGTCTTTCTGCCTCTATTCTTCGCTACCTGGTAATTTTCCCTCCACTGACAGGATCTCATTTTTTTTATCATTAATGCATTCCTTGATGAATTAATCTTTTTCCTCTCTCTTCAAAAAATACATGTTCGCCAATCGTCCCGTTCTCTATCTGTTCATCTTCCTTACCTTACTGGTATCATTTACCTCCTCATCTGGTGTGGACCCGTAAGAGGCGCGGCGAGTTGCCTTCCTGTCCGCAGTGCTGCGGGACTCAACGCCCCGTCCGGCCCAAGCTTAGCCTCTTCTGCTTCTTTCTGACAGCCTGTGTTTTTACCCTACTTCCTCACTTTCCCTACAACCTCTCCCACAGCTTTCTCTAGTGGGCCTCTAATTTTGCAGGATCGGGGCTGAGGTGGGAGGGCACAACATTTCCTCATCCCTGAGGTCCGGTTTGGGGTGGTGAGTTTTGAATAACCTGCTTCATCCCCACCCACACTTGCATCACATACTCTTTCTTCCTCCTTTCTCTTTCTATCAATTTTACGCCGTGCCTAAGGTGGACCCGCTATGCTGACGGGCTGCCAGGTCACTAGGCGGGATGAGTGGCCTCAAATGGCGGTAGCTGATTCTGCCGGCCCCGTGTTCATCCCTCGCAGAGCCTGCTACTGCGTTTGGTGATTAGCGTTTGCGTCCCGTGACAATTACAGGGTCGACATGCCCAATGAGTATTTGAATAAAAAAAATAATACGGCCCCTCTACCTTTCCCTTGACCATCACTGGAGCCGACTTCGGGCAGCTTCCCTGAAAAAATGGAACCCTTCCCCCCTTTTGTTTTCTCAGGGGATCCTCCAAATTTCTTCTACCGGAGAGGAGGCTTACCTATATCCCAAGTTTACAGGTGTAGGGGATTACCTTCACCCCCTTCTCTGGAGGCGCCCTTGGGTGCCTACCTCTTTCCAGCGGCAGTCCCTCCTTTTTCTCACAAGGTACTGCCATGAAAGTACGCAAGCGGCTGGAAATGGATTAATACCAGTGGGAGCACGGCGATAGGGCCAACCACCCAAGGGAAGCAAGGAATGGCAGGACCGGAAGGTGCTTACCCTTTAACATCCTGCACTGGTGCACTAAGAGCATACAGTGGGTCACTGTACGTGCCCTGCTCTCTTCCTTGAAAGATGCCTGTTAGCCGGCATTAGGTGAAAAAGGAACCTCGAATGGGATCTGTGATGTCAAACCCGTGATCGATGCCAAGCACAGAATCGCGTGTCTGCACATATGCAAGTTCCCCCTCAGACGGCTCTGGCCCCCAAGGCCTCACAAGGAAAGGAGAAATCTCCTTTCCCGGCTGGTGCCCCTGTGTCAGCCAAAACCTTCTCCATTTCAGAGAAGAATCTTGCTGAGGCAGGACCATCTGGTGTAGGGGCTCCTGCCGGTGGAAGTGAGAAGCGCGTTCATTCCCGGCCCCCCTCTCCAAAAAAGAAAAAAAGACTCGGGGTTCCTCTTCCTCCGCGGGAGCCACGGGAAAGGATGGGCCGTTGCCGTTTAGGCATGCGACCAAGCCAAGATCGGCACGTCCGTCCCCGATGCTCCCCCTGTTGGGGAGTCGCAGACTAAGATCAAAAGTGCACAGAGTGGACCCTCGATTACGCCAGGCCCCCCCCCCCCCCATTCAGAGGTTACATGGCCTTTTCGAGCAGCTGGTTTCAAAGGTTTTTCGTTATTCGGTCCCCTGATGGCAGCATGCTGGCTAAAGGCAACATGATCCGTCACTCTTTAGCTAGGGTGATTTGTAGAAAGCCAAATGTAACCCGTTTCTCGGATGATAGCTTTCTGGCGAATGCGTCGAATCCCTTTAAAGCGGCCATGACTAGTGCCATTTGGACACTTGATAGTACGCCTGTAAGTGTGACGCCGCACTGTATCATGAACTTCATGAGAGGAGTAGTTTATGCGAAGGAACTCGTGGACTACTCCATAGATGACAACACCTTAGATCTGGCCGACCATAGAGCGGTAAAAGGTCGAACGTGTGATGAGAAAACAAGGAGGGCCCTCGAGACCCACCCCTACACTGTTCATCACGTTCGATTGTAAAAAGTCCCCTGAGTCGGTGCGTGCCGGTCAGTATCGGTACCGCGTGAAGACATTCGTGCCATTTCCGCGGAGATGCTACTACTGTCACCGCTTTGGCAATAATAATGACGAAATCTTCGATTGCACTTACGGGTGGGGGAGCCCTCTCCGACTCAATGGAGCAAGAAGAGGATGTCCCGCAGGGAAGTGGCCTTAGTGTCACACTCTTCGCCCTGAGCATCAACGGCATCACTTCGGTGCAGCAGGAAGATGTTCTCGCTACGCTCTACGTGGACGACCTTTCGATTTCTTTTGGCGCGGTTCAGATGCCACTCTGGAGCTTCGACTTCAACAGGCATTGAACCACGTCTCTCGCTATTCCGAAGCGCACAAGCTTTGGTCTTCCTTGACCAAGAATAACGTGGTGTACTTCTTCCGCAATTCACGGCTCCCCTCTAAACCCAGACTTATTTCTCAATGGGGTGCGCATTGAAGTGATGAACTCGCACCGTATTCTTGGTCTTGTATTTGACTGACGTCTGACCTGAGAGGCTCATATTCGCAGACTTAGGGTCTTTTGTACCCGCGCCATAAATATTCTCCGCTCCGTGACGTTCAGCGGCTGGAGCGCTGATAGGGCTACTGCCTTACTTTTTTATTGATCCTTTGTTCGTTCGAAGCTAGACTACGGATATGAGTTTATACATCTGTAGCTGAGGGTGTATTGCAGAAGGTGGACTCAATTCACCACACCAACCTTCGCCTCGCGACCGGTGCCTTCCGAACTTCTCCCATTTATAGCCTACTTGTCGATGCTGGGGAGATACCACTCGCTCTGCGCCGTCCACAGTGCATTATTCTCTTTTAAGCGCGAGCCCGGTGACTCCCTCAGTCGCCAACAGCTCTCACTGCATCTTCATCTGACTCCACGGTGCCTATGCCACCGAGAGATGCAATTAATATCCTAACCCATTTGGGTTTATGGATGAGAAACTCCTTCGAGTGCTAGGTCTAGCTTTCGGGCCGGTGGCGTCCCTGGTTTTGTCCAGGACGACACCCTGGAAGCTACCACCTTTGACTATTTGTCACCATGCCTCTACTCCCAAGGCTTGTACAGCGCCGTGAGTATTGCGTTCGACCTTTTGGGAGAACATTCGTGTCATGCTGGAACCATGCCAGTGTATACGGATGTTTCCAAATCCCAAGATGGTGTCGGTTTCCACGCCATATTCCCTCTGTTTGAAGTCAACGAGGCTCTGCCAGGCTGCGTCTGTATTCACGGCTGAGCTGTTTGCAATACACCGCTCGGTACGGGAGATAACGTGACGTGCCCGATTCGGAGAACGGATTGTGATTTATAGCTACTCACAAAGTGCCCTGAGTGCTCTCGAATCATTGAAATCTCCGCATTTCTTGGTTCGTGATATTCGTGACGCCACGGTTTTGGCAAGCCGGGCGGATGTCGAGATTATCTTTTCTTGGGTTCTTGGACATGTAGGAATATTGGGGAATGAGCAAACCGATAATGCTGCCAAAGAATCCGCGAGGACTGGGCGACCAGACCAGCGTTTTCCTCTTCCACACACCGATTACATGGCAGAAATACGGGCAGCTCTCCGGGCTGCTTTGCAAAGAAGATAGGAGACGGTCGAGGGGAACTTAAAGTTTCGTGCCGCGACGGCTTCAGGTTGCTTTCTGTCGTCTCCAAAGTGGACACACTCGCGTAACTCACCGCCATTTGATGGAGCGCTCGCCTGCGCCCTACTGTGAAGACTGCGTTATCCCCTAGACTGTTTGGTACATTCTTTTTGAATGTCCCAGTCTGGGTGATCTTCGCGCACCTTACCTGTCCTGGTACCGGGATAAGCGTAGAAGGACGAGCGGGGTCGCTACCGCTTCTCCCTTGTACTCGGGACGGGTTCGTTCATACTGACTTGTGAACTTTACGACTTTTTGGACGAGGCTGGCCTCCTCCCCTTTATTTGACTGTTGTTGTTGTTTTTTGTAGGTCGCATGCTTTTGCGCCAGGGGGAGGCGGGCCTACCCCCGACGCCGGACCTTGCTTCCTTCTTGCCTTTTTGTTTTGTTTTCTTCTTGTTGTTATTTCTTTTAGCCTTTGTCCTTTTTATCGTTGTTATTTGTTATTTACATATTGTTATTTTTATTTTATTTTTTTGTTATTTGTTTTTTAATATAGCCTGTGTACGTGCGACCTATGCCCAAATAGGCAGTTGCCAGATGTGCTCCAAAATTAAAAAAAAAATTCATCTCGTGTGGTACCATCTGAATTCAAACATATTAATCTTCGCCCAATCCTAAAGAAACCTAGGCATAGCCCCAAATACCAGGCAAGATACCGTTCCGTTCTTAAAGCCAGATTCTAGATCACATGATGTCCTTCAGCATTGTTAAGATGTCGCATTCTGGCTTCAAGGTAGGCTACAACACCTATTTATCTCTACATGTAACTGGCAAGGATCCACCAAAAAGTGCGGTATCGAATTAGTTGGATAAGAGATCATTTGTAATATTTTTTAGTCTTTAATATCAGGATCTACGAGAACGTAGGTTAGTTACTTTTAATCTACGCTTCACATTGGATAAATTCATTATATTTTATCATGAATTTGCCAACGAAAACTTCTTAATAATAATAATATTTTCTATAATACAACCAATCCCTCCCAACCCCAGGACTAATTTAAAAAAGGTTTTACCCGATTTGGGCATATGTTTGTGTGATAGAACGGGTTGAGGCAGCGTTAGTTTCAACTCCTATCACATATTATTTAAAACCACGATGCTCCCACGTGCATCTTCGCTTTGAAGCTTGGCGTCTTATCGCAGCCACCGGATGTCAACGTTTAAACAAGGAGGTTATCGTCCCCCCGTTCGCCCCCATACGCCGACCTCGCCAGATTGAGTTAGGCTTATGGGCAGATAAGGCATTGTTCCCAGCCTCGGCTGTGCATTTCCTCGAAGTTCCCACTCCATTGTCCTCCACGCCAAGGGAGTGTCTCGACTATTTAGATGGAAACTTTACCACTAAGATCAGATTGGAGATCCAGATTTTCGTCGCGAAACATCACCACGACCCTGTCTCACTTTGTGCGCCAAGGGACCTCGACCTCGAGATTCACCATGACTTGTCCAGAAGGAGGACAAAATCCTTTGAGTGCCAAAGTTCGAGCCTTTGCGACGCCGAGTCCAAAAGGCTTCCCCCTCGTTGTTCAAAAAGAGAACAACGTTAGAACAGCCATTGTTCGTTCGAGCCCCGTTGACAAGAAACGGTTCTCACCCTTCCCCCGTTGTTCAGAAGAGAACACCGTAGAACAGTCATTGTTCTTTTGAGTCCGTTCGCCAAGAAGCGGTTCTCATCCTTCCCCCTTGTTGTTCAGAGGAGAACAACATTAGAACAGCCATTGTTTTTGAGCTCGTAGACAAGAGACGGTTCTCACCCCCCCTGTTGTTCGGAAGAGAACAACGTAGAACAGATATTGTTCTTGAAGCCGTTCGTGAGGAAACGGTTCTCATTCCCAAGACGCCACGTCAGGATCATTTTATTCCCCCCCTTCGGCTGGAACTCGCCAGCGGACCGAAAATTCCTTCACGTCGCCTTCCACTGCATCACTAGTATAAAGTTACGTAAGCCAAACGTCACCTTTGAGTACTTAACCCTTTTGCCAATTCTATCCTGTGCTTTAAATGGTTTAGCGAACCATCCCATCCCTTTAACTCTATATTTGTTTTACTTTTTTAAATCCTTTAATCCTCGGATAGCCCGAGCCCCCACGACCCTCTTCATTCTCTGTTTATGTCAATATTTTCCGTCTGGTGTTTGTTGATAGTTATTATTAATAAAACTCTATTTTATTTTATTAATGATAGCAATATTATTATCCTTGAGCTCAGTTCCACTTCTTAAGCATATCGAAGATACATAATATCGGCCCGCCAGACATCAACGCACTCTAAAGATAATTAAAGAAGTTCCCTCAACGAATAGTTATATATGGTATATCGTCGAGAGTCCATTCTACGACATATATATATATATATATATATATATATATATATATATATATATATATATATATATATATATATATATATACTATTTAAATTTGGTATCAGGTGTGTAAGGTTTAACGCTATATCTTTGCAAACACTGGTCTACGTCGAGTAAAGCATAGTATTATTCGTTATAATAATAAAGTATAGTAGTTCCCTTTTGTTTTAACAATTGCTATCCCCTTTTTTGAAACTTAAGAAGCTGGAGTAGCTCAAGGAACTGTTATAATAATTTGTTTGTGTTTTTTTGTGATTGTAGTCAGTGGTTATTTAGATCGAGAAACCAAGTACGAATAGGTCAGTGCCGATATTTAGGTAGGCTAATTTCTCTAGAAGGCATAATTCTTGTTGCAAGGAATTTTAGTTGGTTGACTAGTGCGCCCCCAAGTGCAAAGATGACTCAGTTCGAAATCTTTAAAGCGTAAGGAGAGTCCTTGGGACTCTCCGGAAAAGAACTAACTAAGTACGTTCAAGAGGAGCAAAGAACAGAAAGAGAAATACACCAAGAAGAACGAGAGAGAGAAATCTAACGAGAAGAAAGAGTAATCCAACGAGAAGAAAGAGAAAGAGAAGAACGAGAAAGAGAAAGAGAGGAACGGATAAGACAAGCTGAGCTTCACCATCAGATTGAATTAGCTCGTGTTAAAGCAGAGATACAGTCCGCCAGTTCCCGTTCCGAAGCCCCTCCCCCCCAATCTCTCACTAAAGCTCCCCAATTTCAAGGATGGAGAGGATTTCGGAGCATTTTTAGCCCACTTCGAAAAGATCCTCGAAATCAATAACATGGATCTGGAGGCTGAATGGACCGTAAGGTCTCTTAGGGTACCTTCTTTCCTTGTTGTTACTCCTTGTTATTACTTCCCCTGTTAAATTGTATATTGCGCGAAATTTTTATATCTTTACCATCTGAGTGTACAATTAACTACAGCACCTTAAAAGCTGAGTTATTGGCCGCTCATAATATGACTCCCGATTTCTACCGCCAAGAATTTCGAGGAGGTCGTATTAAACCCGGACAGACGTTCCGTCAATTCGGATACATTCTTCAGAGGAATTTTAAATTTTGGTTAGAATCCTCAAAGGTTGATCCGAACTACGAGTCCTTAACATACTTCGTGTTGCGAGATCAAATTTTGGCGTCCCTCCCGACGGAGATCCACGCGTTCGTCAAGGATCGTTGGTGCCAGACCTTTAAAGAATGTACCGAAGAAGCGGATGTCTATGCCGCAAACCATAATTTATACCCAAAGGAGGATCGAACTTCTCACCAATCCCCCTACAAGAAAAGAAGGAAGGATTCGCGCCCCTTTACAGGAAAGCCGACGAAGTTTCCGAGCCCCGTAAAACCCCAAAACTTCTTTCCCCCCAAACAAACAACGGGACTCCAAATCTCCCGTTAAGATTTCTCCTCCATCTCTCTTCCCGAATCGACCAATCATATGCTTCACCTGTGGTATAGAAAACCACATGAGCTGGAATTGCCCCCAAAATTCTAGGCTTAAAAGCGGACCAGCCCACCAAGTTCACCAGATTAATGCAACCCCGGCTCCCCCGGTGGTGCAGACCCAAGCAGAAACTTCTCTCCCCCCCCGTCAGGCCACCAGGTAAATTTTATTTTTGATAAAAGTTCATCGGGAACTTTGAAATTTGAGGAGGGCAGCGTGAACGGCTGTCGAGTATCGACTCTCGTCAGGGACACAGGATGTACGTGTTTCATCGTGTCCGACGAACTCCTCCCCCCAGTGGACCCTAACCACGAAAAATTTGCGGTGGTACATGACTACCTCGGGCGGGCGAACCAATTCCCCGTCGTTAGATGTTACCTGCAGTGTCAATATTATGATGGCTGGGCTGAAGTCATTTCAGCACCCATACAATTCTGTTCCGTACTTATAGGACAGAGCCCCCAAGTAAGTTCCGACCCTGTGTCTCAGGCCGCCCTTCCTTGAGGCCGAGCTAAGACAGAAGCCCAGGAGCCCGTCCCCATCAGAACCCCGATACCGTCCGATTTCTCGGAGACCCCAAACCAGGACTTTAGGACGGCACAAAAGGAGTGTGAATTACAAACACCCTTAGGCGATAAGGCCCAAGACAAGGACACGGAGACTGTCCGTGGACCCCAAGAAAAAAAGAACCCCCAACGCGCCCATGGAGATACCTTCGTAGAACTGGACGAAGCATCGGCGCTTGAAGAAGATTACCCCGCGGAGTCCCTTAATGTAATACAGATAGTGTTCACCCAACCTGATGCCGATTACCCTCCTCCATCCCTACCAGGCGAGTCTTTGGACCCCTCTGACCTGGATATTGACGCGCAGCTGACACCACATCAAAAGAGTCAGCTACAAGAACTATTTAAATGGAGTCACCATTTAGCCACCCTATTAGCTCTTTTCGAGCGACTGCGCGGAAATGGCCTCACCATTGGCCCCAGCAAATGCCATTTTGCCCACGAAACCATAAGATATTTGGGTTTCAAAATAGGACAAAGCAAGTTAGGTCCCCAAGAGAACAAGATTAAGGCAATCGCCGACATGCCCCTCCTGATTACAAAGAAGCAATTAAGATCGTTCGTAGGATCAGCTTCTCACTATCAGCGATTTGTTGCGAATTTCGCTGCAATTTCGGCCCCCCTCAGCCCCCTTCAAAAAAAATAATTCCCCCGATCGTCTGCGTTGGAATGATGTCGCTATTTCCCATTTTAATCAGCTCAAGAGTAAGCTCATTTCTGCCCCCATTTTAAAGTTGCCCAACCTGGAAAAACCCTTTGGGATTAAGACAGACGCGTCCAACGAGGTCATTGGAAGTGTACTCCTTCAATACGAGGATGACGGCACGAGTCATCTAGTTGCATATGCTAGTCGTCAATTATTACCACGCGAAAAGAGATATGCCACTATAGAAAAGGAAGCTCTATCAATTATCTGGGTCATAGACAAATTCAAGATGTACTTGATAGGTAAAGAATTTCAGATAGGAACCGACCACCGTCCGTTAGCCTATATTAGGAATGTGCGACACTCCAATGGCCGCATCATGCGCTGGAGTTTACTCTTGCAAAAGTATCAATTTAAAATAAATTATATAAAAGGTTCCGATAACCAGGTCGCTGACGCACTCAGTAGGAATGCGTTACCGAATAGCGTAGAGTAGTTGTATTCATAGAATTAGTATCTCCATGTAGGTATATACCGTCTTGTACGAATTAAATTAGATTCTCTTGTATTATAATTAGTTAATGTATATGTCTGAATTTTGTAACGCCTAATGTCTATTTTTTTTTGTATGTATATATTTGTACCCATTAAATTACGTATAAATTATTTTGTCCCATATGTACTATATTTATATCATTTCATTGTTCCATGCCTTTTTTTTATTAAGTTTGTATTAAAGGTTATTTTCTCTTATAATCAAAAGATCAAAATAATCATATGTATTGAGGTAATACGAGTTATATGCAGGAAGGTACGGTTGGTACAAGAAAACGATTTCCCCACCACCGAGCTCTATCGTTGTCCCTTCTCTCTTTTTTTCGAAGTGACAGCTTTCCCCCGGAATGGAGGGGTGTGATAGAACGGGTTGAGGCAGCGTTAGTTTCAACTCCTATCACATATTATTTAAAACCACGATGCTCCCACGTGCATCTTCGCTTCGAAGCTTGGCGTCTTATCGCAGCCACCGGATGTCAATGTTTAAACAAGGAGGTTATCGTCCCCCCGTTTGCCCCCATACGCCGACCTCGCCAGATTGAGTTAGGCTTATGGACAGATAAGGCATTGTTCCCAGCCTCGGCTGTGCATTCCCTCGAAGTTCCCACTTCATTGTCCCCCACGCCAAGGGAGTGTCTCGACTATTTAGATGGAAACTTTACCACTAAGATCAGATTGGAGATCCAGATTTTCGTCGCGAAACATCACCACGACCCTGTCTCACTTTGTGCGCCAAGGGACCTCGACCTCGAGATTCACCATGACTTGTCCAGAAGGAGGAAAAAATCCCTTGAGTGCCAAAGTTCGAGCCTTTGCGACGCCGAGTCCAAAAGGCTTCCCCCTCGTTGTTCAAAAAGAGAACAACGTTAGAACAGCCATTGTTCGTTCGAGCCCCGTTGACAAGAAACGGTTCTCACCCTTCCCCCGTTGTTCAGAAGAGAACACCGTAGAACAGTCATTGTTCTTTTGAGTCCGTTCGCCAAGAAGCGGTTCTCACCCTTCCCCCTTGTTGTTCAGAGGAGAACAACATTAGAACAGCCAATGTTTTTGAGCCCATAGACAAGAGACAGTTCTCACCCCCCTGTTGTTCGGAAGAGAACAACGTAGAACAGCCATTGTTCTTGAAGCCGTTCGTCGAGAAACGGTTCTCATTCCCAAGACACCACGTCAGGATCATTTTATTCCCCCCTTTCGGCTGGAACTCGCCGGCGGACCGAAAATTCCTTCACGTCGCTTTCCACTGCACCACTAGTATAAAGTTACGTAAGCCAAACGTCACCTTTGAGTACTTAACCCTTTTGTCAATTCTATCCTGTGCTTTAAATGGTTTAGCGAACCATCCCATCCCTTTAACTCTATATTTGTTTTACCTTTTTAAATCCTTTAATCCTCGGATTAGCCCGAACCCCCACGACCCTTTCCATTCTCTGTTTATGTCAATATTTTCCGTCTTGTGTTTGTTGATAGTTATTATTAATAAAACTCTATTATATTAATGATAGCAATATTATTATCCTTGAGCTCAGTTCCACTTCTTAAGCATATCGAAGATACATAATATCGGCCCGCCAGACATCAACGCACTCTGAAGATAATTAAAGAAGTTCCCTCAACGAATAGTTATATATGGTATATCGTCGAGAGTCCATTCTACGACAGTTTGATAAAACAAATACCCAGCCTGCGTGTGCATCTCAAAATCTAATCAAGGAAAGGTAAAAATACAGTCCTGGCAGAAAGTTTTGAGAGGTGTCTATTTTTCCATATAAAAAAATTAATGGAACTAATCAAACGTTGCATTTTATTTTAGTATGTTTGTATCATAGGTTGAAGGTGAAATATGAAAAAAATAGAGCTGAAACCTTATCAAGAGGCGATCTTAGCGTTCATTTGAAGCTCTTGGGCGTCCAGAAGACTTCTTCACAAGGATGTTTCCAGTCTTTTTGAAGTCATTAATGATTCTAAAGAAGGTGCTCCTTTATGCAATATCCTTAGAAAATATACCCTTTCAATTCAGGCCACTTTGGTGAAAAGCAAAAATGGTTACACGCTTTTTCGGAATTGAACAAATTCAAACATATCTTTAAATACTATAAAATAGATTATAATTACATAAAATCATTCATTTAACCCAAATTTGTCGTCATTTTACCTTTTTGATCGAATAGCAAAGCTCCTGCAAAAGAGGACCACAGTGCAATTTAGGATTCAGTGAAGGAGTGCAGTTTGTTTCTTATTATTTTTTAAATGCTCGGTTTTGAATAAACCTAAAATTATTTAATTATTAGAATAATTATTCCTATAACGTAGATTAGAAAAGAATTTAAACAATAAAAATATATATTGGACTGGAACACATTGGTCATGATTGTAGATCAAAATTACCTAGGAAGCTGTTGTGAATATTTGTCAATCATTTCATTTAAATATCTTATTTGTAGTATTTTTTAATTCATCCTTGCTATTTTTCTGAAGAGCTTTTGGAAAAATTGGAAACTGATGCAAACTTCTTAGATGAAATCGAAACTGGAAACGAAAGTTGGATGTGAAAACAAAGCGCCAATCCCCTCAGGCGAAAGGTCATCAAAGCCAAGATGGATGTGGCATCGAAGCGCTCATCCTTATCTTTATGCCTTTTAATCACCAGACCACCTTTCATTATGACAAAACATATCATAACATAATTTCACGGATGACAAAAGCCACAAGGGCCTATCAAAGGTCATCCGTATCCATCAAATCCCACCCACATAATGCATCCATAGGATTTTGTCAGATCAGGCATCTACAATATACAAATTTAAACAATCCATAGGATTATGACAGACCATGCATCTACAATATTTAATTTAAAGCCTCCATAGGAGTCTGTCAAAAACAAAATCAAAGTCCCCCAAAATATACAATAAAAAGAAACTGCATCCACAGGAATGAGTCAAGAAACACATCCCCATACTAAAAAGTAAGAAGTTAACCCTCCATATCCATATAATCATCCAATCTGCGCTTGAAAACATTCAAGTTTGGGCTGTCTACAGTCTCAGGTGGCAAACTATTCCAATAATCCACCACTCTGTTAGTGAAAAAATATTTTCTAACATCCAGTCTGCACCTCTGTTTTTTAATCTTTAAGTGGTGACCTCTAGTTCTATTACTACCTTCTAACTCAAATAACTTGCTGAAATCAAATTTATCCATCCCGGAAAGGATCTTAAAAAGCTAAATCATATCTCCCCTCACACACTTTCTTTCAAATGAGAACATATTTAATACCCTCAGTCTATCTTCATATTCAAGGTGCTTCAGGGATGGTATTATTTTTGTTGCCCTCCTTTGTACTGACTCTAACAAGTTCATATCATTCCTAAAATGTGGTGACCATGCTTGTATACAGTTCTCTAAATGCGGCCTGACATAAGAGTTATATAGTTTAAGGATAACCTCCTTACTCTTGTAGCTAACATTCCTTTTAATGTAACCTAGCACTCTATTTGCTCTATTTTTTTGCCTCAATACACTGCTTTGAACATTTCAGTGACCTATCTTACTACTCCTAAGTTCTTCTCATCTTCAACTGAATTAAGCCAATACCCATCCATCTCATAGCTAAATTCCCTATTATCTCTCCCCATGTTAATAACTTTGCATTTATTAAGGTTAAAAGTTATCTGCCACTTCTGAACCCAAGCTAACAACTTATTTAAGTCACCCTGCACTTTAAAGCTACCCTCAACCTCTTTGACTACAGCTGCCAATTTAGTGTGTTCAGCAAAAATTGACACTTTGCTATTTACACCTTGCCCAAGATCATGTACATAGATTAAAAATAATAAGGGGCCTAAAACTGATCCCTGAGGTACGCCACTAATAACATTCCTCCACTCTGACTTCACTCCATTCAGTACAACTCTCTGTTTCCTATCTTTCAGCCATTCAGTTATCCAATTTAAAACTTTCCCACATATCCCATGAAGCCTTAATTTATGAACTAGTCTTCTATGTGGAACCTTATCAAAAGCTTTGCTGAAATCTAAGTAGATCACATCAATTTTCTCACTCCTATCTAATTCTTTAGTTACATAATCCATTAAATCCAGTAAATTAGTTAAACACGATCTACATTTTCTAAAACCATGTTGAGCATCATTAATTAACCTGCTACTCTCTAGATGACCAGAAATTCCCTTCTTAACTATATTCTCAAGAATTTTACAGACTATAGAAGTTAAGCTTACCGGTCTAAAATTATTTGGGTCCTCTTTGCTTCCGTTCTTAAAAAATGGCACTACATTTGCCAATTTCAAATCATTTGGTATTTCTCCAGACTCTAGTGATTATGTCAAGAAAAAAATTAATTTTCATAGCCATGGGGTGCCATGTGTAGCCACCCTGTCCTATATCGACGCGGAGTAGGCAAAAGGACTGGACAGGCTTCGCGAGAGCCCCGCTTAATACCACCAACATGCAGAAAATACTTTTAACGAATTCTTGTATCGAATTAGCAATGCGTTTCTTCGACGGTCTTAAATTGATCCAAGGTTAAGCATAAGAGTCGATGATTACTCTTCCCTTGACCCATTCCTAATGTCCAGGGAAGACGGAAAGTGAATGTCCTCCCATTTGTCGCGAGCGAAAGCAACGCAGTTACTCAGAGGGCAAAAGTAACTGCTGTGGACCGTTTAACGTGGCCGTTGGAACAAACGAGACGGGAACTGTTGTTATCTAATTTTTAGGTATTAGTATCTATTCATTTCTTTAGAGGGACAAATAGAGGAGGAGGATATATTTGTTCGGGCCTTTGAATTTGATTCGCTATGCATGAAATTAATCCGCATTGTCTCTCCTGAGATATGCTACAAATAATTAAATAAACAAATAAAATATTAGTAAATGAAAGAAAATGCTGCTAATAATCATTATTATTACTATCCCAATCGTTCTCTCTCTCTCTCTCTCTCTCTCTCTCTCTTGTTCGCTCTCTAGCTCTTTCCCTCTCCCTCATCCTCTCGTTCTCTCGCTCTTTCTCTCTCCCTCCCTTCTCTCTCTTTCAACTTCTCTCTCTAACCTAAACTCTCTCTCTCTCTCTCTCCCTCTTTTGCATAGCTGCGAGCGACCATGAACAATAAAAAAATTAAATAAACTAATAAAATATTAGTAAGTAAAAGAAAATGCTGGTAACAATAATTATTATTATTACTATCTCAATCGCACGCGCTCTTTCTTTCTCTTTCCCTCTCTCTTTCTTTCTCATCTCTTCCTGTTTCTCTCCCCCACCCTCTCTCTTTCTCTCTGGCATACCTGAGAGCGACCTGACCTTAAGTAGATTACAATTCAAAAAACGAATGAAATAAAATAGGTGAAAAAATCCCTACAAGATTAACGCACCACTCGCCAAGTAATGATGACCACCGTGACCCGCGGTAGTCAGCTGAGAAATGGAAACATATCAAACATGACGTAAAGAAGGAATAAAGAAAACCTGTTTGGACTCATGGTGGAATGTTCGGTGGAGGTACAGGTTTAGTGACCTTGAAGTGAATTTCTCTATCTGTCCCTCTCTTTGTACCTTTAAGTTCTCTTCAGGCTTTTAGATAAACCAAGAGGACGCAAATAAAACCAGGAAATTAAGGAAAAGATACGAGAAATACTTAACTTACACACATTGATGTATCCGGAACTTAGCACAAGCACAGAATGTATATGCAGTTGTTATAACAATAGGTAGCTATCTCCACGGGCATCGTCACGCCGAGGGAAAGCTCTTCATCTACCCCATACAAGTGAAGAATAAGCCCTAGACGTGCCCGATGTAGTGTGAAGGTAGTTACTCATTACTATAATAACTACATACCTACCATCACTGCGGACATGAAACTTTCCTTACTATGGAATATGTAAGTCGGACACTTCATTTGAGCAGCCCTCTACTATTTCCGTATCCATTTCCTACGTTTCCTCTCCTATTTTTACAACTTGCGTTAATAGTGATAGAGGGTGAAGAGCCATCGTTTGCCTCAAACTCATTATGGGGGGTTTATTCGATGCTGCAACTTCAAGTGGTGAGTAATTGTTTTTTGGTTCTAATGAAAACCTTGCCGGAAACCACAATTTCCCTTTCAGGAATGTCTGAACCTTCCTGCTTGTTCCTTTTAAGCAGGATGTCTACCTTAATTAAGTCTCTGTATTCTGTAGCTATCCATTGGGGCTCTTCCTATTCTCTACCCTCTCTCCCATTTTTTAATTCTATTTATTCCTCGTAAAAGAGTTAAAGTTGAGAGGTTTGATTTGTTATGCATTTTATACAAACTTCTTTCTTGCTGTATTTAATAGGATCATCAAATTCAAGTAGTTCTAGTTGGTGGGATTTTCGTCGTTTAGCATCTTCTGGTCATTAACATACCATGTCGTCCATTTGGAAGATGTGGCCTCCACATACCTTCACTTCTGCCTTGGTTTCTTCCTTTACAACTCGTTTTCTTTCGAAAATATTCCTGCGAAGATGACGTCATTTGTTTTAACTTCATTATTTAAGAAAATAAATGAAATAAGCCTCATTACTTTCGCTGTTCTTTCTACCTTTTTGTATTTTGTCTGACCCGAACCCTTTCGCGTTGCTAACTCCTATCGAGGGGGAAGAGGAAACAGTTTTAATGGGGGACTCCTTAATTAGAAGGCAGGATCAGGAGTTTGCTGCGCGTAACCCTTCTAAGCGTAAGCGCTTTTGCTATCCCGGTGGCCGCATTAACAACGTGGCCGCAGAGATCGAGAAATTGGAAGATACGCGTGGTGAACGAACGATCATCACGATGGTAGGGGGCAACGACGTCCATAGGTATGACAGCACCCCGGAAGATATAGTTTCTCGTGCCAGAACCATGATAGATACGGCGAAATCAAAAGCAACCAACGTGGGAATTATTGGTGTTCTCCCCCGACTTAAATCCACGTTGCGCCTCCAATCTAGAGCGATCTATACAAACGAATGTCTTAAGCGGTTGTGTCGAGAAACTGGTGTTAGCTTTTTTAACTTATGGGATTCATTCCAGGACCATCCGTCACTTTTCCAAAAGGACGGAATTCACCTAAGCGATGTGGGTAATAGTCGGCTGGGTAGGATCTTAGACGAGTCCGTACGTAGCATTTTAGGTAGGAGAGTTGCGCGGCCACGTGATGCCGATGCGCCGGGCCGGCCCACGCGTGAAGAGGGCACTATCGACGGGGTGCAGGGAAACGGAACGGATCTGAGTGTTATAGAAGAGTTAACGTAAAGCGCAAACTGAGATGCATATATGCGAATGTTCGTAGCTTAAAAAATAAAATTGCCGAAATAAAAGCCGTTATTCTAGAGGGTAATTTCGACCTCGTATTCCTAAGTGAAACATGGTTAGACACTCATACGGGCATCAGTGTTTGCGAGTTCGATATAGCGGGGTACAAAATTCATTACAGAAATAGACAAACCGGTAGAGGAGGGGGCGTATTAATGTATATAAAAGAGGATCTAAACGCCATAACGATGGACTCGTCTAAGGATGATATGCGAAGTGATGCTTTATTAGTCCAGCTAAGTTTAGATGCTATAAATAAAATTAACTTAGTCGTGCTATATCGTCCGCCTTGCCAATTGGAAAGAGAAGATGCTGCACTCTTCGATACGCTTACGTCTTGGATTAGAAAAGGGACCACATTAGTCTGCGGCGATTTTAATTTACCTAATGTTAACTTTAGCAACCTTACTTCTGATAAACCGGGGGAGAGGCTATTAAACTTTATGTTGGAGAATTTTCTCGTACAAAAAGTGGAAGAGCCTACTCGTGATAGCAATATTCTTGATTTAATCATAGCAACCGATGAGTCATTGTTAGAAAACGTACGTGTGGGTGAACATTTAGCTTCCAGCGACCATAATGCGATTAGATTCGAACTAAACACCTGCGTAGAAGTTAGAATGAGTTCGCAGCTCATCCCTCGTTTTGGTAGCTGTGATTTCGATATTTTTCGCGAAAGGATTAAGGATATAGACTGGGGAATACGATTCGAGAACAGGTCGGTAGGAGAGATGTACGCAGAACTTCGATGTACGCTGCTTCGTGTGAATTCTGATTTGGTTAAGTATGTGCGTAAGAGCGGGAAGTCGGTGAGAGCTCCGTGGCTTAGTCCGTTAATACTACGCTTAATCCGGGACCGAAATAGAAAATTTAAAATTCATAAAAACAATGGGTCAGTTATAAGTCGGCAAAACTACATAGATTCTCGTAGGGAAGTTAAACGTGCGGTCAGAGATGCGAAGAGGAAGTATGAAATAAACCTCGCTAAGAATTCAAAGAATGAACCGAAACGGTTTTATGGGTACGTAAATAATAGGAAACCCGTAAAAGGATCGATAGGGCCGATCAAAGATAAGGATGGTCGTTTGACTGAACTTCCGACAGAAATGTCTAAAATTTTAAATGAGCATTTTACGAGCGTGTTTACTGTGGAAGATTCTTCCGAATTGGAATCGTTAATTGGGGAAGTTCGTAGTGCTGAGAAATGCATATCCGATGTAAGTATAAAGGACGAGGAAATTCTTAAATTTATTAAGCTAATGAAAAAGTCGAAATCTCCGGGCCCCGATGGGGTATATCCAATTCATTTAAAGGAGCTTCAAAATGAACTCGTTAAGCCATTGCGTGAAATTTTCAATCGCTCATTAGAGGATGGCGTAGTTCCGTTGGATTTCAAGCGAGCAAACGTTACACCTATATTTAAGAAGGGGAATAGATTTGAAGCAACGAATTTTCGGCCTATTAGTCTAACTTCGGTAGTTGGGAAGCTTTTAGAATCTGTAATTAAAGATAGAATAGTGAGCCACCTCGAGGCAAATAAGCTGATTAACGATACCCAACATGGATTTAGGCGTGCGAGATCGTGCTTGACTAACTTGCTCGAATTCTTCCACAAAATGATTTGCGTGTACGATGAAAGCAAAGCTGTAGACGTAATATATTTAGACTTTAAAAAGGCGTTCGACACCGTCCCCCACCAAAGGTTATTAATGAAAGTTAAAGCGATTGGGGTGACTGGTAAGATTTTAAACTGGATTAGAAATTGGCTGAAAGATCGCTCGCAGCGGGTAGTAATAAATGGGGAATGTTCAGATTGGGCCAGCGTTAGTAGTGGGGTACCGCAGGGCTCTGTTTTAGGCCCTTTATTGTTTTTAATTTATATTAACGATTTAGATAAAGGCATACTTAGTCGGATTTCGAAATTTGCGGACGACACGAAGCTGGGTAATCGTGCCTATGTAAGATCGGATGTCGATAAATTGCAGGGGGACCTAAACTCGATTGCCAATTGGGCGGACAAGTGGCAAATGGAATTTAATTTAAGCAAATGCAAGGTAATGCACTTGGGTTGCCATAATTTAAGAGTAGATTATACCATGAAAGGCCAAGTCCTCGACGCGGTTAAATTAGAAAAAGACTTGGGAGTATTAGTCTCAGACGATTTTAAATTCTCGAAGCAATGCGCGGATGCGTGTAAAAAAGCAAATCGCGTTTTGGGTTATATCGCGCGCAATTTCACCTTCAAATCTAAGGATGTAATTTTACCTTTATATAAATCCCTTGTGCGGCCACTTCTCGAATACGCTGTTCAATTTTGGGCTCCATATTTAATGAAAGATATTACGCAATTAGAAAGAGTGCAGCGTAGGGCTACGAAATTAATTCCAGAGCTGAGGAATAGATCATACGAGGAAAGGCTCAGGGCTTTAGATTTGCCATCGCTAGAACGCAGAAGATTACGTGGCCAGCTAATAGAAGTATTTAAAATACTAAAGGGTTTCTCAAACGTGGACTTTCGCAATCTATTCGAACTGGATCATAGGGGAAATACTCGTCAGCACGGGTTAAAATTAGTGAACAAGCGTTTTAACACTAGTATAGCCCAAAACTATTTTACATTTAAAGTTACTCAAAATTGGAATCGGCTGCCCACCCACGTAGTAGATAGCACTTCGGTTAATATGTTCAAAAATCGTCTCGACGTGCATTTGAATAGTTTAAATATAACGTAGTTGAGCACTGTGAATTTAAACGTCCTTGCAGAGAGAGAGTTTGGAGCGGAGGTTTAAGGATATGAAATTATGATGACTAAAATGATGCCGGCGATTCTCTGCATGTGTAGCTTAGATGTCCCATTTCTTTTCCGCCTATCCTATAAGTAGTCTCTATCCCTAAATTAGCTTTTCACCACTAGCAGTCGAGTGGCTGCGGAAGATGAGAAGAAAAACTTTCTATCTCCCCCGACCCCTAGTTTGATTAGTTAAAATTGCACGATAATGTACACATGTAGATAAGTGTGTACAGTAGATAGTATTAAAAAAAAAAAAAAAAAAAATAGCATGTTAGAGATACACTCGTAGATAAGGGTGTATCGTAGTTTTTGATTTAGTGTAGCGGACTAGCCTCGAGCGGACCTTAGGGTCTTTGCTGGTCCTAGATTCTGTAGTTCTGTAGTTCTTATCAATTATAATTTTCTCGCTGATTGCACCAATTTCCATACTCTTTGCGAAATATTTTTTATTTTGTTGCGTAGATTTTAAGTGTAATACTTTTGTTGCTCTAAAAGTACCCAACGCAAAAAACTGTATAGCAACCTTTTAAAAATCATCACAAAAATAACGCTTGCGCAATTGCCATCTCTTGGCTGCTTCTGGTAGGCTATTCTCTAATAGTCGGAGCTCTGTCCACCCCATTGTTTTCAATGATTTTCATCAACTCTAGGAGTGTTCAAAGATTTACTTGCAAATGGTCAACTATATGTATATGTTTTCAAGTTATGTAAGTCGCGACGTATTTTTGTACTTTTCGCTTTCGGTTGATTTCATCGAAAGATGAAATTAACGCCCGTGGTCTGCTTTACACGGTCGATTCCTGATTGCCCACACACTCGCAAATACAGTCGCCTGCGCTTCCTTCTTCCCACGCATTAAGGCCAGGGGAGGCCAACAAAGAAGTCGGGGGACAAAGAACTCCGGTACCTTGGAAGTAATAGTGAGCCCAATAAGAGTTAACAATGAGTGCACGTAAGATAATATATTTCGTCCCTATTGTAAGAATGTCGGGTCCCAACATAGCGGTTTTTGTATCCGCCAGACCCGATGGAACACCAAATGGAGAGAAACTAGAGCAGTGCTTAAACTTTTTGCCAGTGTGTCCTTCGTCCTTTTTCATGATCGACTCAAAAGAGCCGTTCCAAACAATACTGAAAATCTTATATTTTTTTTTAGTATATTAAATACGTACCCTTTAACTTCGATTTTTTTAGTCGTGTGCGATTCTATACAAACTATGTCAGTCGGTCCCAATTTTTCTTTTTTTTTGGTTTTAATGATCTAATTGTAACTATTCTGCAGATTATAACGAAATTTGAAACATTCATGTTGTTTAAGATTCTCTTTCGAATTATATAATTGCGAAAGTCCTGTTAAGGTTAGCTCGGAAATTATATTGTTTGGGCAATAACATAATAACTATTCGGGCGATTCTAACGATATTTGAAATACTTATGATGTTTTACATTCCCTTTCAAATGAAATAATTGCCAAGGTCTTTGCTAGCCGGAAAATTATTTGAAAATAACATCATAATTAGGCCGATTCTAACGAAACTTGAAACCCCTATGTTGTTTTACATTCTCTTTTGAATGATCTAATTGCCAAGGTCTCCCCTAGCCGGAGAATTATTTGGCAATGACATAATAACTATCAGGCAAATTCTAATGAAACTTGAAATCCTTATGTTGTTTTACATTCTCTTTCGAATGATATAATTGTCAAGGTCCTCCCAAGTTTAGTCCGGAGATTATATTGTTTTGGAAATAACATCATAACTATTTGGCCGATTATAACGATATATGAAAGCCTTATGTTGTTTTACTTTCTCTTTCGAATGACTTAATTGCTAAGGTCTTCTAAAAAAAACTGGGGAAATATTTTTGTCAATAACATCATAACTATTCCGCCGATTCTAACGATATTTGAAACACTTATGTTCCATAGCATTCTCTTTCGAATGATCTAATTACCAAGGTCTTTCCTATCTGCGAAATTATTTGGCAATAACATCATAACTATTCAGCCGATTATAACAAAATTTGAAACTCGTTATTTTGTTTTACATTCTCTTTCGAATGATATGCTCGTAATTGCCAAAGTCGTTCCAATGTTATCCCGGGAATTATTTTGTTTTAGCAATTACATCCTAACTATTTGGCGATTCTAGCAAAATTTGAAACCCATATGTTGTTTTACATACACTTTCGAATGATCTAATTGCCAAGGTCTTCCCAAGGTTAGCTGGGGAATTAGTTGGCAATAACCTCATAACTATCTTTCGAATGATATAATTCCCGAAGTCCTCCCAAGGATAGCCCGTGAATTATTTTGTTTTCTCAATAACATCATAACTTTTCAGCCGATTATAACGAAATTTGAAACCCCTTATGTTGTTTTATATTCTCTTTCGAATGAATTAATTGCTAATGTCTCAATGGTTAGTCCGGCATTGCTTTCTTTTGTCACTAACATCATAACTATTCTTCTGATTCTAACGAAATTTGAAACCCTTATCTTGTTTTGCATTCGCTTTCGAATGAACTACTTGTTAATGTCTTCCAAGGTTAGCCCTGGAATTAATTGGCAATAACGTCATAACTATTCGTCCGATTCTAACAAAATTTGAAACCCTCATGTAGTTTTACAATCACTTTCGAGTGTTCTAATTGCCAAGGTATTCCCAAGGTTAACTGAAGAATTATTTGGCAATAACCTCATAACTCTTACGCCGATTCTAACGATATTTAACACCCCTATATTGTTATGCACTCTCTTTCGAATGATATAATTGCCAAGGTGCTCCCACTGTTAGCCCCGGAATTCTTTTGTTTAGGCAATTGCATCATAACTCTTTGGCCGATTCTTTCAAAATTTGAATCCTTTATGTTCTTTTACATTTACTTTTGAATGATCTAATTGCCAAGGTATTTCCCTGGTTAGCAGGAGAATACCGAAATTTAAAACCCTTTTGCAGTTTTAAATTCCTTTTAGAATGATATAATTTCCAAAGTCCTCCCAAGTTTAGCGCGTGAATTATTTTTTTTTAGCAATAACATCATAACTCTTCAGCCGATTATAATGAAATTTAATAACCCCTCATTTTTTTTTGTTACATTCTCTTTCGAATAATTTAAGTACCAAAGTCCTCTCAATGTTAGCCCCGGATTATTTGTTTTGGCAATAACATCATAACATTTCAGCAGATTCTAACAAAATTTGAAACCCTTATGTTGTTTTACTTTTTCTTCCGAATGATCTAATTGCTAAGATCTTCCCAAGGCCAGCCGGGAAATAATTTGGCAATACCATCCTAACTATTCGTCCGATTCTAATGAAATTTGAAACCCTTTTGTTGTTTTACATACTGTTTCGAATGATATAATTTCCTAGGTCCTCCCAATGTTAGGCCGGGTATTATTTTGTTTTGGCTATAACATCCTAATATTCGGCCGATTCTAACGATATTTGAAACCTTTATGTTATTTTACATACACTTTCGAATGGTCTAATGACCAAGGTTTTCTCACTGTTAGCCCTGGAATTATTTGCCATGATATGCCAAATGATATAATTCCCAAGGTCCTCCCAATGTTAACCTTTGAAATATTTTGTTTTTGCAATAACATCCACTCTCTTCTGCCGATTCTAATGATATTCTAAACCCTTATGTTGTTTTACATACACTTTCCAATGATCTCATTGCCAAGGTCTTCCCAAGGCTAGCTGGGGATTTATTTGACAATAACTTTTTAACAATCAGCCGATTCTAACAATATTTTAAACCCTTATGTTGATTTTCTACCTCTTTTGAATGATATAATTGCTAAGGTCATCCCAATGTTAGCTCGGGAATTATTTTCTTTAGGCAATAACATCATAACTATTTCAGGGGATTCTAACTATATTTGAAACTCTTATCTTGTTTTACATTCTCCTTCGAATTACCTAATTACTATCGTCTCCCAAGGTTGGCCGGGGAATTATTTGTTAATAACTTGCCAAGGTGCCCCCAAGTTCAGCCCGGTAATTATTTTGTTTTTGCCATAACCTCATAACTATTCGGCTGATTCTAACGAAATTTGAAACACTTACGTTTTTTACATTTTCTTTCGAATGATTTTATGCCAAGGTCTTTCCAAGGTTAGCCTGGGAATTATTTGGCAATAACATCATAATTATTCATCCAATTCTAACGAAATTTGAAACCCCTATGTTGTTTTATATTCTCTTTCGAAGGATATAGTTGCCATGGCTGCCCAAGGTTAGCTGAGAATTATTTTGTTTTAGTAATAACATCATAACTATTCCCTCGGTTCTAAGTAAATTTGAAATCCTTATGTTGTTTTAAATTCTCTTTGAATGATAAATTGTCAAGGTCCTTCCAAGGTCAGTCCGGGAATTATTGAAAGTTTTTAAGCTCGTAATGTCATAAATCAGAGTAATTGAGAGTATGCGACTTTGGTCAGCATACCTTGTTTGTAGTGGATTTTAAAAAAAATAATATAAATTTAAAATTATGATTAAGTTTAGTATTAGAATAAAATTACTAGTTAAAAAAACTTAGACCCACAATGGAATGACAGCTGTAGCATTCGAAATCTTTCTAATTCTGACATTGTGACCCTCCCCCATCCACCCTGCCAGTATGCAACGCCTTCAGGATGATCTGCGTCTATATGTTTATCTTACACACATTTTAATTGTCTCTAGCTTCACCACGCTCTTAACAAATCTCTCCTTACAAACTTTCTGTGTGATACAGCCTAGTTGATATTGCGCTTGAAATTTTAAGAGAAACAAAGACGTCAATAAACAAAAAGTTTAAAAGAATATTAACTATTGTAATTCATTTCATTGGAATAAAAATTTAACTTAAAGACCAACCTTTAAACATTTTTTCTTTTCACCTAATCTGAGACAGGTGGAGTGTTTGCCAAGAAAAAACGAGGCTCCTTTTCAATCTCGAATTCGTCTCGTTGCTTCCTTTTCATTTGCGAAAGAGCTGAAACGAACGACTAAAAATTTACCCACACAAGTGGAAGCAATATACAGATAGTTCTTTCCGCTATTTTTTGTGTAGAAATCGAATCTCAAGAACAAAAATTCTGTAATTGATTTATCACCCAACCAAACTCTCTCTTCAGCTCTAGAAATTCGTCTTCACAATAATCAGGAACCTTTTCATCTGGAAAGTTATTATTACTATTAAGCTCTAGCTAGAGATAAGCTGAATTTATCTTAAACTGCTGCTAAATACTGCGTTTTATATTCACTTTTCTCTTCTAGTTTTCCAGCTCACTTAAAAATGTCAACCGAATAGGCAAGGTAAAATATTAAAATATTGCCCTGAAGTTCCCCAAATAATTTGACCTCATCTTTTTAACCTCAAATACTCGTATGAAAAAGTAAAGAATATGATTGAAACTCATTTATTTGATACTTGATAATACAAATAAACATTTTGGCGTATATTCTATCAACATTAACATTTGATGTGTCCTCTTTTTACTTTTAAAACAGCTTTACCTCATTTTTGCATAATGTGCATAAGTAATTAGGGTAACTTTCTGCTATTCAATGTGTGATACTAACGTTTATCCTGATTTTTTCAGTGATTATCTTCTTGTTAATTTAAAAGGAGTAAATTTTGTCAAAAATGTCTGCGAAAGAAACAGATTCCTGAAGCTCAAAAAGCTCAAATCATTTCATTGTCCAGAGAGGGATTATCCCAAGTCAAAATTCCCAGAAAATCGAAATGCTCGAGAAACGGTGTCAAAACAACCATTATGAGTTACAATGAGACCAATTCTTTCAAATCCGTGATGGTTAAGGTCGCAAAAGGTGTACAACTCCGAGGGAAAAGAGGTTGCTGTAAAAAAACATCTCTGGCAGATAGGTAAAAATCCTCTTCTGATGTAGCTGCTGAGTTTGGTACAGCACAAACAAAGAGATATCAAGACGCTCTTAGGCAAAAGAGCATGAAGATTAGACTGGTGATGATTGAGCTAAAGTTGTTTGATTTGATGAAAGCAACTTTGAGATAGATTCTCCACATTATTTCCCACTAATTTATTACGTTTGTACACACTTTTATTGGACATAAAAAAATTTATCGGATACCAAAAAATGATCAAATAAAATTTGTATTTTTACAAAATTTACCCCTGGAGCTATCTATGTTCGCAGAAGAGTTGAAGAAGCTTATTATCCGAGATGTGTTGTCTCAACAGTCAAATTTGGAGGTGTCAATGGAAGAGTTTGGGGTTGCATGTCGTCTTCAGGTCCAGGATTGCTTTTCACTTAACCTTCCTCAGGTAAAGTTTTTCAATGATGATATGCCAAATGTTGTGTGTAATCATCCAACAAGAGAATACCCCATGAAACACATCGAGTCTCAAAGGGTTGGTTTGTAAAGAAAGGGCTAACGTTGATGGAATGCCCCCCTAAATCTCCAGACCTCAACCCCATTGAACAATTGTGGTCACACTTGGGCACAAGAGTGAAGGGGCCCAAATGTTCCTCAAAAAGTGAATTAACAGCCAAAATTCATGAAGAGTTGCAGAAAATTGAGCCAACCACCTGTGCCAACTTAGTCTCAAGTATGAAAAAACGCATAAAAGCGGTTATAAAAGCAAAAGGAGGACACATTAAATATTAATTATTGATAGAATATACCCCAAAATGTATATTTGTATTATGTCAAGTATGAAATAAATGTTTCAATCATATTCTTCACTTTTCCCTACCTGCCCCATAATTTTGGCCAAGGCTGTACAATTCTTTTTGTAAACCGACAAAAGTTTTTTTATAGAAAAGAACAATTGATGACCTGCATCCATGTCGATAAATAATTCATCCCAAACCTTGGCTAATGGAGATACTTAGAAGTGTTTTAGAATTTAGTGCTTGACGATGCATCATAAAATGAATGCATTTCACCAATGGATGACGCTTTCGCACAGAAACTTGAAATAAAAGTTTTCTATGTTTATTAAGGCCAGAAATACTGCTTGGTCCATTCACGGCCAGCTTGTAACTTAGAACTTACCAATATCTCGGAAATGTTTATATGACATTTTTAAACATGTTCATCGTATCACTGTATAATATATTTTCAGTCAAGCGATTATAATGATTAACCGTCTTGTATTCTATTTAATGTCGAATGCCTTCCGTTACTCGACAACTAGAATATCTTCCAGGTTTTCTTAGGCAAAACTGAGATAAAATGATCTTTAAGTATTTCGTTCATAACACTTTTGCATAGCTAGTTATGTGTATAATAGCATTTTCAATAGATGAATTATGTCTCTTGTTGGAATTCTTTTGTTCACATGTTGACAAAAGACCTTTGGATTATCTTTTCAATTTTTGGCAAGAGTACCTTCGTAATAATTTTTGCTTGTCTGACATTTTTTTGGGGGGACGCTACTCCTTAGCTCTATGTATTTGGTGGATGTTTATCTTTCTTTCTTCTTTGGGAAATAGGGAAAAATTTATCACTTTTCTTGATTAATTTGCGAAGTTCTTTGTTTGCCCATTTTGGTTGAGTACTTAGTTTAGGTTTTTGTCGCATTGGTACAGTTACTTTATGAGTTTGGTTGAGAATGTCCCTAAAAAGTTTGACATTACCGTTATGTCGTTTTGCTTGTGATTGTTTGCAATCTCACTCCTCGTAAGTTTAAATTTAGCAATGTTGGCTCGACCAAAATTGAGATTCATCATAAACTTTTAGATTAAGCACTATTCAGCAGATCAGATTATATCTAGTTGTGGGGTAGAGCTGAATTTCAATAGCACAAGACTTGACGCTTTTCTCTTATCTTCCCTTAAGAAAGCTAACATTCATAAAACTTTATAATTTTCACCATGAAAGTTCCAAATTAGATTCATCAAAGTTAACATTATAATATTTGAACTCAGAAATCAGAAAACAGTTCTTGGCCAAAACCTACTCACGCCAGCATACCTGCAAGAATAATTGTTACAGTTTCTCTATTTGAGTTTCCTTTATAGATTCCAAAGACGTGCAAGCAGGTCGTCTGACCTAGTATAAAAATATATTAGTGACTACATTGATTATAAAACTAGTTTTGCTGTAGTTTCATATGAAAATTCAGGAATAGAGTTAGATATTTTTTCCTATTTAGAGTTCAGATAGCAGTATCGTCTTCTTTTAGTTAGACACCTACCTTAGAACTCATCAAGTTCGCTCTGCATAATCAAATCGCTGGCACAATGAACTTTATTTTAGTCCTAATCTTGTAAAGAAGTTAATGCTGAGTAACTTAGGTGTGATTATCGGTAGTTTCTCCTTAGGTGGTATACGGTGAACACATTGACGCACCGGCTCCCAAAAAGATTCAGATTGAGTAGGTAGAGGTTCTGCTACCTCTTGATTTTAATCCCTTGTAGGCGTCAATTCATAGTCTGCAGTCCAAACAGCTACTGCACCTAGCTGAATAGAAAGATGAGTACTCTCCTGCTTCCAGCAAACAAGTACGACCTCAAGCTCTCGCTGGCTAGTCCAGCAACGACTTCGAGTTGAACTGTCAAGAAAGTGAGCTAGAAGAAATTTCCAGGCGCAGGAATCATAAACTTGCTTTAGCGGTTGTACTCTCTTCGGCGGCTACTAGATGAGAGTTATAGACTTTTTTTTTATTCCAAGAAAGATAAACCCTTTTCCAAACATATAAGATTAGTTGGTGAAATTTCAGTACCTGTCTTTGGAGAACATCCTGATATTAGTGACAAAGATTCACCCAGTGTTGAAGAAAATAAAGATGGAAGAAATGTTTTTTGACGATAATGCTTCATATCTTTTCTACCCCCACCCCCAAAGAAAAGATAAATGATCTAGTTTGCGATCTCAGCTTGTCAAGGTCCTCTGCCGAAGTGTCGGCATCCAGATTGAAGGGACAAAAAACTCCTCTCTGAGAGTGCTCGCATAACCTTCTACCATAACAGACATCAAAAGTAACTGCGTTTTTCTCAAAAGAGAAGGTCTTGGTGTACTGTACAGATAGTGCACAGCTTCTGCGCAAGATCTGGTGGATATATACACAAAGACTTTTTCCACCGCTGCACATCAAGCTTGGCTTGATCAAACAGTTCACCAAAGCTCTGGACAAGGATGGTGGCTGCTTCACTTGTGCCACCTTTTTGCAGGATTGACCATGGAGAGTTTGAAAGCTAGCATATTTGACGCTCCTCAACTTCGTCAGCTCATCAGAGATTCAGAATTTGAAAAGGAAGACTCAATGAACGAAGTGGAACTGGAAGAGTGGATGGTTTTAATTCTAGCCGTGAAGAACTTTCTTAGCAACAAGAAGGCCGGGAACTACACAGAACTCGTCACCAATAGGCTGACTCCTTCCAATAACCTCTAATGCAACATTTGCATCAAAATGCCTTACATATAGATCGGTTTCCTGATAATTTGGGATTAATGAGCGACGAGAAGGAGGAGAGATTTTACCAGGAAATGAAAGAGATGGAGACCAGGTATCATAGACGCTGTGATGCAGTCATGATGGGTGATTATTAATTGACTGTGAAGAGATAACTTACGTGAACTTGCCAAAAGGAACGGTGTAATAGATTAGGTAATTTCTTCTCCATTGATAATAATGGATATGAATTCATATTGATTACATGAACGACCTCAAAAGTTATACTCTTAATGGGACAAAACGTGAGAATAACAACCAGCCTCCAATTGTGCGTCGAAACCGACAAAACGCACTAGAAATATAGAAATACACAGGAACTACAGAGATATATTTCACCGTTAACTCTTGGTAGCGTAGACCAGTGAGGCCCAGGGCAAGTACAAATCACACTTCAACCTGTGGAGTGAGTGCAGCGGCGTGGTATTTCAAATGTTTGAGTCAACCAATCTGAAATACTCCGCTCGTTGATATAATCCATGCTCTGGCAGCTTCTCTTTTCATTGTCACTCGAGACCGTCTCAACGGCAGCTTTCTTACAAATGCCGTATCTCATGTCCTATTTTTAGCTACTTCCTGTTCCATTTTAGGTCTATTTATTAATCCCAATTTTTTTTTATGTTTCCTATGTCTATGCGTTTCACCTAATTGTAAACACATAAACCAGTAACCAACTTTTTGGACAAATAAATAAATCATTCCTTTTGGCAAGTTCACGTTAGTTATCTCAATCATACAGAGAACTGCGTGGTCCAGTAGTGATGAACGTGCTTCAAGATCCTCGTGAGTAGAGTGGATTCTAGATCCTGACCTGCCCTTCTTCGTGCCCGAGAGAGAAAATTTCTGAGCTTGTTTCATGATTGCAACTTTTTGTGTCTTGGCCGAAAGGTTCCAGATTAATAAAACATCCAAATTAATCTCTCCTGAAGAGATCTGATAGAAAAAGAGGAAGAACGGCCATAAGAAACTGAAGAAAGGTAAATAAAAGGAGAAATCACTCAAAAGCAAAGCTATTGAGCTGCGTTGCAAATATATCCCGAAATAAATGTGCCAATGGGCAAGAGGGATTTAAGGGTAAGGCTTAGGGCAGATATGGGCATCCTGTTAACTCCAAGACTATCTAGTGCGGTCAGCGGAGGTCTTTGTAACATTGATACTCAACAAGTGGGGGTGCCTTGGTTCGACTGTTACATCTGGAAAGTTGAGCAACAGCACGCCCTAGCTGTTTCAGTGCCCCTTGCAATCTCGAACTAGATTAACACTACCTGGGATTTATCACTTCTAGATATTCCAATTTTATCATTTTTTGACTACTTACGTTACAAACCTTTTCTCCCCTAATTTATTGGTAAACAGTTAATATTGTAGGCTAGTCGCCAACCAGCTTTCGTTCATCATTCTTGTTCAGGTCATAGAGTGGGGAAGGGGGGGGCGCACTTCTGTCTTGGCTCTGTTTAGGGTGGTGGGGTTTAGAATGCTTGCATTATTCCCCCCTTTTCTCCCTCTCTCCCGCTCCCTGCCCCTCCCCTCTCCCTCCCCCTGCCCCTCCCCTCTCCCTCCCCCTGCCTCCCGTCCGCTTCCCCTCTCATCATTGTGAGATGAAATAATCCAATAATCGCTATAATTTAAGCCCCACTAAATGTAAAATCGCCCCAAATTTATACTATATATTATTCATTGCTTTTATATCTTTATATTATTGCCTGAATTCAATGTTTGGGATGAGGTAACATACGCTGGACTTTCTCAAGACCCGGGTGGGGCTGTAAGACAAAAAAGGTTAACTATATCTGGTATAGGTGGTTATCAAGTGAATGAACTCCTCGTCTCTCGTAACATAACCTTGCCGCTGGAATACCAAGGGTCGCTCGCCCTCAACGCTGTACGAATTGCTTAACCTCGTATTTTGAAGAACAGGACGAGTGGCCTTGATTCGGCCACCTGGCAACTCCCAAAGGCCGCCTCCGACGGCGATCAGCAAAAGGTGAACTTGGAATCAAAGCGAAGTCATTACATAATCCCACAAGAAGTAGTTCATTATGATTTTACTACACGATGGCATGAAACAATGACACGTGTCAACACACGAACACACACACACACACACACACACACACACATATATATATATATATATATATATATATATATATATATATATATATATATATATACAGGGTGTCGCAAAAAAGGAAAGGCTAATTTACTCATTAAATGACTTTAAGATGATTTTAACAGGGATAAGTATTTATAGGTAAAGGATCATCTTTCATGTGTTTTTTATTCTATGTCCCTAGCTACAATGATTAGTGAGATATTGCTTCTCAAAAACGGTTCAACTTTTGGCGAGCCACCCTGTATATATACCTACATATAAATATTAAAGGTCTTATTTCTATATTTAACTGCACCTGAATTTTCCAGCATACAAAGCATGCAGAAGATATTGGCCACCCTTTTCATATAAAGAAATTTATGTTCTCTCTGTGGCTCCTTCAATCTGTTTGTTAATATTTTTCAGTCACTTTATATTAAGAAAATCAAACCAACACTTAACGAGACTGAGTTCTCCTTTCTCTTACGTATCTTATAATTTCATGCTTCTTTTTCGTTCGCTTTTTCATTCTTGACTATCTGCATAAGGTAATGTGATTTTTTTTTTTTGCATTATTTACGTTTTCGGTTCTTCTCTTAGGTTTTATATTTTATCTTATTATAACATTAGTCTCGCTCCTTTGGCTTTATATAATGGGCCCTAAGTTTGGTTGTTTCTGGTGATTTTATTTATTCATGTTGTTTTTGTTAATGTACGTTCCTAAATTGAGTAATTTTTTTGCGTTTAAAATAGAATCACTGAAAATGTTTCAATGTTTAGAACGAAACGTCTGACAAAGCTAAATAAATGTCCTTTTAAATCTACCCATGGGTCTTCATTTTCCCGATATATATATATATATTGATATATATATATATATATATATATATATATATATATATATATATATATATATATATATATATAAATATATATATATATATATATATATATATATATATATATATATATATATATATATATATATATATATATATATATATTTAAAGGCCCAAGGAAATGAAAATTGGAAACACAACCCTGAAAAACACTTAGGAGAATATCACATGAACCAATAAAATGTTAAGAAGGAAAATGGGAGATGTAGAGAAAGGAAATATAGGACAAACTATTTTAACCGTTATATGAAAATAATAAAGAAGTTGGGTCGATCTGGGTGTCTACGAAAATTTCAAACGAATCAGATTGGCAATCAAATGAATCTAAGAATTGTTGTATTGTCTAAAACACCAAAGAGTACCGTAAAAGATCTAGACAACAGTGTTTTCCCCACTTTTAAAAGCGATATTTATATTTGTCTCCATTTTACGCGTAAAAGTAAGGAGAAATATTTAACCTTGGTCTTAGCGGGAGACATAATTTTTTTTTTTCAAAGAGTCAACCAGTTTCATATTATAATGTTTATTTTTTAGTATTCATAATCCTATAATATAAGTTGTTCCTGTAACCTTTTTAAAGTTCCTTTTTCTATCATAATCTCAAAATAATATTCAAACATCATTTCAAAGGTCGTAGTTTCCATCATCGAAGTCGTTCTGAAAAGGTCATTTTATAATCATACAAAGCTATTCATTTATTCGTTCCTTTCCGGAGGTTTGAGATATATATATATATATATATATATATATATATATATATATATATAGAGAGAGAGAGAGAGAGAGAGAGAGAGAGAGAGAGAGAGAGAGAGAGAGAGAGAGAGATTGAATGAGAAAGAGTGAAAGGGAGGGGGAGAAGAGAAGAGAAGAGAAGAGAAGATAATGGAGGGGGAGAGAAGGGAAATGAAGAGAAGAGAAGTTAAGGGAAGGGGAGAGAAGAGAAGTTAAGGAAAGGAAAGATAAGGTAAGATAAGGGAAGAGATCGGGAGGAAAGAGAATGTAAGGAAAGATAAGGGGGAGGAAGATAAAGGAAATTAAGTTAAGAGAAGGGAAGGAAAGAGAAGAGAAGAACTACAGAGCTACGGAACCAAGGATCAGCAAAGACCCAAAGGTCCGCTCAACTCCAATCCGCTTACAAACGGTGTTAAACTACCACTCTCTAATGTTAGTGTATCATACTATTTCTTTTTTAAACATGCTGGTTCTTTTTAGCCTCTCGGCTAGTATAGTGGTTAGCGCGCTTGCCCAGCAATCGTTGGGCCAGCAGCTCGAATCTCTGTCCGGATTCTTTTCAAAGCTGACACTATTTCCTAGGGAGGTAATCTCCGTGGCTGGGCATCACGGTGGAGACGGGTAGGTGGAGCTCGTACCCCTGGCAGGTAGTCTACCTAAGCGAAGGATAACCCTGATTTCAATACCCTGGAGTCACAGCCATAATTTCCTATTCCAGAAGATCCTCTTTTGGTATATGTGAGTTTTCAACTATTTCAATTCTACTGTACACACTTATTTACATGTGTACCTTTTGGGATGCAGGTTCAGTTATCCCTCAAATGCACAAACACGCTTCTCTGAGCCAGAGGAGTGGGATAGGACAGTACTCTCTTCTCCCGCAGGCTTCGCCTGCTAGTGTTAAAAATAATAAACGTAAAGGACAAACAGAAAAAGAAAAAAGGGAATTCACATTCACTCCATGCCATGCAAGGGGGCGTCGCTGGCATCTTTTTATTGCTCATTTCATTTTATTCCTTAACTCTTTATTATGTATGACGTTTTTATCTATGCTTCTACTATGTAATAGTTACACTTTTGAAGTACTCATCAAGTCGGTTATTGAACATATTTACAGACGTGCTTTCTACTACACAGTGGGGAAGGCTATTCCATGTTTGAGTGATCTTAAAAGTGAAGTAATTTTGAGCTATAGTAGAGCTAAATCGTTTGTTCACTAATTTTAAACCATTTTGGCGTGTGTTGGCTTTTTCGTCCATCTTGAACAATAGTCTGTAATCAATATTAGTAAATCCTTTTAAGATTTTGTCCACGTAATCGTCTACTTTCAAGGGATAGTCGGTTTAATGAGCAGAGTCTCTCGTCATACGGTTTGTTTGGTATTCCAGGAACTAGTTTAGTAGCCCTACGTTGCACTCTTCCTAAATGCGCTATATCCTTCTCTAGAAGAGAAGAGAAGAACTACAGAACTACACCAGCAAGGACCAGAAAAGACCCTAAGATCCGCTCAAGCAAGTCCGCTTACAGAAGGGAAGATAAGATAAGAAAAGGGAATTGGAGATAAGGAAAGAGATGGAAAATGAAAATAAAAGAAGAGAAGAGAAGGGAAGTTAGGTTAAAGGAGAGGAAGAGAAGTAAAGATAAGGAATGGAAGATAAGGGAAGGGAGAGAAGGGAAAGGCAGATAAGGGAAGAGAATGGAAGGAAAGAGAAAGGAAAAGAAGGTGTGGGGGAATCCCACGTGGAATTGCTTGTCCAGCACGGAACTTCCATGCGCTGTAGAAGGTTCTGTTAGGCTTAAATTGGTAAGCCTAACCCACCCACCCCTTTCCACAAGTGGTAGCCTCGAACCGCGTCCACTACGATCCACCTTTACATGGGTTAGAATAGCCTCGGCAAGAAGATTCGAGGCCATTCGAGAGTCGAGTTGTTTCCCACTAACCCCCTTCCCCCGCGGGGAGAGTCTCAGACATATATGGTGCTTGTTTCCCATGAGACAGAGACAGAGTTGAGAAGTTTCGCCCTGACCCAAGAAGATTTCCCTAGTTCCAAGTCAGGTGCTAACAACAAAGCAAAGTGACGGCTGGACTATTTGTGTATTGGAATTAGCCCCAGCCAGTGAGGTAATTCCATTTAACTATCGCTACCGAGCGATTTTTCCGACTTCACTCATCAACTCCTGTTGAAGCCCTCCTCGTTCGCCCCTCGTTTTCGGGTGGCCGAAATACTCTCACCTGGACCGGACGTTACCGCCCCCCACCTTTTTGAAGAACCGTCATCACTTTAAATTCCCGCTCAGAAGCTCCAAGCGGCCTCGCCTCACGTGCAGAAGACATCCGTGAAGCCTTACCCCGACGTCTCACTCGGAATCCTCCGTAAGCCAACCACTCTCCCCCTTCAGTAACCCAATTTGAGTTAATTCCCCCTGAATTTAAATAGTCTCTTCCTGTAATAACTTAAATTTTAACTTCATAGTCTGATTCATAACTACAATTCTTCCCCTCGTTTACCGATGTAATTTTTTCCCATTAATTATCTGATGTAATTTTGCCCAGTAATTCTCTGATGTAATTTTGCCCATCAATTCTCTCATTTTTATGTAAATAAAATTATATTTTTGTACATGCCTCTTTAAATAACCTTGAGCTTTGACATTGCCCATAATTTACCTGACCTTATTGCACTCTTTCTCGCTATTCAGCCCTTCTAAACTCGTTGTGTTCCGTCCCTTTGTCGGTTCGCCTTCAAGTTATTGGTCCCTCCCCCATAGATAAAATATGGTATTGATGTAATATAATGTCATACCACGACAGAAGGTAAAGTGAGAAAAGGGAAAAGAAGAGAAGAGAATACACAAGATGAGAAGAGAAAAGAAGAAAAGAGAGGAAGGGAATGGAAGGAAATGGAAGGCAAGGGAAGAGAAGGAAAGATAAAAAAAGGTTAAGTAAAGTGATGGGAATTGAATGAAAGGACAAGCCTGGAGAAGAGAAGAGAAAAAAGATAAGATAATATAGGATAGGATAGATAATAAAATATAAGATAAGCTAAGAGAAGAGAAGAGAAGCGAGGCGAGTCGAAGAGAAGTAAAGAGAAGATAAATATGAGAAAAAAGAGAATAGAAGAGAACCGAGAAGAGAAAATAGAGAAAAAAGAAAAGAAAAGAAATAGGAAAGAAGAAAGAAAATAAAATAAAAAAGAGGGGACGAGAAGTAAAGAGAAGTGAAGACAAGAGAAGTCAAGTGAAGGGAAAGGAAGATAAGGAAGAGAAAAGAAAATAGGAAAGTGAAGAGAAGAGAAAATAGAGAAGAAAAAAGAAAAGAACAGGGAAAGAAGAAGAAAAGAAAAAGTAAAGAAAATAAAAAGAGAGGATAAGAGAAGTAAAGAGAAGTGAAGAGAAGTGAAGTGAAGGGAAAGGAAGAGAGGGGAAGGAAAGCGAATGGAAGAAAAGGGGAGAGAAGAGAAGATAAAAGAAGTGAAGTGAATGGAATGAAAGGAAAGGGAAGAGAAGAGAATAGAAGAGAAGAGAAGGGAAGAGAATGAAGAAAAAAGAAGAGAAGAGAAGTAAATAGAAGAGAATAGAAGAGAAAATAATGGAAAGGAAGATAAAGTAACAGAAGAGCAGGGGAGATAAGGAAAGAGAAGGAAAGGGAAGATAAGGAAAATAATGATAAAAAAGAGAATAGAAGTTAATAGAAGGGAAGATAGGTTACGGGAAGGGAAGATAAGGGAAGGGAAGAAAAGGAAAAGGAAGATAATGGAAGAGAAGGGGAAGAATGAGAAAATAAGGTAAAGGAAGATAAGGAAAGATAAGGGTAGAGAATAAAAGAGAATACATGAGATGATAAAAGAAGAGAATAGATGGGAGGAAGAGGGAACGGAAGGAAAAGGAAGGCAAGGGGAGATAAGAGAAGGGAAGATAAAAAAGTCAAGTGAAGCGCTGGGAATTGAATGAAAGGAACGGCGAGGAGAAGAGAAGCGGAAAAAGACAAGATAGGATATATAATAAAAGAAAGGATAGGATAAGATAAGAGAAGAGAAGTGAAAAGAAGAGAAGTAAGGGGAAGATAAGGGATTAAAAAAATAGAATAAAAGAGAAACGGGAAGAGAAGAGAAAACGAGAAGATAAGGAAGAGAAAAATAGGTAGGAAAGAGAAGAGAAGAGTAAATAGAGAATAAAAAAGAAAAGAAAAGGAAAATGAAAGAAAAAAAACGAGGAGAAGAGAAGTGAAGAGAAAAGAAAGTAGGAAAGAAAAGAGAAAATAGAGATGAAAAAAAGAAAAGAAAATGTAAAAAGAGAAGAGAAGAAAAGAAAGAGATGTGAAGAGAAGTGAAGTAAAGAGAAGTAAAGAGAAATGAATAGAGGAGAATTTTAGAGAAAAAAAGAAAAGAGAAGAGAAGAGAAGTCAAGGGAAGGTAATGGAAGGGAATGGAAGGGAATGGAAGGGAGGGGAGGGAGAGGAGGGTGAGGGCGATTGATAAGAGGCAATTTGCTATTTTCCACCATGTTTGGCTTTGGCCGCAATCGCTATTTCATTATGTCTTCCGGAGCACAAAGAGCACTAATTTCATTATTGCTCTTTAGTATTACTAGAAAAAAAAATAAAGGAGCAATTTTTTGTATATTCTAGAAATCTCTTTCTTAATAGGAAGATTAACTCAAAGGTGATAATTACTTATTATAATCTGTATAACTTAATTCGAGTCTCTTAGAAATGTTGAAAAAAAAAAGAAGACTTCTTTCTGGAATAAGTGCCCTCCTGGCTGTATGTATTGCACCCCCTCTTCTTTTTTGAAAGGCTGATGAATGTATCCTATGAACTCCCTTTTGCAATACCCTAAAATGGACATAAGGAAGCAAACATTTGGGCATGTACCCGTAGGTCAAGGGTGGGCAACTCTTGGCACGCGTGCTAAACGTGGCACGCCGATCAATCACTCATTCCTGGCACGCGAAAGCACAGGTTACCTTTCTTTTACGGGCGTTTCTTTGTGCATCCTCGTGATGACTTGGCAAACGAGTTTAATTCGTTCCAAGACATTACTTGTTTTTCAAAAACTCTCATCTTAAAGTGATTTTTCCAATAAGAATACCTGTAAATTTTGGACTACTTTTGCCTGGATTTGTGTCAGGAATTGACCACCTGCCAACCCTGGTTAGCGACTACTTTCGCCGATGGGGCCATTACAGAAGCCTCCGCGAGATTCTACTATCGCCATGCGGCGACCAACATGGCTTGCCTCACAAAAACGTTGTTTTTTTCTGCACCTCATTTCTGCAATCAGCTCGTAAGTGTCCCGTGTTTTTTTTTACCGATACCTTCGCCATGTTTTTGCTGTTCATTGCGAGGCTGTGTCTGGTAAGAAAAAGCCCGAGGTTTTGACTTACTTTTATTCTTTCTTCCCTTTCATGTATATCATTATCTCATGTATTTTTATTTTCTGCCCTTTACAGATTATACAAGATATCACGACCACCAGCTAAGAAACGATATCATTCAAATGAAGAGGATATTAGAGAATTTAAAGAATATTGGACCGATAAATTTGGCATGATAAAGAAAGACAATAAAGCATTATGCATTTTCTGCTCCCAACCAGTTGTTTGTAGGACTTCTTCTGTAAAAAGACATTTTGAAAGTGTTCATAAGAATTTAACTGAGAAGGAACAAAGAGAATTAACTTCTTGAGAACTGAGTAAGACACAAAAATTAGGTTATTGCCAAACATGGAAAGCCACTCAGTGATGGAGAGTATATTAAAGAAGCTTGTCTATAATGTGCACCTTTCCCTTTTGAAATTTTTCACAAAGGAAAAAGATTATTTAGCGCATTAAATATTTGTCTGTGAGTAGGAAAACAGTTAAGGACAGGATACTTAAGTTGAAAAAGAATACAGCTGAACAATTGACAAATGACTTGTCTTCAAGTAAGTCCTTTTCTATTTGTGTCGATGAAAGTACGGACATTACATCATCAGCAAGCTAGCCATATTTTCTCTATTTTGTAGGGGTGATGAAGTATGTGAAGAGATGGCTGTCCTTGTAACATTACCTGAGCGCACTACTGGGGCTGAAATATGTAAAACAGTTGTGAACGAATTATCTACTCGACAAATTGACATTTCAAAAGTAGTATCCGCCCCAACAGATGGTGCCCCCAGCATGACTGGTGAGAAGGTACGATTTGTAATACGTGTGCAAAAGATGTTGCTCATTTACTGATAGGTTTTCACAGCATCATACATGAGGAAGCTTTATGTGCAGAGCTGGCTTAAGGGCGGAAGTACACGAGCGACTTTGTGTTCGACACGCTGTGACTCGTTTAGGCCACTGTGTCTTGACTGAGCCACACCACAGAGTGGCCCGTGTGTATGGGAACAACGCCACTGCTGTATGCGCCGTGCCCTTCGAGGCCGCAGTTCCAGCATGGACTCTAAGGGCGAATTAGTTGCATTACTTCTGCTTCTGCAGCGTCGCCCTTGTCGTGGTAAAAGACAGAACCCACTATGGATGCACCCAATAACTTCATCGAGGCTGACTCATGGACAATTTTACACCATAATGGGTGATTTGAGAGCAGACAGTGCAAAATTCTTCAACTACTTCAGGATGTCTCAAGAAAGTTTTAATGAGCTCCTTACCTTACTTAGGCCCGACATCCAGAAAGCCAATACAAATATGAAGCGGAGCATTTCAGCTGAGGAGAGACTTGCCATAACATTAAGGTATGTAAATAATATAATTATCAGTAGTAGACCTTTATTATAGATCCTGAACAATCAGAGTGTATTTCACTTTAACTGGGATACATGATGCACTAGGATTTCCTTTTGAATATGTAACTTAATTATCATACTTTTTTCCAAGAAAAAATAGTTAATATGCTACTTAAAATATAGGAATGTTATGTTACTTTAATGTTTTATTGGGTTTAATATTCATGATAAATGCTTGAACAGTCAGACCATGGAGACATTGCCTGTGAAGTTGCAGCTGGTGTAGGGGATGGTATGGGAGGTGGTATTGGTTGGCATTGTGTTGCTGTTGATTGTGAATGCATGATATTAGGGCAAAAAAAATTGTGTGTTGCATGACTCATTGATGAACTTGAACCTGGGAAGAAATTATGTTGTGGAGGAAAATATTACTAATTAGCAAGTGTTGGATGTTTCTTATACCTCTTACGTATATTCAAGAATTCAACCTTAGCATCTAGCTTTGCACTCTAGGAGATACATTTGTAGTCTGGCAGTAGACTAAGTAGAAATTATTTATCAGGGTCATCTGGCGCATTTGCTTTATTTGCTAAAGCTTGGAAAAGAACTTGCTCATCTGAATGTACTGGTTTCTTCCTCTTCATTTGATGAGTGGAAGGATACAGTGGCTGAGACTCTTTCTCTGCATTTCTCCCGTCAGTTGGATCCTCTGCACCTTCATCTTTATGTGGCCTTGTCTTGCAAATTTGTGTTGCAAATTTGGCCAGATCCCGCTTTTCTTTATTGATTGTTGCCAATTCTCTTCTAAAGAAGTCTCTCAAACTCTTCCACTTCCGTTGTATATGTGTAGCTGTAAATAGATTCATTAGTTGTTAACATCAGTAATAATAATGATGACATTAAAAATATTAATGATATTATTATTATTGTTATTATAATAAGCAGTACTCAAAATGTCTAATGTGTATTTTTGCACATACATGCAAAAATATTATTATTAATTTCAGAATTAATAATAATAATAATATTTTTATTAACATTATTATATTATTATAAGCAGTACTCAAAATGATTAATGTATATTTTTGCACATTACGGGTGGCCGTAATGTAGTAAAGTATGAAACTAAATGCATGTTATTTATTTTTTTCTTTTCAGATACCTAGCAACTGGCTGTTCTTTCGCTGATTTGCATTACACCTTCCGATGTGGAAGTGCCACCGCTAGAGGGATCGTCTTTGATGTCTGCGAAAAAATATGGCAGCATCTACATGACCTATGTTTCCCAGAACTGACAACGAGAGAATGGCTCAAGATTGAAGAAGGATTTCACTCTCAAGCACAGTTTCCCACAGTCGTTCGTGTGTGCGGGTCCTCGACATAGAGCCGCGCCACTCTGTGATGGGGATCACGAACAGCTCGCCACAGTTGCTTACAACAGACGCTCGTGTGTGCGGCGTGGCTTCTAAACAATGGAAACCTATGGGAATCCACATTCCCACCACACACCGACTCGACAACGTGGCGCCACAGCGTCACTCGTGTACTCCCGCCATAAAGGAACTTCGGGAAGGGATACAAACAGTTACCAAGGTTCTTAAATTACATTTCTGCTGGGGATTTAAATAAAGGACAATTTCAAATTTTATTGAATGAGGTAGGTTCCGTGTATAAAGGACTGAAACTATACAACAATGTTCGTTGGCTTAGCCGAGGTTTGGTTCTGAAAAGATTTGTTGAATGCTTAGATGAGATAAAGCTCTTTTTCCCCCTAGCGAACGCCAGGTCTAGGCGTCGCTCTTTTTTCAAAAGGAGTAAACTTCAATTGTACCCATTTAGAGCCATGAAATGACTCATATGACCATGGGACATAGGGTTATTCACCCTGAAGATTTCAAATCTGCCATCGGATTTGGTGTTGGGTTGCGCCATCTAGTGGCAGAAGCCTCATCTAGCCATTAAAAGGCACTTGTAAGTGATTTGAACCAAGGGAAACCATCAATGCAATAACCATTTATCATCATATCACAAAACGCAGCAGGTCATTGAAGAGACTTTTCCTCTTGTTGAATGACCAACAAGTGTCTTACCAATAATTGTCTGACATCATGTGGGTTTGTAAGGTGATGTTTCTTTGCAGATTTTTATGAACATTTAAATGGATTGAATATTAAGTTACAGGGCTCTAGTAAGACACTTAATGTTATGTTTGGTTACTTAAAGGCCTTTGAAATGAAACTAGAAGTGAGAGATTTAGATACTTTCTGAACCTAAAAAGATGCATCAATGATCTCTAAAAAGATGACAAAACATACCGATAATGTCGTCTGTTTTTAAAAACTGTTTGTAAACATTATTGAGGCAACTGTTGGGCAGTTTTTTTGCAAGATTTACTAAGTTTAGAGAACTGAAAGAGACAGCAAAATTAATTAAGTATCCAGACAGCATCAAACTGGATGAACTAAACTTGACAATATTTTCATGGATAGACATGGATAATTTTGAAATGCAGTTGATTGAATTTCAGAGTAGCTCAATTTGGAAACAAAAACAATTTTCTGAACTTAGAAGTTGACTTGGAAAATATTGAAAATGAGCGATTAAAGACGGGATTAACAGAGAGAAATGCGGAAAACGAAGTATTATGGATTTGGAATATGTAGGGAAATCGATATCCCACCCTAAAAACAGAGGCCCTTTTCGATCACCGCAACGTCCTGAAACTAGGCAGTGTAACCCGATTACTTAACCCTCCCCCTTTTCTCCCCTCGACCCGTGGGCCACCAGACGCCTTCTTAAACCGCGAGAAGTACGTATCACCAGATTTTGGTGCCAGCGAGCATAACAATGCGAAGGGAACAAGAGCAGGTGCAATAACATTGGTTAAACAGGCCCTATGTTCCCGAAGATTTGGGATTTAATTGTGCGTCATATACGAAATTAGAGGAGCGGTGACCAAAAGCCAGTAAATGCCTTTAGGGCTAAGTGAAAGACGCTCGAGAAAGAGTCGTTAGAGAAGCGAGGCTTAATTCCCAAGATCTCCCCTCCCCTTTCCCCTACCCCTAGTGGGTTGGTGAAGTATATAGGCGGATAACTGGAGAAAAAGGAAGAGATTGAGTTAGAGATCGACATGACGAAGTTAGGAGGCAGTGCCCAGCAATCAAAGGGAGGAACACAGAAGAAGCTCATGCTGAGCCAGTTCCTGGTGGTTACACCGAAAATTAGCTTTTTATTGTATTGAGAATCACTCTCTTACCTCTCTCGTCAGAGAAATCCCCCTCTCCGTTTTGCAACAAAATAAACCATAGATAGTCCTCGCCATTGAGGAATACACAAAGGGAACTTCCCTCCCCCCCCCTCCCCACATTCGTCAAAGGATTCACTTATTTGCTCATCGCTCGTCAGTGCAAACCATCTCAAGATTAACCCGAAGATTGGAAAAAGCATACATTCATGGTCCCGTTGTCTAAATCATCTGTTTAAGAAACGTGCTTAATGCTATCTATCGCCCTCACCGCAATCACCTGTTGCTTCAAGCCCGTCTCATCACCAGTCAAACAGCTGGGTGTCTGTGAACACGCCCACGCGCTTAACTGCAAAAACATTTTTTTCGTCTACATAAAATCCAAGGCCAAGGTCATTCTTCAGCCGGATTCACGTATGGTTTATTAAAAGTAAAGAAATTCAATTATTTTTTGAGTGTCAATTAGCGTCTAATATTAAAGTAAGCTTGGGGTCAACCATTACTTTATATTCATTTTGTTTAAATTAGTAATTCTAAAATAAACTCGTTTATTCATAACTTTTTTTTTTTAGATTTCACTTTTTTATGTTGTAATTAAAGATATATATTTTTTAGAAGTATATAATTCAATCCTCGAAACGCTGCACATAGCAGTAGAAATCCTCAAAGATTAAATAACGTAAAATATTACAGCACTCTTAGAGAAAACGTAATCAAGGAGTTATTCAAGTACGTAACAAACATACGTACGTATACCACCACTCGGCCCTTACAATATAAATATTTTGTGTCAGGTTTTATGGGTATAAGAAGAACTCGGTATAGTTGTTTGTCTTGCTTTACCTTCAGTAATAATAAATTTGTGCCTAGCGTTCGAGGAAAAGTTAAGCATAATAGGAGGATCAGGTTCATCTATAAATTTGTGGTTAATTGTCGGTGATTAGCCCTTTAATGTTATTAATTATTTTTTTTTTAATGGTATTCCAATTAGTAGAAAGTTTTGGAATAAGGGTGAGTTAAGCAGCGCGCTACTTGTTCAAGGTTGCATAAGTAACTTTAGCATATCGGTGAGTTTTGGGACGAATAGACGCAGGTAAAATGGAATTGTTTGACAGATTACACCAACAAGCCCAAGCTTTGCTACTAAGAGGCAAGGAACTAGCTACTTACGTCCAGGAACGAGAAGACAAACAAGCTAAAAGGGAATCCGAAGAAAGAAAATTAGAGAGGCAAGCGGAAAGAGAAAAAGGGGCAGGCAGAAAGGGAAGCAAAAGAGAGAGATTGAGTACGCGCTCATGAAAGGGAAATGAGCAAGGATCAGGCGGAAGCCAATTTCATAGGATCCCGAGCTGGGGCTACAAAGATAACCGCATGAAACTCCCAGCTTATAAAGACAACGAATACCTGTGTTCGTACTTACTACACTTCGAGAAGATATTCAAGTTAAATCACTGGGACATAGAGACGAGACAGAGGGGATCGCCTTATTAGTGCCTCTGCTTAGTACCCAGCTCCGTGACGTATTCATCTCATTACCTTACAAGGCCTCCGTGGACTACACCACGTGCAAACACGAGCTACTGGCCGCCGTCAACCTAAACCCCGAAGAGTATCCGATGAAGATTAGGCAGGCCAGAATTCAGCCAGGTCAAACATACAGGCAATTTTGATTTATCCTCAGAAGGCACCTCTAATTCTGGCTAGAGTCAGAACAAGTGGGGAAGGAATTCGACTCCCTCGCCGATTTCATGCTGAGGGACCAATTCCTATGTACCCTTCCCCCAGAGATACGCGCCTTCGTCAAGGACAGGCGAGCCGCGTCATTCAAGGACTGCGTAGAGGAAGCAGATCTGCACGTTTCCAACCATAAGTTATACCCTCGAGAGGTCATAAAGAACCAGCCCTTGTCTCCCAAGAAAGGTGGGTATCGCCAGAAACCCCACAAAATAACCCCCCTAAGTTCATCAAGAACTCCGGACACCCCCAGAAACCCCATAACCTGTTTTAATTGTGGCACCCCAGGTCACATTAACTATAATTTTCCACCAAATTCTAGGCTTAGGTCGTCCTCGAGTCAGCAGGTACATAAACTCACTGCAACGCTTAACCAGGAACAACCTCCTAATCCCGCGCTTCCTGTGACCACGCCGAATTCCCCTAACCAACAAGTGAACTTTGTGGTCGACAAGAATTCTCCCGAAGGACTAAAATTCGAGACTGGGGCCGTAAATGGTTGCCGAGTCTCAACCTTGTTACGCGATACGGGGTGCACCTGCATCGTGGTATCAAATAAATTACTCCCTCCTGTCAGCCCCCAGCACCAGAAGTTCGTGGTCGTCCAGGATCTCCTAGGTAGACGAAACAAGTTCGCCGTCGTCATATGCCACATTCAGTCGCAGTATTTCACTGGCTGGACCGAGGTTAGTGGCAGCGCCTATTAGATTCTTCTCTGTTTTAATAGGCCAGAGCGCGCAGCTCTCTCCAAATCCGGTGGCTTAACTCGTATTCACTCGGATGCCGGCAAATAAGAGGATCACGGTCCCGAACCCCTTTATCTCCTCGTGAGAACTGCGTAGACGAAGAGCTTAGTTCCCAATCCTTCGATACTGCCTTAAAAGTAGGTCCGACCCTCCCACTCCTGGATGGGAAGGCAGCGAAAAAGGAAAAAGAAATCGAAGAAAGGAGAATATTGATGGACAGAAAAATAGAAGAAAGAAGAATACAAAGATATAGAGAAGTAGAAGAATACAGATTGAAATAGAAGACGAAGAAAGAAGAATGCAGACGAGAAAAGAAGCGTAAGAAAGAAGAATACAGATGGAAAGAGAACTAGCACAAGCGGAAAGGGAAAAGAGAAGAGAAAAAGAGAGAAGGCTCTCACATGAAAGGGCATCAAGCAGGGATCAGGTGGAAGTCACGGTTGGTGTGTCTCGGCCTGGACCTAGGAATGTACTTACGATGAAAACCCAGCCAAATGAAGTGACGATGGATGAAGAAGGAAGTATGGAATCGGTAGAATCATAGAAACACCGTCAGATGGTAGAGTGGATAACGAATATCCCCTACACTCAGTAGCTTTTCCCAAGAACGAATCGTCCCCGGAGTTACATTTAAAACTCCAATTCGTTGTGAGAGCCACGCACATTAACGATCCCGTAAAGAAACTTTTCCCCGATCCCATTAGATCGAATCCAAACCCGATATCCCAGTCTAGCTTGGTAAAGGATGACGATGGGACTCCTATTCCCATCACTTATGCAACCCAGAAACAGGCCGCCCTAGCCATAAGTGGGAGATTAAAGTTAGTCAGTTGCCAAAAAAAAGGTAGTACAAGTACATTGGAATTCCATCACCAGTTTTTGACATATTTAGCTAGACTCAATAACCAGAACGGCCGACTCATGCGCTGTAAAGTATTGGTCATCGAGCATCACTTTAATATTAATTATATAAAAGGTGCGAATAAAATAAAGCATAAGTATAACCTGAGACGAAATCCCATCGAGGGTTATTTCATCCCCGTTAATCTTAAATCCATTCTCTTTTTTTTGTTGTTCGTGTTTTGTGTATATATTTAAGGTTTTAAGGTTTAGAAGTTTAAGGAAGTAGCTGGTTAGATACCACTTAAGAGCCAGGCTCATTTTTTTATTTGTGTAATCGATGATTTGTTTTTTTTTTCTTAATTAAATTGGGTGTTGTGAGACGTACCTAGTAGGATCGCGAGTCCTATGTCGATCGCTTTCCTTTGTACGCGCGCGCGTGTGCGCCCGAGTTTAAGAAACTTAAGTTAATTAGATAGTTGACCCAGCTAACGGTAGGAATCAGTATTATGTTCTAAGATATGTAAGTTTGCTTTTGTAGGTTATGTTCGTTTGTTTGTTTATTTTTCACTGGAGTCCCCCCTCCCATTAACCTCTTCGAAAGGAGGAATGTAGGGAAATCGATATCCCATCCTAAAAACAGAGGCCTTGTTCGGTCACCGCAACGTCCTGGAGCTAGGTAGTCTAACCCGATTACTTAACCCTCCCCCGTCTCTCCCCTCCACCCGTCGGCCGTTAGACGCCTACTTAAACCACGAGAAGTACGTATCACCAGATTTCTGTGCCAGCGAGCATAAAAATGCAAAGGGAACGAGAGCAGGTGCAATAACAGTGGTTAAACGGGCACTATGCCCCTTAAGATTTGAGATCTAATTTCGCGTCATAGACGAAATTAGAGGAGCGGTGACCAAAAGCCAGAAGATGCCTTTGGGACTAAATGAAAGACGCTCGAGGAAGAGTCGTTAGAGGAGCGAGGCTTAATTCCTAATCCTTCACCCCGCCTTCCCCTACCCCTAGTCGGTTGGTGAAGTATATAGGCGGATAACTGGAGAAGAAGGAAGAGATCGAGTTAGAATTCGACACGACGAAGTCCGGCGGCAGTGCCCGGAAATCAACGAAAGGACCACAGAATAAGCTTATGCTGAGCCAGTTCCTGGTAGTCACACCGAAAATTTGCTTTTTTGTATTGAGAATCACTCTCTTACATCTGTCGCCAGAGAAACCCCCTATCCCAGTTTGCAACAAAAAACAGAGATAGTCCTCACCATTGAGGAATACCCAAAGTGAACTCCCTCAACCCTTCCCCCATTCGTCAAAGTATTCACTTGTTTGCTTATCGCTCGTCAGTGTGAACCATCTCAAGATTAACTTATCATCTGACTAAGAAAACGTGCTTAACGCCATCCATCGCCCTTACCGAAATCACCTGTTGCTTCAAGCCCGTCTCCTAGCCAGTCGAACAACTGGGTGTCTGTGAACACCAAGGTCATTCTTCAGCCGGATTCACGTGTTTTTTTTTTTAAAGGTAAAGAAATTCAATTATTTTTGAGTGTCAATTAGCGTCTAATATTAAAATGAGCTTGGGATCAACCATTACTTTATATTCATTTGGTTTAAATTAGTAATTCTAACATAAACTCGTTTATTCATAGCTGTATTATTTTTTTTTTTTTAGATTTCACATTTTTTATGTTGTAATTAAAGATATATATTTTTTTAGAAGTATTTAATTCAATCCTCGAAACGCTGCATATGGCACTAGAAATCTTCACAAATTAAATAACGTAAAATAATACAGCACTCTTAGAGAAAACGTAATCAAGTCGCTATTCAAGTACCTACGTACGTATACCACCACTCGACCCTTACAATACCACGACAGAATACTATTCCATAAAATTATGTCTGTTTAATAACATTGCAACATTACTATTCATGTTTTCCTCTACATATGCTTGTGAATCTTTGTTCTCAGTGATGAACTTTGTTAAGTCTCGTAACAGGAGTAGCCTGATGGATGAAACTAGTACTGCATGAATATCTCTCAAGGTTACTAAATATAAACCCGATATAAAATTTCTTGTCATCAGTGATGCAGCAGCAAAACTCCCCCTTCCAATATATAAAAAGAGTCAACAATTTTTCTGTCTCTAATTTATCTGATGTTTTCTTTTGAAACTGATTGTTTAAATGTAGTTTTGAAGGTAAATAAATATATATATTTTTTTATACGTCAATTGTAAGGGATTTAAAATAAGCAAAAGATTATTTGGAATAGCATTTTACTGTGTTTTAGTCTTACAAATGTATAATTAGAAAAAAAAATAATGACTTATTAGTCGAAAGAAAACACTGTTAATTTTTGTGTTGATGCTAATAATAGTGTCTTTAAATTGTGTGAATATGCATGGCAGTTACAGTTATACTTATACGCTAATAAAAAATATCCACAAAAAGAACCTTTTCGTAAAAGCCTGTCAGATTTTTTTTCATTCAGTCAGGTTTTCATAATTTACATAATAATTTAAAATAGTGTCTTTACTGCTCTCGGGTGATTTTTACCATTTAAAAATGTTCTTCAAGTGCTTAAGAGATATATCAAATAAAATGTTTTAAATTCCCTCAAATTTTGATTTGCACGTGGAAAAATTTTGTGTTACAGTTTTGGCCGATTTTGGTACGCACTCTCAAAAAGGTTGCCCACCCCCACCGTAGGTACATTAATAAGTTTAAAAAAAACCGCACAGGTGTAGAATAGGTTTGAAAAACTAGAAGATAGAACTTTAGTTTATTCATAAGGTTAGTGTGTTGACAATAGAAGAACAATATAATAATATCAAACCCATCTGAAATAGAAAATTAAAAAATATTTACAGGGGCGACGAGACGTTTGGACTACCTTGTAGTATGAATCTTGTTCTTTTTCTCCCTTGAATATTATTTACGCCTTTATAAAGATGATGTACCTTCACTTAACTATTTTATAAAGCTCAGATATCTTGCCAGGTGTTCTTCCATGTGAAACTCGTCGTCAAACATGCGTTTTTGCGTTACTCATACGAAATCATTTGTGCCTGGAGAAGGGGGCCACACACAAAATATAAAGGGGGCTGGAAACACGTAAGGGTTTGATTTATTTTAGTGGAAATAAAAAAAAAGACACATTTCCCACAGTATCTGGCTAGATACCTCTTTTGCCGCATACATCAACCGACGCAGAAGTTCAAAGTCTTCTTGAAATTGATAACAAAATGTATCGCCATCAAAATTCTCTTTAAACAAAATTTACTGTTGGTATTTTTTAAGGGGGTTGGAATGGGTTAGGTAAGTTCGGCCAATTTAGATTAATACAACTTAGTGTGTTTGTATGCAATTTTTACCTTTTGTCGAAAATACATATTTTTCTTCGAAATTACCTAGTTGTAAGATATAACTATAATTGCTTATATCTCATAAACTAGGAAAGTACAAGGAAAACGTATGTGATTTTCTTTAACAACAGGAAATTGTATAGAAAAACATTAATGAATTAAAACACAATTCAACTAAAATAGTTAACTTATCTGCGATTATTACGATTTGCAATGGTTAACGGCATTTTCCACTGATTTCCATCGTCTCAGTGGGTAGCTACAGGTTCATGTGAAATCTGGACCACTTGTTGCTACAACATACGGGTCAAAGGGTAAAAGTAAATAGGGCTGAGGTATTGTAAACTTGACCCTCTTTTGTTTTTGTGATAACTCTTAAAATATTATATAATTTTAATAAAAATAAGAATAATGTTGAAATAAGAATGTTAATAATAATATTAATCATGTAAATAATAATAATTATTATTATTATTTGAGGATGAAACCTGTCTCATTATTTAAGGTTTAAGGAAACGGGGAGAGGATGAAAAAATGAATGAAATTTGAACGGTTAAAAAGTTGTTTCAGGAGATTCGGCGGGAAATTAGATATGTCTGGGCTTATAATTAATTGCCAGTAAGAAGAATGCCTTTCATTGTATTTTCTTCCTTAGTGATTTGCATAAATAACCAGTTTTCCCATAATCATTAAGGCGAAATCGCTGGGAAGAAAGAGAACAGAAAATTGCATATGTTGAGATCAGGTGTCCCGAAAAGAAAACACAGCCAATGTCCTCGCGCGATTGGGGGCGGAAGTCAGTTTGCACTCGAACAGGGCAGTTGAAATAATTGAGGGGTGTCATGTAAAGTTTGTTTGCGGTTTTAGGTTGCACTCATTTTTTATTGTTACCGATTTTCATTTCTAAAAGTGATAATTTTATGAAATTAATTGACTCTAGATTAGGTTAGCAGTTTCGATAACTATTAAAAGCAGCTTAATTGGAATAATTTTATAAAGTTTATCACCTTTACCAACAAGTTGGTAATTTTGCTTTATAAATATATAAACTGTGTATCACGCTTTATTGTAGGTCGAAGTTTTGGTTGATATTTTGAATATTAAACATTGTACAAACGGGAAATTTGGTCCACTGAAAATTCCTAGGTAGATACGTACGCAGTTAAAATTTTAATCGTATTGATTAGATACATACAAAGTTATGTTGAGTTATGTATTTTGATGTGCTTTCAACTGTGTCACGCTTTATTGCAGCTGTACGAAAATACCCCTGAAACGACGTCTGGTAGCTATAGAGAAGACACGGATTGTTGCAGGTCTCGCAGAAGGTTTATCTGTTGGAGAATTAGCCCAAGAACTTGGTCAAGATACAAGAACATTGAAGGTGTATTTGGAAAACCCTATGACCAAACCAAGGCAAGATAAAGGTACGAGAAGAAATGTATCCCAGCTTGACATCCTAAAAATAGGTAGACAAGTAAAAAAAGACCTCAGTGGCACAAGTGCTGCCATATTTGAAAGTGCTGGAGTTGCTCCCTTGTCCAGAAGCACCCAGTGTAGGTTCCTTAAAGAGACGGGCAAAAGTGTTAAGTGCATCGCTAGACCCATTCTGAGCAAGAATCACAAAGAGAAGCGTATTTATTGAGCACGGAAGTACACAGAGGTGGGCAGTATTTAATACTTTGTATTTAAATACATTTATGTATTTAAAATTGTATTTGTAAATACATTTAAAATCATGTATTTAAATACTTTTGGCAAATACTTTACTGATAATAGGTTTATATAGCTGTTAAGAACGTGTAATGCATGTTTAACTTGTCGCAACTTGTATGACACAAACGGTTGGCTGCGTGAGCTGGCGAGGGAAGATTGCTTGTATCAGTTCAAATTAAGTTAACAGATGGTCACAGTTGTGTTCAGTTGTATAGTGAGAGCGCTCAGAGTTATTTCAACTGCTGCATGGCAACATGAGCTTCTTCGAAAAAGTGTGAAATAGAAAAATTAGACCAATAATAAAGACGAGGAAGATAAAGAATCATGTAATTATAATCATCCTTTACTAGATATTAAATCTTTTAGAGTGAAATCTTCCGACGGAAAAAAGTGAAGTGTGTATGTTTATCATGCAATGGCAAAATCTCTGCGGCGAGCAATAATACTTCCAATCTCCGCATTCATTTGAAGGTAAGAATTTATTAAAGCTAATTATATGATGCTTAATTAAATTGACAAGTTTCATTATTTCTTATTAAAAAAGAGGCAAAATTGCTAGTAGCTAACGATAATGTTAAGTAGCGTAGGTTTACCATGCACGAACCTACCTGCTTCTTTTGCAAAACCTTTATTTATAGTATATGATGATTTAATTTATCGTGAATTATGGCAATGTGAAATAAATGTCATTCAATTATCTGATCATGTACATTTATCAACACAGAAAGCATCCTGCTTTGGTGCAAAAATCGGATAACTACGTGACAGCTCAAATAAAAGGTTCAAAAGGAAAATGTTCAGTATTAGACGATGGTCCTTCATGCAGTGGTGTTAAAAGTAAAGACAATACCGGAATGTTTTGCGGTGAATACTAAGAAGGTCAAACAATCTGTTGTTGATAAGCTGATTTCAGATTTTATCATACAAGGTGTGCATCTCCTATTAAAAATGGAGCAACCAGCTTTTGTGAGATTAATTAAAGGTGAGTTATGAGTTACGAATATTGTAAAGGTTAAGCTCTTATAACGACCAAATACTAAAGCGTTCGGATCATTGGTCACTACGTAGGCTATATAACAAAGTTAAATAAATGGAGACATACACAAACAACAGAGGTTAATATATTGCTATAATTTCATGAGAATCCACATACGAATATTCTCCAAGCGCGCTATCATTTCCTTGAAAATATTATTGACTAAAAAATTTTCAGGAATAATTTCTAGAATTATTGATCGATTATATGTAGTTATTAGATGAATTCCTATAACGATGTATTTCGTTATAGTAGCAATACCTGTATATCATTATGTCAAAACTAGCATGCCCGCCCGTCAAAAATGTAGGAAATAAAGCTTGATATTGTATATATTCCTAACAATACTAAAAGCCAATATTTTACTATGCAATTCTGAATAGGAAGGACTAATAATATATTTATGAATTAATGTACCAGTCCTATTTAGCTATAGGATATTCATATAGCTACATTTTATATATAAAATTTTATATGCATACCATATATTCTCATTTCACTGTGAAAATCAATTACACTCCCAATAATCAGACATTCCACTATCCTAGGTCTAAATTATTCAGTTGACGTCATTTCAAGGCGGAAACTAGGCGAAATCTTATAGAAGAAGAGAAAGTGACAAGACCTCTACTGAAGAATAAACTAGACAGCACCTCGTTACTTATGTCTTACTGCAGACATCTGGTCAACTCGTCACCGTAGTTTTTTGGGCGTTACAGTTCCTTGGTTATGTTAAGATTTTGATCTTTATGAAATATGAAATTGAAAATGTCTTTACAGTTAGTGAGTTATCGGCTCATGACTGAATGCAGACCTATTTGTTGATGGAATTTATCTCGATTATATTAATATCTAAATTTATGGAAACATTCATGAGACAAACATTGTACTGTTATGTAATTTTTTTTTCAGCTTGAGGAAACTGCTATTGTCCGTTACAGTGGAGTATTGGCATGCTGTCGCTTCAAAGAAGAACATAACTACATCAAGATTACTAAACATATGGAGAATATCATCAATGAATAAGATATCCCCCTGCAGAAAATCACGATCACCGTCATTAATAAAAGCTCTAATTTTGTTAAAGCATTTAAGGAATTTGCAGTCACTGCTGCAGATCTGTCCACAGATTCATAAGATGGAATACAGGTAAGTGAAGAAGATCAGGGTGCCTTAGATCAAGAAGAAGACCTTTCGTCTGACCCATGCAGCTTCAGCCTATTTAAGCATGTGCGCTGTGCTTCACACAAACAAACTCAGTCTCGTCACCACAACTGATCAAAACAGGCACTGAAAATATCTTCTTTTGCAAATATCAATCAATCTGCGATGGGGAAATGATCAGCATTATGGAACAAAAGCGGTCATCCAAAATCAGCAGAGATTAACAAAACTGTTATCAACCGCCGATTAAAAGTGCCTTGCATTGCACGGTGGAACTCTTTGTTTGGTGCATTGTAATTACTTTTAAAACACGAGGACAAATTACATCAACTTATGACGCCCCTTGAACTTCCATTGTTCAGAAATCCCGAAATTGAATTTCTGGGGGAGTATGTCTCAGTTTTGGCTCCTATTGCAGTGGAAATTGATCACCTACAGGGGAGCAGAACTATATTTATGGAGAATGGCTCCATACCTTGCTCACTGTAGAGAAAAAGCTGAAGAGCCTTCAGTCACGTTCTCTGAAATTTGCCAACCTCTTCTAAGTGCAGTCACTAAGGGCTTTGGAAAGCGCTACCAATCTTATGTGACCTTGGCAAATGAAGCGAACGTTACAGATGCCATTATTGTATCAACAAAACATCCATTCTTCAAACTCCACTGGTTAGATATCAGTATTTCATGGGACATTTCAAGCCACCGAGAGTCTGTTAAAAATATTATGATTGAAGTGATTGAGAACTTAGCAGAAGGGTGTATTTTGGATTTATAAAACCCACTCAAAACGATCAACCGCAAATTTAAAATTGTTCATTACCTTCAGGATTTAAATAAAACACTTTAAAGTTTAGATAGATATCCAAACATAAAAAAGTTATTTATTAAATACAACACTACACTTCCGTCGTCAACTCCTGTGGAACGGCTCTTCTCTTTAGGAGGATTGACTTTATCTCCAAAACGGAGTTTTTTATCTAAAGAAATATTTCCAATTGTCATCAAATCCTACATTAGTAATTATAATATACAATTTCATTTTAATGGATATTTTTTTGTTGTGATACCAATGGTCCTTATCGATTGTCATTATATATCATGTATTTGAAATGTATTTAAAAATGTATCTAAATACATTTAATGTATTTAGTATGTAAATACATTTTTCTTATGTATTTAATAATTAGTATTTAAATACGTTAAATGTATTTAGTGCCCACCTCTGGAAGTACATGAAGATCAATTTCCAAGATGTCCTCTTCACGGATGAGGTCAGAGCTACTCTGGATGGCACCGAGGGATGGGCCAAAGTTTGGGTACCTCTTGGAGCCTCTCGCCCGCATCGCATTCAGCGTCAACAAGGAGGTGGTGGTGTCTTTTTGGGGGGCAGGAATCATAGGAAATGAAATTGTCGGGCCTTTTCGAGTTCCAGAAGGTGTCAAGCTCACCAGCAACTACTGCACCGCGTTTCTGGAGGAGTATTTTGCAGCATGGTTATATGATCTGTCACTCTCACGTCGACAGCGATTGATTTTTAAGCATGATAATGCTCCTTTGCATTCACCCAAGGCTACAATTTCGTACCTCGCAACTTTGGGAATCACAGGCCAATCACTTATGACCTGGCCTCCCTGTTCTCCTAACCTAAACTCTATCGAACAGTTCTGGTCAATCATGAAGAGGAAAGTGTATGGAGGAGGTATCCAGTTTTCATGGAAGGATGCCCTGTGGGAAAAGATGATCAAAACAGTCGCTGGTATCATAACATCTTCCCAGAATGGTCGAATAACAGCTTCTGGGGACAAAAGATTTGCTTGATGTCATTTCTGAACAAGGAAGTTACGTAGACAAATAAAGTACAGCACCAATAATTTAATTGTGTTTGTTTCATATCTTTTGCTTCTATTCATCGGTAACGTCTTTCATTATTACAATATAATGGTAATATAACGATAATAATTCGTTTCATTACCTTAAATTGGCATTTTCGTACACCTGCAATAAAGCATGACAGCTGAAAGCTGGTCGAAATACATAATTCAACAAAACTTTGTATGTATCTTATCAATACAATTGAAATGTTAACTACGTACGTACTTACCTAGGATATTTCAGTGGAACAAGTTTCACGTTTGTACAATGTTTAATATTCAAAATATTAGCCAAAAATTTGACATGCAATAAAGCGTGATACACAGTTTATATACTAGCAGAGATAGCTGTCGTTGCCCGCGTAAAATGAGCGTTCGGAAATAAAGGAAGCCGGATTTTTATCCCGGACAACGCCCGGGATAAATACAGATGCACATTGTTTGAAATTCTTATATTGTGGCAACCAAAGGCCTCTACTTTCTTATTATTATTATTTTTAGATTGAGGGCAGCAGATTCAGGAGAGGTGAGCACTCTCCCTATCATATACTTAAAATGAGTATACGTTTCAACGCGCGTGCCCGGCAGTTTAAACTCACACGTAACGGACCGTTAGTTATGAGCGAATAACGTTGTGCCCACATATACAGATTGAGCGTCGTATCTTCTTCTTCTTTTCTTCTTCTATCTATTCTTCTATTCTATCTATTCTATCTATATTTTAAGAACAGGATTTTTTCTTTTTTCTCTTGGTTTGAATATCCTTTTGTAGGGGGGAGAGGGGGAGGATAGAGGGAGAGGAGACAGAGGGGGGAGGGAGAGAGAGAGAGAGGGGTTGGATGGGTATGACTAGAACGGGATTTTTTATTCCTATAAATCTACTGATACAACACACACATACAGACACACACATACACAGGGAGACTTCATTTTTACAATAAGTGGCTCTGCTGCCGTGAGAAAAATCGGCATAAAAGTTTGATGCTTTATTTTTTGTTCATTCGTTCCCTCTCTCAGTCTATGTCTGTCTGTCTGCCTATCTTTCTCTTTCTCTCTCTCTCTCTCTTCCTTATTCTCGAAGACCTGGAATTGGCTAGTCAAATGAGAAGAGTGTGGAGATGAAGAAGAGGAAGCAATGATTACATTTACAGATAAAAGATGAGGAGAAGAGGAGATGGTGGGCAGGGGCCCTGGTGATGGTGGTTGGCAGGGGCCGTGGTGATGGTGGTGGGCAGGGGCAGTAGTTTTGGTGGTAGGAAGGGGCGGTGCTGGTGGTGGATGAGTAGGGGTCCTGATTTTATGTTATGTGCGGTTCTTGCCGGCGGTGGGCAGGTGCGGTGGTGCTGGTGGCGGGCAGGGGTAATGCTGGTGGTGGCCAGGTGCGGTGGTGCTGGTAGCGGGCAGGAGCAATGTTGGTGGTGTGCAGGTGCGGTGGTGCTGGTGGCGGTGGTGGTGCTGATTGGGGGCAGGGGTGTTTGTGCTTGTGGTGGGCAGAGGCAATGATGCTGATGGGCAGGGGTTGTGGTGATGGTGGGCAGGGACTGTGGTAGGGGAGGCGATGGGCAGGGGTGGTGGTAGGAGAGGTTATGGGCAGGGGTGATGGTGGTGGTGGTGTGCAGGGGCAGTGGTAGTGATGGTGGGAAGGGGCATTGGTTCTATACCAATATACTTGGTAAAAAATTCCCTTTGAAATCATATATGGCGACATTCCTATTTTTTAAATTTCATCCTTCAACTTGACATAAATTTGATATTTGGGGGTTTAATTTAAAAGCGGTCGATTTACTCAGGTTTAAGAGCAAATAGTGGCGAAATTTCACCCTAACCGATTCTATTCCTGAGATCAATTCGGTAGGTGGGAGTTTTATTTCTTTGGCAAAGGTCAGAAATGCGGCCATATACTTGAATCAATCTACATAGTGGAACTTAAATTACTAATTTAGTTCATCTATCCTTCATTTATCAATTTTCGTCATTTGTACGATTAGTATATGGCATAACCATAATTTGTTTTAACTAGAAAACACGTATTCATTTCTCCTCTTCGTAACGATATAAGAGTGAAGGTGCCGAGATTAATAGCTAATTTTTAATGACTTTTGTTTAAAGTGAAAGAAATAAAAATTGATTATTCTCTTCCTTCTCTGAGCTTTTGTGGGAAAGTCTATGGGATTCTGAACCATACTTTAACGTTCTTTTGAATAAAAAAATCCTCACGGCTAAACTATTTAAGCTAAAGCATTATGCTTGGTCTCATTAGCTAAGAGATTATCTATTTTTTCTATTAGTCCTGTAGATGAAATCATTGAAATCCCACGATTTCCTTAAGATTCCCCAAACTCCTCAAGCAAAAAAGGAAAACCTGATTTTTCCACTGGGACAAAACATTGGCATAAAAAAAGTTGAAACTTTTCGCCGATTATTCCGATGATGGAAGAAGTTGAAAAGTGTTGAGGGGGAAAGTACGCAGGAGATAAATTATATTTCTAATGAAGGAATAATTACAGTTTTCCAGGGGACTGTAGCTTCAAGTTTTTACAGGAAATAGACCTACTGTAGATTACATTAATTTTTCCAAATGCATAAAAATACATTTGCTTAAAATATACGTATTTTCTTTGAACTTAAATTGGTAGTTTTAATTACGATAATTATTCGATGCTGTTTTGATCTTTCATTTAACAATTTTAATATTCTCCTTACTTTTACACCTTTCTTTATTATTGAAGTTAATATTTGGTTAGCTTTAATAGTTTTAAATTATTCTTTATTTTCACTTCTCACTATTTACTTGACTCTATTAGTCTTTACTATATTTTATTATACCGTTTTATTAGTGATTGCAGATAGTATTTAGTTATGACCTATATTATTCTTTAATTATGCACTTTTAAATATTACTGAAGACCAAGTTTGTGGAAAAATCTTTACTTCTAACTTGTTTCTTCGCTATTGCTTTTGTTTCTACTCAATAAACTCTTTCATGTAGTTTATTCTCACTTACTTTACTTTTTAATATGGCTTATATTAACATTGATTTGTAAGGTTGTTTTTATCACTCTATACTATTTGTATTTATTTATAAGATACTCGATCTGTTCCTGCAGACACACCGCTGTTTGCTCATAACTAACGGCCATTCATGCGTGTGCGTAAACTGCCTGGCGCGCGCGGTGAAACGTCTATATTAAATGATATTATATGATAAGGAGAGAGCACAACTCTCCTGAATCTACTTTCACCCAACAAATAATAATAATGATATTAATCAGCAAGTAAAGATATTTTTTTCCACAATATAGGAATTTCAAACACTATCATCTGTCCTATTTTCGACAGGAAATTTTATCCCGGGCAACGACAGGTACCTACACTCGTTATTTTATACTCGTATGTTTATGTTTTCACTATCAATTGCACGTTGGATCAGGATTAGGTGAGGAGTGTTGACATCCAAGCCAATATTATTGAGTACTTCCTTTGCCTTCTCCGAAAACCGCTCAACCTAAAATACATTGTCTCTGGTCGGAAAGATACTCCTCATCCTGTGCGAGGAGGAAAATAACCAGGTGCAGTGGGAGTTAGGACAAGAATGGGAAACATATAGGAAATTGCCGCTACATCACTCACAAATACTAATGGCTAACTATATATCGTACCACGAGGACAACATATTTAAAGTTAATAGAAAATAAAGTGAATACAAAGAAATCATATTTAAGACATTTGTATACATCGTTTATAACCACATGTCTCTTGATGCAGCCTTCATCCGATAGCCAGGCTTCTAAAAATTCTCTGCTTTTTTTGTTCGTTCGTCTACTGACGACTCTCGTTCGCATCCAATGCATCAAATGCGCCTCGGAAGTAGAATGCAATGCAATGGCATAGAGTGGGTCGTTCTTTTAAGCGGCTCCTTCGCTGAATTTCCACGTTACGAAAACACACGAATTCAAAAACACGGTGAGATACAGTGTTTATCCCAAGACGTCATTCTACAAGGGTAGGGGAATGATCAAGGTTTTTGAGTGGGATAATAAGATAGATAGCGGCATCGACCACAGGTCATCACACTGCACCATCATATGGATCGGTGGGGCAGGTAGGCAACCTCAGGTCGACCATCCTACCCCTGGTTCCCGCCTCCTCTCTAATACAGGATTATGCCCAGAGGAGGGAGGTTGGCGGTGGCCGAATAGGGAGGAGAGGAAGAGAGTGAAAGGAAATTCAAATGAGAAATAATAGTAAGAGATAAGTTGATCTAAGCTGAACTTCTTCCTTTGTTATGGATGTGAGGGAGTTCCCACGTGGAAGATCTTTAGCAGAAAGGAACTCCCATGTGCAGCAGAAGGCCAGGCTAGGCTTACATTGGTAAACCTAACCCGCACCCCCTTCCACAAGCGGTAGCCTCCAACCGCGTCCCCCACGATTCACCTTTACGCGGACTAGAATGGCCTCTGAAGATTCGAGGCCATTCGAGAGTAGAGCTGTTTCCCACTACCCCCCTCGGGGAGAGCCTCGAACATATATAGAGTTCGACTCCCATGAGGAGACACAGAGTTGAGAAGTCTCGCCAAGAACCCAGAAGATTTCCCCATGATTCCAAGTCAAGTGCTAGCAACAAAGCAAAGTGACAGCTGGACTATTTTGTGTATTTGGAATTAGCCCCAGCTAATTCCACTGAACGATCGCCCCGAGTGATTTTCACGACTTCTTTCATCAACTCCTGTCGAAGGCCTCCTCATTTCGGGTAGCCGAAATACTCTCCCCTGGACCGGAAGTTACTCCCCCCCCCCTTGCTTTTGGAGAACCGTCATCACTCCAACCTCCCGCGTTGAAGTCCGAGTGGCCCCACTTCAAGTGCAGAAGACATCCGTAAGCCAACCCCTCTTTCCCTTTTAGTAACCCAATTAAGTTAACCCCCATCCCATTTGAATAGTCTCCTCCGGGAATACCTTAAGTTCTAACTTCATAGCCTGATTTATAACTACAATTTCCCCTTTCATTTACTGATGTGATTTTGCCCGTTAATTCTCTGAGGTAATTTTACCCATCAATTCTCTCATTATTTTTTGTGTAAATAAAATTATATTTTTGTAATGCCTCTTTAAATAACCTTGAGCTTTGCCATTGTCCATAATTTACCTGACCTTGTTGCACTCTCTCGCTACTCAGCCCGTCTGAACTCGTGGTTTTCCGTCCCTTTTGTCGGTTCGCTTTCAAGTTATTGGCCCCTCCCTTGTAGATATAATATAGTATTGATATAATGTAATGTCATACCACGACAATGGGGAATAGAAGGATAGAATGATTTATCATTACTTTTGGACTTACTGATTAACGTGGAGTCAGAACGACGAGAGTCTTTTACTATTTCCAATCTATTTTTTGTTACAGTTGGATGTTTAAAGCAAATTCTTTATAGGTGACGGAAGAGCCATCGATTCTCTGTCCACTTTCAATCGTTCTTTCATTCATGTTTATTGTAGCATTCTCGACGTCGTTTGAAAATTTGTTTTGAGCTAATACTTAGTTGTGTACTTGTGTAAGTTTTGGGCGGTTGTGATTAATGTATTATTTATATGTACCATTTTTGTTTTGTTTTAGTAGAATTGATGCAAATGATTATCTGTTTAACACTTTATTACCTCATTTGAATCCAATTTTTACATTTAGCTTTCCACTGCTTTTTTTGATTTTTAAAAATTTATTGTTAGATTTGTTTAACTTAAGATTGGGCGGAGACGGTTGCCAAATTTTAATGTTTTTACAACACCATATCCATACATATCCCATCCGGAAGTCACCGTCAATTAAAGGTAGTCTTTTGAATTGGAAATACTGTTGTTTCGTCTACTAAGTTTGTTCTGTTTCATTTTTATTTTTTTGGTGGGATTTTGCGTGATGGTCAAGAATTTAATTTTGTCGTTGGGTATTGTTTCATCTTTTTCAGGTATTCTTCTTTGTCCAAAATCACATAGTTTGAAGGTAACTTCAGGATAGGATATGCATATGGTAGTGAAAAAACGCACATACCTTCAGCTCTCTTCCCCACATCATAAGTCAAACACTAAGTGTCACCCATCACTTTGCAAAATAGTTTGAATCAATTATCACTGTCTACATTCCCTCAGAATATACATTGCATTCCTCCTTCGATTCCTCCTTGACACTTTTTTCAAACATCTTGACCGGTAAGTGTACTAGCTTCAATGGATGTCGAATCTTTGTTACAAATGTCCCTGTAGACGAAATTATAGAATTCATTTGCTACGCAATTCACCATACTGAAAGCTCTACCCCTCTTCAACATCCCCAAAATATCATGCCGGAGCTTCTCTGAGCTTGCACAGAGGAAGCCCCGTTCTACGGTCCCAGCAGAAAAATGTAAGTGAAAATTGACGCCGTCGCAATGGGCACACCCCTCGGCGTTCTGTTTTTCAACTTCTATATGGATGCGATCCAAAATAACATACCCCAAAACATTCTTACCTTGAAGCTTACAATCTACGTATATTATGTCAACAATGTGCTATTAAAATCAGGAAGCCTTGAATATGCCCCTGTCTTTGTACAGATCTTCAGAATAACTCCTTGAATTTTACTTACGAATTTCACTTACGGAGGTAACTTTATCACCTACGTGTACAACAAGGCCAGGAAATTTGGGGTTTGATTGAATGGAGCTCCTGAGTATCCAGAACACAAAGAAAACGATCATCAACGCCCTCTTCAAGAGGGCTTTTACCCTTCCTCCCCATAGATTGCCGTGGCTTTAGACCTGAAGAGAGTATCTTGTAGGCTGGCGAACAACGGCTATTAACAGCACACTATAGATACGGCTAAAAAGTGAAAATTGGACTCGCCTGTTAGTTTCGACCGTCGGCCCATGCATACGGAAACGACCATTGACGTTTACTTTAAATCTATTATGAACACAGGTACCAAAGGAGAGTAAAGAAAAGGTCAAAGCTAAAGAAAATTGGAATGTCACCCCTAGGGATCCAGCCAAAAAATTAAATCTTATCCGACTGGTGAAGTACAGGAGACCAACATCGTGTACGTATATAAAAAAAGTCGGCGTGACCTTTACAACCCTGTTGAGTTGTTTGACTGCCTACTTATATGATGGAGCCAATAAAAGTCACATCGAGATGGACAACGCAACTTTAATCCGCAACATGCTCTTTGTAAAAGCCTATGACCCCCTACACATTAAGAGTAATCGTTGACTACTGAAAATGGATGAAGTTCTTATTATCGGGCAAACGAAATCTACACTCAATGTGAAGATTCAGCCAGAGACCATACTACCAACCGCTCGATGTCTCAGCACACTCAGAAGCAGCCGGTGACTCCATTCCATTTCGCCTTGCCGTCTTTACCATACGAAATCACATCGGTTCCTATTTCAATGTCGTAGCATGATTTATATTCGTAATTTGGCTGTAAAGATCTGCATCTTCCTTCGGTGTAAATTGAGGCTTCTGTAAATGAATATATGTAATATTAAAGTACCCTACTTCTTTCGGATCCTCACACTCGACTCTGTTGCATGACTGATCGTGTCTTCTCTCTACTTGTCCCCAAAATATTGAATGGTCTTCTCCCTGATATACGCTCTTTTTTCTTGCCCTTCGCGTTCAAGCGGGCTCTGGAAACCCATCTCTTCTGTGAAGCTTTTTTTCTAGTCAATGGACGGGTGCCTTGCGAAGGCTTCAAGGTGTTGAAGGGCGCCATATAAAATCTTTCTTATTATTTAATATTATTATTAGTGTGACTCCAAGTATTTCGTAATTTGAAATAATTTGTATTTTTTGGGGGGGGAAATAAACTCTCTTTTACATATACTCGTATAATTATACCCCTCCTTCTCTTTCAGTCCAATCTTTGTTAAACATTATGAAATGCCCAGAATTCATATACTGATGCGAAATCCCCCAAATCGATTTGTATTTATCTTGGGTTATTCCTGTTATGTCGATGTTCTGTTGATAAATAATGTCTAGCAAGGCATCAAACTTGTTTCTTATTGACCTAGCTTTAAAAAGGACTTTTGCATTTTTGAGGTCTTTTGCATTAACTGTTTTCTTGAGGCGTTTATAGAAAGTTTCCTGATGTGGCTGTTTTTGTTTGTTCTAAAAATATATTTTGGGTGTGGTCACAAGATTGATTGTCAAGTTAGTCTGAAGTAGGTCACCATATCTTCTTTGCCTAGAGCGTTAAAATGTATTCCATCTTGAATTAATTATTCTTTATTATCGCAAATATGGGGCGAAAGATCTATAAATTTAATTCCTTTTCTACTGCATATTTAATTTATTTTCCAATTTGTTTCTCTTGCTTTCCTTAGCGTCTCTCTAGCAGGGGCTATTGTTGGGAGAATAACTACTACCATATCCTTAATGTTGTTGGTTGTCTTTAAACTCCTGTATTATCGGCTGTGTTTTAGCTTCCGATTAATTGTGTAATATATCGTTTGCTCCGGCATGGATAATTACGGTGTCTTTTCTATCTTTCCATTCCATACCCTCTACAACATTCTTAATAAAAGTATTCATGGCACCTGGGTAACATCTAGCTTTTTTCTTCTCGTTGCACATATATTTTGTCATGGAATGCGGTTCTTTTTTCCCTTTGATGTTTATACATATCCCAAAGAAACCAGATTGATTCCTCGTCATAGAATTGCCAAACAATATCGTTTCGAGTTGAGAAATATCGCGATCCATCTCATCTCTGAGAGGTGAGAAGCATTTCTGCAACTCTGCCGGCTCACGGGAATTGCGGCGAGCTGCACCTGGCTTCCTCGAAACAATGTAGCTCTCATCTATTAGAGAAAGGGGTCAAAGGCGTTTATGCTGTACACTGACTCTCTTTCAGAGAAGGCAAGTAAATGGTCCTGTCGTGCCCTGTGCAACCTAGGACATCATATGTCTCCCATGTTAAGAAGCTACTCTCTACTCCTGCTTCCTCCTGGCCTATGAACACGGTTGTTTACGTACGCACTCATTCGGAACCCTTTTGCGTGTTTTACTTCCCACGAGCTCTCCTCTGATAGAACTTTCGCCTCAAAAGGTTTACCTCACCTATGTTAAAACCAGAGTTTCCCCCTTCTCCCGCGTAACCGTTACTCCCAGGGCTAAACGGCCACGCCCATCCATTGAGTCGTTCGATTCAGACGAGACAAAAACCCAAAGGCAAACACAAAATCGTCTTCGGAGATTTCTAATGCTATCCACAAAAAATATTTTAAGAACCCACCACCGCGGGAATAGGGTCGGGCAGGAGGATGAACGAATTACACCAGACATAATGCTTGACTACTTCTACTCACTATAAATATCTCCTTCCAATTCTCGATCTAGCTTTGTGCTCTCCAGATGCGCAGCCTAATTTTGACTGTGATGTGGTCGATAACCACCTCATAACTGATGAGGCCGTTGAGTTCTTCTACAGCATCCTCATCGCCGTTTGCCTGAGTACTACTCCTAGAACGTCTTGTCGGCCCTCAGACAGAATGATATGCCTACATGTGCTAGAAGAATCTCCTGAACGATTTCACCACCGATGGATTTCTTCGATCCAGGGCAAGGTTCCATTACGTTGAAAACCCGCAGACGCGTCGTGGTGGGGATGCTCCCGAGGTGGGGTTCAAGCCGGACTGCCCACGTGAGGAACATGTCGCTAAACCGGCGCCTTGCAGACCTCTGTACAGCGGAGGGGGTCTTTTTTGTCGACCCCTACGCCGTATTCTATGATAGAAAAGACCTCTACCAAAGGGATGGGGTGCACCTCTCCTTTAAGGGCAAGGCTTTCCTAGCCAACCTCATCCAGGATGTCGTAAAGCGCATCCAAAGGAGTTTCCGGCCAATTGGGAAGACGGACGTACGCCAGTACGCCCGAGTCACTCCCCAAACAACCTTCTCGGAGGTTGTCAAAAATGGTGCTACCGCGACAACCAAGAAGCCGGGAAACGGAAGAGTATAGGGGGTCCTACATCAGGGGACTCCCTGAAAGTTCTTCTGTTCAATGCGAGGTCAATCAGGAACAAGTTTCCTGAGCTCCGTGGCCTCGTAGCGACGGAAGAACCCGAAATGGTAGCCATAACAAAATCGTGGTTAAAAACATCAAACTGAGACTTTGAAGGCGAATTCACGGTTCCTGGCTACCAACTCTTCCACAAAGATAGGCCAGACAGAGAGGGGGGCGGTGTAATGTTGTATGTCAAGGATACAATCAAATCTACGAACTCCAACATTATATCCGACCACGAGCTTCTAGGCGTTGACCTAGAGATAGGTCCTGTCAGATACAGGACCCTGCTGCTTCACAGAACCCCTTCCCAACCGGTTGAGAAGGGCAGGGAACTGTTTTAGCTGCTGGGTGAGCTTGTTTAAGGCAGAAAAAAATCGTTAATTGGGTGACTTCAACAGACAAGTTGACTGGGAAACCAGAGCAGCCTGTGGACAGAGCGCGCTACTTCTGGAGTTCGCCAACAACGAGTTCCTTACTCAATGGGTCAGATAACCGACGAGAGGAGATAATATCCTCGACTTGGTCTTCACCTCTGAGGATGATATCGTTGAGGATCTCTCTGTAGGCGAAGAGCTCGGTGGCAGTTATCACCAGCTAATCAGATTTACCGTCAAGATCTCGAAGGTAAGGTCTGTTGCCAGTCAATCAAGGAAACTTGACTTGAGAAGAGCAGACTTTGCGAGCCTTCGTGCTGGGCTAACTAATGTAAAGCTAGCAGTAGGCGAAGATGTTGAGGATTCGTGGAACAATTTCAAAAATAAGTTCATGAGTCTTTAATCAAGTTGCATCCCTTTGAAATCCCTCAGTCGGTCTTCTGTTCAACCAAAGTGGTTTAATCGAGAAATCGGCCAACTGCTTAGGGAGAAGAGAAATGCGTACCGGCAATCGAAGATCTCGGGTGCCTTTGACGAGTACCGGAGGCTAGCCAGAAGAGTGAAGTCTAGCATAAGGGCGGCTAAACGGTCTGAGGAACTCCGAGTGGCGAGACTCTGCAAGGAGAATCCCAAGGAGTTCTTCGGCTATGTAAATAGCCGTAAACCAATCCATCGTAGGATTGGGCCCTTAGTGGACGAGGAGGGTGCATTAACTCAGTCAGATGCAGAAAATGCTAACCTGCTCAATTATTACTTCTCTTCAGTGTTTACTAAAGAGTGTGGTTCCATCCCCCAGCCCACGGATTCCTACTCGGGGGAAAAGCTGGAGGTAATGGACTTCACCGAAGGAGAAATAAAGAAAAAAATCGCTGACCTAAAGACGAATAAGTCCCTCGGACCGGACGGGTTTCTATCTAAGGTGTTGAAGGAAGTGTGCGATGAAGTATCACGACATCTGTGCGCTATCTTTAACATGTCAATCCGGACCGGATGTGTTCCTAGAGACTGGTGTGAGGCGGAAGTGACTCCGATCTTCAAGAAAGGAGACCCCAGACATCCGTCAAACTACCGACCCATCAATTGAATTCGATAGTCGGTAAACTCATGGAAAGCATGATAATGGACAAGATAACGTCTTATTTAGAGTCAAACTTGCTACTGAAGAGTTCCCAGCACGGCTTCCGAAGGCAACGGTCATGCCTGACGAACCTTGTGGAATTCTTCCACTTCGTGTTCAGTGAGCATGATTGAGACAAGGCGGTAGATGTTGTGTACCTTGACTTCCAAAAGGCCTTTGACAAGGTACCACACCGCCGCCTTCTCCGGAAAGTGCGTGCGCAGGGCATAGGTGGCAAGATAGCAGGTTGGATAGAGAGCTGGCTAAGTGACAGACGGCAACGCGTAGTGGTGAATGGTCGGGCCTCTGAATGAGCGCCCGTATATAGCGGTGTCCCTCAAGGTTCCGTCCTGGGACCACTACTGTTTATTTTCTATGTCAACGACATGGACGGAGACATGGTTGCCAAAATCTCCAAATTTGCCGACGACACCAAGCTTGGTATCAATGTGGCAAAGGAGGGGAACACTGCCAGCCTGCAAGAGGACCTTCAAAGGATTGGGGAGTGGTCGGATACGTTGCAAATGCCTTTCAACGTGAACAAATGCAAAGTAATGCATATCGGCCACCGAAACCCCAAATCTCAGTACTTTCTTAAGGGAACTGCCCTTGAATCGAGTGACACTGAGAAGGACTTGGGTGTTACTATCACTAGCAAACTCAAGTTCTCGAAACAGTGCATCGAGGCAGAAAAGAAAGCCCAAAGGATATTAGGCTACATAAAGCACCAGTTTGGATACCGTAACAAGGAGATAGTACTTTGTCTGTACAACTCCCTCGTTCGGCCGCACCTGGAGTATGCCGTACAATTTTGGAGTCCTTCGTTTCGAAAGGACATCGCAAGGTTGGAACGCGTTCAAGCTAGGGCAACCAAACTGATTCCCTCTATCCGACATAAAAGTTAGAACAGAACGCACAATCACGGCTTCAAACTTGAACTGAAGCGTTACAACCGCAATCTGTGTGGAAATTTTTTCAACTACAGTATTTGCAGTAAGTGGAACGCACTTCCAGTGGAAGTTGTCAACAGTGAATCTGTTGACCAGTTCAAGTCAAGACTAGACAAAGTCTTGAAAAGTGGCCGTTTAGGGACTCAAAACAATTGAGCAGCCATGTGCCTACTCGATTGCTAGTCCAAATGTACCCTCTTTGAATGGACCGTAAGGTCTCCTAGGGTACTTTCTTTCCTTGTAACTCCTTGTAACTGCTCTTCTTGGCGGGCATTCGTGTCTTCACTTAATAGGAAAACCCATCATGCAGGACTGTGGAAAAGATTTGGCGCAAGTTCTCTCAGGACCCCTTCTTGTTTTCTAGGGACCACAATTTCGGACCCCGCGTCTTCGGTGTTTTTTCTAGACCGCTTTATTCACATTCTCTAGACTAAATGTTGCTCCGCCAGCATTCAATGCACGTCGTGATGTCGCTGAAGGCCGCCGACTGGACAACCAAGGCGGAGAAACCTTCAACGATAGGTTTTTCGCTGAGTAAGTTGTGTTCGACCCTCAATTCATGCGTTAACAGTGCCCCTGGTCCGAATGATATCCCGTATACCTTGCTTCTACTCCTAGGTGAGAGAATCATGCCTATTTTGCTAGATTTGTTCAACAGAATATGGACAGAGAGTATCCTCCCCACTCTTGGCGAATGCCTTCTGTGCTCACTTTTCGTAAACCCATGGACAGGTTACTGTATCTCGGCCAGTTTCCGCTAAATTTCTCTTATATCCTGCGTGTGCAAGTTGTTAAAGATATTTTTTAATGTCAGAGTAGCTTTTTCTCTGGCCAGCGGAAGCCACCTCTCTTCTGCATAGCACCACTTCCGCAAGTTTTACTCCACGTATGATGCTCTGCTTCGACTGAAAAATGATATCTGCATAGCTTTTCTTCGTAGGCAGCACTATGATATGTTTTTTTCTCTATCTGGAGAAAGGCTATGATACCGCAGGTCTATACGTTATAATTCTTACTCTCTACACTATGGTTACGAGAGGACGCCTCCCAATCTTTATTTATAATTTCTTCGAAATCGTCGATTCTGTTTATGAGTGGGGAACTACCTTCCACCAAATTGATCAAAAAGAGGGATTTTCACGAGGAATTGTCCTTATTTTCACACTTTTGCCTGTTCATCAACGGTTTCAGCTTGCTATTGCCGAAGAAGTTCTCGGTACGCTATACGTAGACTATCTTTCGATCACTTTTGGCGCGGCCTAGATCCCGCATCTCTCACTATATCGTAATGCACAGGTTTCGGTGTGCTAATACGTATACCACTCTCCTTTTTATCGTTATTAACTTTATCAAGGCAAGTTTTACCCATCCGGAGCCGAGCGTGAATCGTTGAAGGTTGAGGTGATCCGCCAAACAGTTCTTTGCCTTTGGATCCGGAGCTTTAAACACACCTAGTACTGAGATCGTTGGGTAACTCAGCGTTACCCATGCAATCGAGAGACGCCATTCATAATTTAAGCCATTCAGGTTAGGCTTAGGTAACTCCTCTGAGATATTGGTGTAGCGCTCGGGTCGGTAGAACCATCTCTTTCTTTCTACATTGCGACTCTGGAGGTTACAACCTTTGATTATTTGCCACCCTCTCATCTGCTACCATATCTTCCACAACACTGGGAATGTTGCTTTCTACCTTTTGGGGGCACATTTCCTCTCACGCGGGTCGAGATTTATAGCCATCCATAAACGTCCCGATTGCTTTCGAGGCATTTTTATATGTGAACCCCCTATTTAAATCTTTCCATTATGCTAAGGTTGCCGCTAACCGAGCGAAATCAGAGATTATCTTCTGCTAAGTTCCTGGACGTATAAGGTTGCGTGGAATGAGGCATGCCAATAAGAGAGCCAAGGTGTCCGCGAGGACTGGGCGATCAGACCAACGATTTGCTCTTCCTCATACTAATTATATGGCAGGAATCAGTTCTGCCCGCTTCTTTGTGTAGCAAAGTAGATGGTAGACGGCCGATTGGAACTTAAATTTGCGTGCCATCGCGCATCGATTGTTTCCTTGGACCTTTCGCCCAATGCATCGGCGGCTTCTGGTTGCTTCTTAACATCGTTGAATTCAAAACACTTGCGGGACGCACCCAATCTAATGGAAAGCTCTTTTGCACCTTACTGCGACGACTGCCTTGTCCACTAGGCTGTTTGGCACATTCTTGTTGAACGTCGCAGTCTAGCGCTTTTACATGCATGCTACCTGTCGTAGTACTGGCGAGTGATGTCGCTACTGTTCGTCCCTTGTGCTCGGGACGGGTTCGCGCACAGACTTCTCGAATATATTAATTTCTGGAGGAAGCTGGCCTCCTCCACTTTATTTGACTCTCTTTAGTGTTGATAAATATGCGCCGGTGCCTCGGAAGACCGGCCTCCCCCCCCCTATGATTGCCTTAATAACAGGTAAGCAATAACTGCTTGTGGAGCACACATAGAGAATCCTTTCGATCTCCAATTATGAGTACTTAAGAGTGGGGTGTGGTATTAGTTCCACTCTATTCAAGAAATACACCAGGTACATACCAAAACAGCTACTTCTGTGGAATCTTAACATTATTTCGTTGATGACATAACTCAGATTGTAACACGATAGACCAGATTTGAGAGGATGATTTCGAGAGTAACTGCTGCGGAAACTGACCGAATCTTCAGATATAAGCAGACATGGAAAATACAAACGTACCCGGAGAAGTTTACAACTGTCGCAGTGTGTAGACGCCGAACATAAACTCCCAACCAGGACAGTCCGATCTTACCATATTCCCTAAGCGTAAACTTCTTAGGTTTCAAAGTTGCCATTTCGGTATGCGAACCCACATCACCTCAAAAGTCAGCAAAGTAAGTCTCGAAATTGACAATCTACACAGGTTTAACCAGCCAAATTAGAAAAAAGCACTTCACCTGCCTGGGTAAGAGCTAAGCTGCATTTTCAACTGTTACCCTAAACAGAACATTGACATCCAACATAGTAAGATGGCAGAGGGTCTAAAACAAAGCCATTAGGTTTATCACTAATACAAGATGGCACGATTTCCTAAGTTATAATGAACTCCCCGAACGCACCGGTATCGAACAAACGATCATTACACATTTATTTGCACGCTCGGAGCGTCAGCATTGAGAGAGGCTTGTGGATACTTTCTCATCTGAGTCGTTCGCCGACCCGACGAGAATGTTTCAAAGGCTATCTAACATCTGCAAGATCGTTACCTGCAGCATTCATTTGCACATAACTACGCAATATGACCAGCATTAATATAGAAGAAGGCTGAGGAAATCTAACCACGGAGTGTACTTGCGAAAGCCCATGGTCTCATGAGGAACAAAACATAGTAGGACTATATGGGCGGGAGAGCATAGGGGGAATGAGTTACTGAGCTGGGGGTGTTTACCAAAACTCTGATAGTGGTAGGCACACGCAAGTAGAAAATGTGTTTTTCTCTCCCTCTTGTTTCTCCTATTTTATATATTAATTTTTAATTTAGCTCATTCACAAAAATTGGGCCCCTCTGCTGGTATGATTTTCCGCACGATGAGAGAAACCACAAGTGTTTTCCGCTTTGAATTCTTACTGAGAAGCAAAATTTTGACATAAAAATTTATCAAAACCATTTCCAGTAAAATTAACGTTTCACTAACGAGACTTATTGAGATCCAAAACGGGTACGTTGCTATTTGTCACTCAGAAGCAGACTTTGAACCCTTTAATTCTAAGAGCTGCAACCCACTTAAAACAGATTATCTATCTCCAAATTTTCATGATAGTTTTTGATACACAGGAGCATCATATGTATATCGTCAGTTATATCTATTAGTGAACTTCCACTCTTCGTATAAGATAAAAAAAAAGAGATTCAAAGGAGCTATGACTGTGTTAAAGTAACGTAAGTTATTAAATTTAAGAATTATACGCGTTTTAAAAATTATTTTCTGGAAAAGTGCAATGGCAACTGATAATAAACTTCTGTTATTCCACGTAAGAGATTATCCAGACCAAATTGAGAGACAGGAGCTTATTGGCATTCGAATGTGTTTTGAGTCTTATGGAATGTAAAGCAGGCTACAATAACCTGCCCAATTGACCAAAAAACTAATACTCTGACTGCAGTAAAGACTTGCATGCTTGGAGAAATTATAAGAACGCATTCAAGGTCTGTTTCAATTGTAAAGACGAGCATCTTCCAATGTCCATACCATGACCAACAAAAAAGGAATTGATTGGGAAGAACCATAAGCGTTAAGATATAGGAAGAAGAAAGGAAAATAAACAATATATGTGCCCGATTGCGAAAGCTGCCATAAATAAAAGCGAAAAGCTTCCAATCGAACTACATATATAAAATGAGTCATCCATAAAAATAATGACGTCCATTTACTATACTCATATAGTAAACCTAACTTAACCAGGAAAGGGAATGGTTTACTGAGAAAGAATGGAATAAAAGAGGTCTGCTTCTTTGAAAACCCTCCTTTAGATGAAATCCATATAATACAATTACAACCTCTAACAAATAGAGAAATGTTACCAGTTGCGACCTATTATTGCACTACTGAAATATAGCTGCCTAAGGATGCATTTTCATGGAACGATGAAATTAACAAGACAAACATTCCAAACTCTTCAAGCATCGTGAAGAACTCACGAAAAGACTAAAACCTGCTAAATTTAAACCCCTGAATCTGTAAATAAGAATTACTTCTTTCAAGGATTAATCAAGCTGGCGGTAGATGATCATATAACTATTTCACGATCTAAATTTAAACTAAAGAAGAAGGGTAGATGTCTTACCCCACTGTCGTAGAATAGCCCAGAAATATACGTCATTTCTACCCAATATGTGTGGACGCTCAAGGTCAAACGGGTGACCTTGACTTAACTCTGGTCACGACAGAGATGAGGGATAGAAGTGGAGGGAAGTTGGGGTCCAACTTCCTTAGACGAGTGCGAAGGATTTAAATTCTAAACGATTGAATGCAGTTGGCCGATATTAAACTAATGAAGCCTGCCGGCTATGAGGCTTATGAAAAAGTAGAAACAAAATATACTTTAATATTTAAACATACACAATAAATATATTAAATAGAATAATGGCAATGGATACTCGATGTATACAAGAACCGAACTAACAGAGCTACTCGGTGCGAGCTCTACGGGGAGGTCGAGAGGCGATACGAGCCTTTGTACAAACGCACACAGGGATGACTGGCAAGGTAGCCACATATGATTCATCTCAGCCTGGCTTGGGTTCGAGGCTTTAAGAGATAAAACGGGGGATCAGATGGTTATTCGAGGGACGTTAACCACGGGGAGTTTAACCTCTAGTAGTAACACTAACTCGGGGGAGTATTCATGCTAAACGAAATGTACATACTGAAACAAAGGATGGGCCAATTGACTCGGGCTCAGATCCTCCGGTATAATTCTAGCCTTCGGCTCGTAGATGACTGAGACACGATCGAGAATTACGTGTTTCGTTGTAAAAGGCAGGCATATACTGTCGATGCCCAAATGGGACCAACAATATATAGGGACCAGCCGGAACCGTTACTGCCTCCGCCAAGAGTGGGCGCTGGGGAGTCTCTCCACGAACCAACACGGTGCTTGAGGGATTGGAAGTACTTCCGCAGGAGTTTCTTGATAACGCCCTGGGATACGACAGAAGCGACCGTTTGAGATTCTAATCCCTCTCCTATCGCAGAAAGAGGTTCGATATTCTGACAGTTCCCACGGTCCTCGCTCACATGGACTGACCTCGTGCCTGACCTCGTAGTTTCGACGGGGTACATGGCGGCAAGGAGCCTGCATTCTCGACAACCCCTATATTCCCAAGATGTTACTTTAAAAATAAAGTGACCTCAATGAGAGGGGTACAATTGGGGGTTAGCTGACCTCTAACGGGTCGCGATTTAGTGCCTAAACAAATTTACGTACAAAGAGTATCCAGTGAAACAAGAAATAAATGAATTAGACAAGAACACAAGGGATACAAGAACTAACATTAGTTCAAACGGGGGTCGATCACCTAAAGTCGATAACGACCTAGAGCTTCACAAAAAAATAAAATAAATAAATAATACACACAAAAGATAAAAAAACGCAATGCAAAAAGATACAAAAGGGAAATATAAAATACAGGGAAGAAATTGATCCGAACGATATAAGGGGTTACCGGTTTGATCTTGGTTTGTTACCAGAGAAACTTATTGTCCGAATATATACATTTTAAACCAGAGGAACATAATTAAACATAATAGTTACAAGCATAAAATTTGTCCTAGATTAGTTTTGGGGCGGCTCTAAGTGGTTTCTACTCAAGTTTTGCGCAACACAATTATCTGACCCTTCTATATAATTAATTTTAAATTGATACTCGTGGAGGTATAAACTCCAGCGCATAATGCGACCATTGTTGCTTTTTACATTTCGCAAATATGCGAGGGGCTTGTGATCCGTCTCTACAAGGAACGCTTTACCTAATAAATACATTCTAAACTTCTGTATGGACCATATAATGGATTAACCCTCCTTTTCAATGACGGCATAATTTTTCTCGCCGGGAGAAGCTTACGGCTTGCGTAGGCGACGGGGAAACTATCGTTTTTATCGCTATATTGCAGTAAAACGAAACCTAACCTTTAATTACTGGTATCGGTTCTGATACCAAACGTCTTCTTAGGGTTGGGGAGCCGGAGGATAGGGGCGGAAGCTAATTTTCCCTTCAGCTGTTCGAATTGGAATAGAGCTAATGGGGAACAGACAAGGTGTTCCTGGGACTTCTTTTTCAGCAAGTCACACAAAGGGGCCGAGAGAGAAGCGAAATGGGAGACAAAGCGGTGGTAGAAAGAAGCAGATCCCATAAAGGATCTCAGCTGCTTCTTATTGGACAGACGGGGCATTTCCACAATGGCGCGGATTTTGTCCTCCTGGGGGGCCAATTGGTTGTTCCCAATGTGAAAGCCAAGATAGTCAATCGTACTATAGGCAAAATGGCACTTGCTCGGACCGATTGAGGCTCCGTGCTCGCGCAGGCGACGCATCAGTGCCTGGGGGGCGATCACGTGTTGGTCCCACTCGCGAGTTGAAAGTTAAATATTATCGAAATAAAAAGTCACGTTTTCCAACCCATCTAATATTCTTCGCATCATGTGATTGTAATTACTACAGGCCGCCACCAAGCCAAATGGGAGACGGCGGAACTGCATTAGGCCTTTGTCTGTGGAAAAAGCCGTGTATCTCTTTACTAACATAGCCGGGGAGCAGTAATTAGATTGGAGGGTTCTATAATCTTTAAATTTAACAATTTAGTTACTTCTGCGTTAAAGACCTTTCTTAAATGAATGGGCAGGGAGTATGGCTTAGAACGAATAGGCTTCAGTGTGATTAAAATAATATCATGCTCGAACTGAGCGGCACAGCCGGGAATCTCGGAAATCACGTCTCCAAAGTGACTCAGTAAATGATGCATCTGACTCTTCAAATCGTGAGCAAGCTGGGCGTTAACGTCTAAGTCGGATGACGGGGATTCGGTAGCGCTGGGCACGGTGAGCAAGGGGTATTCCTTGTCCTGTTCAATGCAAGCCACTTGAATCACATTTAGCGGATCTAGGAGGTGAAAGGGCCCATTCCGGTTGATTGCCACACGGAAAAAGAGTTCAGGTGTGATACATCCCTTCTGCAGCAGAGCGGGTCTGACGCGTCTTTTTGCGGCTGTCCCTTGACAGACATCACACGAACGGCAGTAATTAAGGTTATCATCTGCCGCACCAGGCCAATAAAAATATTTAAAGATTCTCTGAGTCGTTTTAGTATTGCTGAAATGGCCAGAGAAAAGACTATCATGGGCCGTCTTAAATATGAGGGGTACCTGCGAACGTGGGATGCATAATGCCTGGGCCTCGGAACTATTGCTTTCCAAGCAGGCGGGGTATAGGAGGTCGTTTTTCACGACGTAGGAAACAACTTGATTACCGTGGGTGGATTCCTAAATCTTATTATGAGCTTTGGTCCAAAGGGGGCGGAGTGAATCACAGTCCTTTTGCTCTTTAACGAATTCATTGTTCAGATCGCCGTTAAACTCGGAGTCGCAGGGGGATTCAAGGGAAGTGGGTGGTTCTATTTCTTTTTTAGTCTGTGAACGCGTGAGGTTGGGTTGAACCACAGGGGTAGAGATAACCTGTGGGCACTGTCCGACCAGAATAGCGCAGAGCTTCATTGAAGCCGCTCCTACTTCAGCCCAGCCGGTATAATAGGGCATTCAATAAAGCATTTCACGATGGAGAATCGATTTTCACACCCAAGGTAGTCATGTACTACCACAAACTTATCATGGTTCGGAGCCATAGGGGGAAGAAGCTCGTCCGACACCACAATACATGTACACCCTGTATCCCAAACAAGGGTGGAGACCCAGCAGCCGTTTAGTGATTCGGTCTCAAACTTCAAGTTTCCTGGGGAGCTCTTCTCGAACAAGAAGGTCACCTGATGGCCAGTGGCAGGAGGAGCAGACGGAGAGGGGGAGGTTGAACTTGCAACGGTGGTGACGCGGGGAAAGCACAATTTGGTGCACTTGGTTGAGAGAGCTAGGGCGGAATTGAGAGTTCTGAGGGCTGTTGGTTCGCAAATATTCTTCAACGCCACAAGAGAAACACATGATTGGCCTCCTGGGAAAGTATGACGACGGGAAATTTGAAGAGAATGGCTTGACTTCACGGGGTTCAGACAAAGAAAAATTTCTGGGCTTGGCGGGGCCAGTTATTTTGATAAACTTACTAGGGTCACAGGGTGTAAACTTTGTTTGCCACTTTTACCTTTGGGGGGATGATGGATAAGACTTTCTTCCTTCCTTAAAGTAGCAATTGTGGCTCGTGGCGAATACATCGGCTTCTTCAATGCATTCCTTGAAGGTGGAACACCTCCGGTCCTTCACGAAAGATTGAATCTTCGAATAAAGTGAAGCCATAAGCTGGTCCTTAAGAATGAAGTCGACTAACGCTTCATACTCGTGGGGAACTTTCGGAGAATCGAGCCAGAAGTTGAAAAGTATCTGAAGCGTATACCCAAACTGTCGAAAAGTTTTGTTGGACTCTATCCGGGCGTGACAAAATTTAACGCGGGAGGAATCGCGCGTCATGTTATACGCGGCTAACAATTCCGATTTCAACGTCGAATAATCGATCGTTGCCTCCTAGGGAAGGGATATGAAAATATCTCGGAGCTTAGAACATAACAACGGCAGGACTTTAGTGACACCATCCATTTCACTGTCCCAGTTGTTTAGCTCGAGGATCTTTACAAAATGCGTCAAATAGGACCCGAAATCTTCTCCTTCCTTGTAAACGGGGAGCTTCACTAACGCAGTTTGAGGGACGTCCATCCGCGAGTTGGTGGAGAGCGTTTCGAAAAAACCTCGCTCAACTCATTTCCAGTTCGTGTCGTCGGATGCTTTCTCTTGCTTCCTTCTCTCTTTCTTATCTTTCTTTTCTTTCCGCTCTCTATCTCTCTATCTTGCTCTTCTTTCTTTTCTCTCTCTCGTTCTTCTCTTTCTTTTTCTCTCCCTCATTCTTCTCTTTCTTTTCTTTCCGCTCTCTCTCTAGTTCTTCTTTGTCTCTTCTCTCCGCTCTTTCTTGTTCTTTCTGTCTCTTCTTTCCGCTCTCTCGGCTCTTTCTTCTTCTTGTATATAAGATAGAAGGTCCTTTCCGAATAACCAAGAGATTCACCTTGTAATTTCAATCAGTCGAATGAAGACATGATGGTCACGATTTCGAACTAAACTTTTTTTCAAATAAAAACGTAACGGGATTGTCGACCCGAATTGACTCGGGATACAAACAGCGCGAATACTAATTTCCGTCTAGCACTCGGAAATACTCGAATTAATACGAGAGCCTTTAACTTTGCTCACAACACCGAGGATAAAACTAGATTGAACCTTTCTTGATATATAGGATAAAAATCTGCTGGGGGAAATAAATGAGAAGCACGGTCTCAAAACTTACACACGGTATGTATAAAGGCGGGTACACACAACAAATGGGAAAAATAGTTTGCAAAGATATTTTTGCTTACCTTCTGAATAGCCTAGCCTACAGCCTCAAAAACCTTTAAAAGAACTTAAAAGGAAACTTTTAAAGACCATATAAACCTGACGCCAGTTTATATATATATATATATATATATATATATATATATATATATATATATATATATATATATATATATATATGATGAAAATTAATGCAATATCGCAAGAAAAGATGAGGAATTAAACCACATTCTCCGAAGACAATTTAATTCAGAACAGTTTCGGTATATCTCACACCCTTTTTCAACTGACACTGGATAGAAAATATAAGAAAAAATGCATACAAGCATAACAGGTCGTGAAATATCCCCTCTTTTATCCCCAATCCCCTACTTGTGGCTAATCTAGGGGGGGGGAGGCCTAAACATATTGAATCGAGCTTGATATCGTCAGTTTCTAATTTAAATCTATCTGAGGGTCAATTTTATTTTAATCTTGTAATAAGAAAGCAAATAAACAAAATAGTAAAATGTCAGACCTTCAATATGTTTAGGCCTAACCCTGCCCCCCCAGATTAGCCACAAGTAGGGGATTGGGGATAAAAGAGGGGATATTTCACGACCTGTTATGCTTGTATGCATTTTTTCTTATATTTTCTATCCAGTGTCAGTTGAAAAAGGGTGTGAGATACACCGAAACTGTTCTGAATTAAATTGTCTTTGGAGAATGTGGTTTAATTCCTCATATATATATATAAATATATATTATGTCGTAGAATGACCATGACATATACGTCACTCCTACCCAGTATGCGTGGAAGCTCAAGGCCAAACGGTTAACCTTGACCCAACTCTGGTCACGATAGATATGGGGGATAGAAGTGGGGGGAAGATGATGTCCAACTTCCCTGGACAAGTGCGAAGGATTAAAATTCAAAACGATTGAATGCAGTTGGCCGATATTAAACTAATGAAGCCTGCCGGCTATGAGGCTTATGAAAAAGTAGAAACAAAATATACTTTAATATTTAAACATACACAATAAATATATTAAATAGAATAATGGCAATGGATACTCGATGTATTCAAGAACCGAACTAACAGAGCTACTCGGTGCGAACTCTACGGGGAAGTCGAGAGGAGATACGAGCCTCTGTACAAACGCACACAAGGATGACTGGCAAGGTAGCAACAGATGACTCGTCTCAGCCTGGCTTGGGTTAGAGATTTTAAGAGATGAAACGGGGGATCAGATGGTTATTCGATGGACCTTTACCACGAGGAATTTAACCTCTAGTAGTAACACTAACTGGAGGGAGTATTCGTTCCAAACGAAATGTATCGAACCAAGGATGGGCCAATTAACTCGGGCTCAAATCCTTCGGTATAATTCTAGCCTTCGGCTCGTAGAGGACTGGGGCACGATTGAGAATGACGTGTTTCGTTGTAAAAAGAAGGCATATACTGTCGATGCCCAAATGGGACCAACAATATATAGGGACCAGCCGGAACCGTCAATGCCTCCGCCTAGAGTGGGCGTAGGGAATCTCTCCACGAACCAACACAGCGCTTGGGTGATTGAAAGTACTACCGCGGAGGTTTCTTGATAACGCCCTCGGAGACAACAGAAGCGCGTTTGAGATTCCAAACCCTCGCTTATCGCAGAAAGCAGTTCGATATTTTGACTGTTCCTACGGTCCTCGCTCACATAGACTGACCTCTTGCCTGACTTGTGGTTTCAACGGGGCACATGGCGGCAAAGAGCCTTTATTCTAGACACCCACATACATACACGCCACAGCTAATTGACAGCTGATAAAAGAAATACGAAGTAATCTATTAAGCCCGTATGACATTATAACATATAAGATTTAAACATGCCATATTTATCTTAATGGACCACGCTCCTACTAGATTTACTACTCCTGATGTTAAAGTTGGTGAATGGAAAGAGAAGCATATTTGGTACGGATTTAAAAAAAGAAAATATGTCTGCTATTATAGCAAGTTCTGATCGTGGTCTTATAATGGTGTTTCCAAGAATCATAACTATGAGAGTTGGATGGCAGTATGTTAGAAGCCAACAAAATGATTGCATTTAATATCTATCATCCTTGGACAAGTCAAATATAGATAGCAATTGAGAGTGAAACTTTCATTGGCCCTTTGGTGTTTGCTACAGGTTACCACTCACCAAGGCATAATTATTTACCTCTAAATATCTTTCTACATTGTTTGTTTACGGAAGGTCAGTAATTTTCACGGGAGGGCTCAATGCACACTGTAAGTTTTTTGGCTACACTACATCTATCAGAAACGGACGAAAATGAAAAATGAGCCAGAGTATGAAATTAAGCTCCCGACTTAGTCCCGATTTTCCAACCTAATGTACTAATCGTACGGCTACTAAGCCATACATTGTCCTTTCCAGCATTGCCTTCCTTTATAAATAATTGATTGAGTCAAGATCATTTGTGCCAAGCGACTGCCATTCTGTCATAGTAATTATTTTCACCAGTCCCATCCACATTCCAGTCAGGAGGTGGTCTTATATTCGAGTCGAATGGGAAAGTTATAAAACTCTCTTGGCACCTATGAACCCAGCCGAATGGAAAGAGCTCTATGTTATGAAAGCTCAGTAAGATTACTAAAAACTTATCTACAACAATCGACATAAGAACACATTTAAGACATTACATGCCTCAAATTCGACCCAATCAAATTTAAAATGGGCACAAGAATACAGAACATTTTTAACTGCTATTTGGCTACGATGACCAACCTAAGAACGAAAGAGATAACTTTGAATAATTTTTAAATAATGACTGATGTCTTTAATTATTCAGTAGACCTTATCAACTCAAAAAATGGGCCTCATCCATTTTCCCAAACCTTTAAATGATTGAGAAGTTATCCATTTGACCAACCTCTAAAAATTCAAACACGCTTGGGCGAAGAAATTACAACCACTGTTGAAGTTAAAGAGGTTGTCAGGTTCTATTACTCCGAGTTGTTCTAAATTACTCCGAATAAGAATCCAAATTTCAACATCGACTTCAAGAATGAGATAAAAGAATATTTTAAAACGGTTATCGATCGAAACTTCATCTACCATTTACTTTTCCTAAAATCGACGGATGGGGAGCGAAAATATCTCCAGTTGAATTTATTGAGACTCTCAAGTCCAATAAGGATTGAAAAAAAGGTGACTTCATGAATGACCAAACCAAATTTAACAAATGATTCACCTAACTTCAATGAGGCCTATCACGAACGCATCTTTGAATGCCAGCTACCTTCGCGATGAGAAGATGCTTGCAAACATGATTTTCATCCTGAGAGGTGGAAATCCTTTCTTAATGCCAACAGGGTCCAATCCTTTCTTAACGTTGATTTAATAAGGATTCCAAAGGTTGAGGGATATAAAAACAAAACAGTGTTCGATATTCTCAGAAAAAAACTCTTAAAGTCTATCGCAGGACATAAATAGTCGTATGTCGATCTCGCCTAAAGAGGCTTGCATTCAATAAAATTGGGGCAGGGGACTCATATTTAAAATTTTGCAGGTTGACCTTAATTGGTAAAAGGATGTCTAAGCCCTCTCCTTAACAACCTAGGGAATAATCAATCAACATTCAATTCGTGGATAACATATATCAAGAAAGATTTATGGCCAGAATAACTGCCCGCAAAATAACTAACATTAATTCGTAAGAGAAATTTTCGAAAATCTTCAGAATAGATTATGATTATCCATACGGCCAGGAAGCCGCAGTCTCAAGACTGAAATTCTCAACGGATGTATACTTTCAACATATCCAAAGTACAGTAAACAGATCTAAGAAGAAATCTAAGGCAGTACTTAAGCTTTAAAGAACTCAGAAGAACTAATAAACTTATGATCTTTAACGCCTACAGCCGATCAAAATAGATGTACCCACATATAACTCAGGTTGCAAGGACTACACCAAATTTGACACGCCTCCAAGTCATACAAAATAAAGTTATTCTCATCATAACGAATACGAGGCAGAAAGACCAAAGACGCCAGAGGAACCTCAATGGAATAATGAGCCTGACACTAGTTTACATCGATTTGTAGACCAGAAGCAACAATATTTGGTAGCATCTTTCACCGACTTTGCGTCCAGAGTTTATTGAACAGCATATGACTGATTGAAATATTGACCAAGCACTACGCAAACAAAAATTTAGGAGTAGCTTAACTCTTTTGGACCGAAAATTGATCCCTTTGGTGCATACTAAGAGAAAAGATGGCATAACATTTTCCTAAGCAAAAGAAGAATGGAGGCAGCTTAGAATCCCTTGGAGTACCAGCTAGAACAATCGATCCCTAAAAGCAACTGGACAAGGAAAAATATGATAAGTAGTATATGGAAAGCAAAAATTAACTCTCATTAAGATTATCTACATTCCGAGTGGTTACATTGTTATTTATCATCTCCAGGATGAGACATAGAGAATCTTGTATCCTGCGAAGGAATAGGGACTTCACAATACTTCATATTGGCACCAAGAATTCCTCCACAGATCACTGCTACCAGAAGGTGACCTGCCATAAAATTTATGCCGAGTGGTCAAATCACTTTCTATTTTGACAAAAAAAATTAAATGCTTTTCTGGCATAGAGATAAGTGATTCTGTTGCAAATATGTGTATTTAAAAAAAATGATAATTTATCCCAAGCCCGGATAAATACGGAGGGTTGGAGGCAGGAAGTTCTCACAAACACCAACTTACCGTTCCACCAACTAGTCCAACCGGGGCTGTTGACGCCTACTGTTCACATCCCTATGTTGATAAGAGTAGCAGCTGCTGCTATTCTAGTTTCTGTTGCAGCCAGAAAAGACTTCTCCAAGGTTGACTGGGACGCATACAGGAGAGCATTACCGTTGGATTTCCACGATCTGAGCGGCGCATTCGAAGAAGATCTCGACAACGAACTGACCAATATCAACAGCTGCATCTCCAAAGCAGACGCTATGGCAATGCCGAAAATCTTACACAAAAAATTACTGCCTACCACCCCTGCACAAGAGAGAGTAGTGCTCCAAGAACCATTCTATGAGATCTACGATCGCGTCTTCGACATGAGCTACACGAGGCCCATGGACTTCCATATTGTTCAGGAACTCAGGAGGCAGCCTAACACATCGTTGTCTAACGAACTGAGGGAGAAGTGGAACCATCTGATCGAAAGAATAGACATTGACAGGAATCCGAAGTCTTTCTGGTCAGTCATCAGCAGGCTCAAAGGGACTTCAGGAACACACGTCCCCACCGCAGTTTCATACAATGGAATCACGGCGACTTTTCGCGAATTCTCGACGAATGTCTTCAAAATCTTCGATCGAAAGGAAGAGGACTTCGACTTAGCCTTCGAGTATCAGGTCTTCGAGTTCATGGAGAGGAGGGAGGATAGATTCATTCCTCACGGAACCGCGAAACTCACTCGTCTTCATGATAACTCATAGGGAGGAAATATCATCACCAGAGCGGAATTGTGGAAGGCTATCTCATCGTTCGGACTCAAAGCCCCATGCTTCATCCAAATTAGCATCATGCATCTAAAAGAGGCCGCTGAAAAACTTCCGAATAGACTGCTGAACCTGTTCAACAGGTCCCTGGCAATGTGATACTTCCAAGAAGGCTTGAAAACGTCGAAAATTATATTCGTCCCGAAGCCTGGGAATCCTGCAAACCAGGACATGAACTTCAGGGCTATCTCATTGTTAGAGACCGTTGAGAAGGTGTTCGAGAAGATACTTAACAGCAGGGTAACTACACGCCTATCGGACCATTTTCTGCCGAACGAAGAACAAAATGGATTTAGAAAGCACCGCGGCACGGAGACAGCCATATGCCACATGCTTCAACGTGCAGCAACAGGGCGAGCTAATAGGTGCTGCTTTGAGGTCGTTTTAGAGATGTAAAGATGGCCTAAAAAAGTATCTCCCGACTGAGGCTCAGGCCTCATTTCGAAAAAGTCATCTTAAGCTAGCTGACAGGCAGGCAAGCTGTCATTGCCTTCGAGGAGCACATAGGGGAGGTTTCGAGCTCCTGTCTGGTGTACCACAAGGAGGATGCCTCAGCCCCACTCTCTTTACCATCTTCATGAGAAATATTCCTAAACGTATAGACGCAAGAACGCTCAACATCCACTACGCGGACGATGTCACCCAAATTGTGGTTCGTCGGACAAAATCCGCAAGGACGATGGCCAGAGACACGGCTGTGGAAGCCGAAAAGATCTCCAGCTTTGAGAGGTACTGGAAAATCCAGAGCAACATCGCAAAATCTAAAGCCACCGCGATTTAGAAACATCGGACCGTCAATCTCAATATAAACACGACCGACGTTGAATACTCGCCAAGTGTGTCCTTACTCAGCTTCAAGCTTACCAGCACGGGCATGAACGGACATGTGGGACACCAAAATTTACACTAAACAAATAAAAAAGATCTCATAGTGGGACATCAATACAATAAAAGGAGAAGACCTGACACTGGGAAACATTCATTCGTCTCTATCACTTCCTTCCTCTTCTATATATTTTGCTCTCCCCTCTCTTCATTACTTCTCTCACATCTTATTCTATCTTTCTATATTAAACGAAACGAAACGAGGAAGCGCATCCGTCCGTAAAGTCTCTGCCAAAACCTTAATGGATGTCTTTTACCGAGAAACGACTCCTTAAGAACGGCAAGCCAGGGTAAGCGAAAGCCGAGAAGAAGAAGAAGAAGAATAAGAATTGATTTATTTCGAATTTTGTGTAATATATAAATTTTCTTTTTCACGACCATATCCCTGTTAATGAACGTGGAAGAACGACTGCTTGTGGTAACATGCAAGCTAAAATGCATTAAAGAGACAATTTTGTGAGGTCTCATAAGAAAGGTCCAGCAATCAATGCTATGAGTTATTAACGAAATCTTAGAGATTTGGAGATGTGTATGATACTCGTAGCAACCAAAATTAATGCCCAAGAAAGTCTGGGAAAAGAATCGAATTGGTTCGAGAAGCATTTGAAGAGGATCCACAATTATCGTCTCATAGGGCATCTAACATGTTAAAGATTCCACGAACATCAATCCATAGAATTCTACGTTGTAATTTGAATAAAAAGACTCATTGCAATAAGTTTTTTCACAACTTCCATGGATAAGATTATCCACACAGAGCAACGATACGCGGTGAACTTATTGGTCAAATAGAATGTGTCGATTTAATCAACAAAATTGTGTTCAGTAATGACGCGACCTTCCACAATTCTGCAAAGTTTAATCTACATAACTGTGGCATTTAAGCAGAATCGAAACCAACTAATTTTCTTGACTGACAACGAGATTCACCGAAAGTAAACGTTTGTCTTGCCATAACTAAATCAAAGGTGTATTGACCTTTCTTCCTCGCAGATTCTACGATTAGAGCAAATGTAGATTTTGCCATGCTTGAACAATTCTTCGATCCTCTACTTCTTACATATGACAGCAGGATGGAGCATAATGTTATTATGCAATAATTGAACGTGATAATCTTGATAGACGCTTCCGCAGACGCTGGATTCCACATGTAGAAACATAACCAAGGAGAGCACTTTAATCCGATTTAACAAGATTAGACTTTCTTAGCTTGAACTTGTATTAAGTCTAATTTGTACACTATGATAAAAAGTTAGCGATGTGGCAAAACTTGGAAATCGTATTACTGATACAGTTGGGAAAAATCTCTGTAGAGACACTGATGATCGACAGATAGAGACAAATAAATAACACTAATTTATTGTTGCATTTACATTGTAATAAATATATTTTTACATGTCTAAAACCAGCTTTTCGTAATTCTCATAATTTTCCAAAAGTGTAGTGACTTTTGAGACAATCGGTATGAGGGCAGGCACTCACAACACTGATGAAATCAAGAAAAGAACCATGAAATATTAAAAATAAACGAGATAATAAAGTTTGAAAACCACACACGTTCTTTAAAAAATAGTGTGTGAAATTCCCCAACTGACAACTAAAATTGCTTAAAATAGACTTCTAATGTTTACCATTAGAATATCACCCGAAATCGTGGAGAGAAAAATATAGACATCAAAATATATTTCAAATATTAACAAATTCAATACCATTTGACCAGACAATGGACCGAAAAAAATGAGTAATCTGCTCTGAAGAAGGCAAATGGATCATGAGTGGAGAATTGTAAAGAGACTAATAAGAAAATCATATACTGTTGGAGGGACATGCCTCAAAAAGAGAAAAATTATGGAAAGGAAGGGAAGAAGACGAGAGAAGGAAGAACGTGACGTATCCAGCAGTGGTCAAGGCCACAGTCCAATAGATCGATACCCCCTGGGACACTTAACAGTGTCCCAGGGGGTATCGATCAAAGTTCTTAAGCACATCTTATACGCACATGTAATGAATATAGAGAAACCCGGAACATTCTCGGAGTCTCTGAACGTGTTCGAGAGAAACAGAATGAAAAAGAAATGGGGAAAGGTTAGAAAATAAATTGACGCATTCAAACGGTCCACCAGACATAGCACAAAAGAGAACTGAGATCTTCAATAAAGACTAAATAATGGACAACGAAAAGAGAAGAAAGTTCAGAGAAAAGAAGCCACACGTAATCTTACTAGCAAGACACTGAGTAAATCCAAAACAAATGAAAAAGAAGATATACACTTATGCCTTAGTAAATGCAAACATATCAGGCAACCATCCTAACGGAACGGCCATAACAACCATAATTTGCCCCAATTACATAGATATATATCCCACCGATGAGGCGTTTTGGCCATGATCACTGGCAGCAGTTATCATTGCCACAAGATACCAAGCGCCTAGAAAGAAATTGCATTTCGTGTGCACAATTTATGATAATCATCACCACAGGCTTTCCTTAAGTATCCATGAAGGACCTGCAAACTAAATGCATAGCGGATGTCTACCAAAACAGGAAACAAAGGAGAAAATTTAGAAATGTTGCTAGAAAAAAATGTCTTTAAGAGGATAGGACCAGACTTTCCTACAAATACGAATGGCAATGCTACTATGAAATCTGACATTACTCTTAGCAGCCACAACATGCCATTTAACATCTACATTCAACAAATAACCATTGCAAGCACTGATCCTATTTGAACGATATTGTGCATAAATTAATACGCGATACAGGACCCAAACCCGGAGAGGATAGATTACAGAATTTCAAATTGGGAGGAGTAAAAATAAGACCTTCAAAACTTCATTGCAGAATTATCTACGCGGTGCAAACCTGGTAGAGATAGGCAAAAAAACTAAACGACTCAAAGAGCTAGCCAAGACATACTCGTCCCGAAATTAGGTAAACTACGTAACTAGCTACAAGCCGATGTCCCTTCTAAAATTTATTGGTAAAGATTTTGAAAAGATCACGAATTGAAGACTCAAGGAATACATCGAAGTAAATAAATTTTACAACAATTACGAGTTCGAATTTATCAAAAGAAAAAGGCAGAGGCCAAGAGAGGAAAGGTATGACATTTAACAAAGTCTGGATCAAGGGCTTGAACACAAGATGTTACATCTCCAGATGAAACCGCGATTATATTAGAGATGTAAAAAGTATACGCAGTGATAAATGAATTTAAGAGACCGGAGTTCAAACTGGAAGTTGCACTCCCACAGGGGAGGCTGTCTCAGCTCCACGTTGTACTCTTTATATACAGCGGACTTACCAAAACCTTGGATGCCTGATTGTATGAACATGCAGTTCTCAGAGAACATAGTTTAGAGTATCGTCAGCCTTTACTGAAGCTAATACTTTCCCCCAAGCATGAGATCATTGGAAATAAGCAACTTAAATGACCACTAAAGAGTCTGTAAGATAAGAACAAAAAGGTGGAATATCAAGGTAGATCACCAACAATACCGATATAATTATAAGGCAAAGTCTTGGGGTAAAAGATAACTTTCACTGGCTAAAAAAGTCAAAATAAACAAATCAACTTCAGTAATTAATCTATTTAACAACTTTACACATTTAATTATGAAAAATAAAGGAAAAACTTGTGCTCGGAAAAGAGGCGCTAATCTATTTCCAACACCACAAAGACACCCCATCAAAGACAAAGAAAAATAGGAATATTGCTCTCTACTTTATAACAAACATTAGAAGAATCAAGCTCAGAAGACAAAAAGATTTAAACGAACAAACAAGATAAAAAGAGCTCAATGTAGCTATCAAGAAAAGAGCGGGGAGTACTTTGGGAAAGATAGACGTTCTTCCACCAATATTTGCAGAACAAATCATTATCAGAGCTGACACCCATTTCAATCCTCTATATTCAAGTGGAAGAGACCAGCTGAGAGTTGAAGAAGCACCATTATTTACTTCAGCAAAGACAAGAATACGACAAACAATCCCAAAAGAGAAGGCTTCAAATAGAACACAAACCCGATAAAGGCAATACCGATACAATCTAAACAAGTTACATGAACAAACAAATACAACAAATAAAAATACACACAACACAGTAAACAAGGCCAGACCTTCAAATTAGAAAAAAATGCCATGAATGCCACAAAAAACACATGTGAAAGCGAAAAATAAAAGCAGACAGGGAATAGACGGCTCTCCTGCCATCAATGACTGTTAGAAGTTGTAGGGATAACGTATGAAAAGAACAAAGAGATAAGGAAAGATTTGCTGCGAAAGTCGCTGGCGTGCTTCGGATTCCAGCTATCTGCTAACAGAAAAAGGTCACTGGGATTGATTTCTTTACTAAATCTATCTTCTATCATTTCAAATCTCTTCTCCTCTTCTTCCTCGGCTCTCGCTGAGCCTCCACCATCACGGCCCTCTTGAATCCGGTAGAGAATGTAAAGGAACTTGAGAAAGCGTTGACTGCGGCTCGCTTTCCTGACACCTATAACAAGGGAGGTAGGGGCAGGCTTAAAGGCCGACAACACTGTCTCGCTTACTCTCAAGGAAAAAGAACAGGCCTGTGTTTAATGAGTATACACCTAAAGCATATATATGCTCTTTAACAGACTGGATTGTAGATATCTACTCTTGGTGAATCTAAATACCGAAAAGGCAGGAAAGATTCGCGCTCCTTGGATTGATTAGAGATTTTTTCTGTTCCCTTAGAGCGATGGTATAACTCCGAAGCGGTATTATCTTATTTTTCCGACTGCCCCTGCCATGTTTTCTCGCTTGCCATCTTATTCTGTATTTCCCCCAATAGCACAGCATAATTCATCCTTCAGCAATCTCTAAGAAGCATTTGAAATTAGGGTATAGTGAAACCTTAGGCCTCGTTAGGACCCAAAAGGGACGGGAGAGGCTGCTAAAGGCCAGAAGCTCGAAACCAACTAGGGGTTGTGATAGGACTGGGCCTATTTAGATAAGGTGGTCGAAGTAGACGATTTAGAAATTCGAATAGATAGGGAATCTTACCCACTAGTGGAAACTACGCAAAATAGGATACCCTTTTCTTTTCCAGAGGTTTGCGAAGCAAAGTTTTAAGACAAAAATAAGAATTGTTTCCATATATGGTTAAATTAATGAACTATATTTTACTTTTCAGACGTGTCACTCGTGAGGAGGTTACTGTTACAGGTGTTTGTGTTTCCAAATATTCACTTGATTCTTTCGGCTGTGTGTGGAGCGATTTCTTTACAAAGACGACTGAAAACACTGCTTGGACAGTTGCATCCGTACAAAAGAAGCCTATTTTGCTTAATTCGAACGCCAGTCGGTGTCTACAACAAAGGCTTAGCACCACATGTCTTCTGTGACTACTGCAACCACTCTGTTGATAGTTTGTTTAAAGGAGAGAAGAAGTTCTCTATCCCTAAGAATTTCACCAGGAGCATCACCTTGGAGGGTGCAGAAGCCCACAAGTCTCCTTCGGTAGCTCCAAGACGCCACGAATGCTGGCCCACCGTCAACACAGCTTACATTCATGTCATATGACATAGATCCTGGAGGCGCTAGGGAAAGTTCAACTCCTCTAAAGCTTGAAAGGGACTCCGATCGCATCTTAGCTCAGGATGCGTTCGGTGACCAGGAACTAGTTGCCGCTGCCGCCAACAATGATCCGACCTTCCGAGCTTAGCGCAGCTCTAAAACACATATTTTAAAACTCCATAATCTCCATAACATCCTTAACAGACAAACATATGGAATGCCAATAGTTTACCTTTGTGTACATCGTTTGCGAATGCATCTTATGTAAATTACAAGTCTGAATGTTTAAACCAATCCAACAGTTTAAACGTATGCTATACAAAAGATATGCTGAGATTGTTTGGTTATTTTTAAAAGTGAGTTATTGTTCTCAGTTTTGAAATTATATAAATTTCCAACATTCTGACTTCAATTTGCATTTAAACATGAAACTAATGACACTTTTTAATTTCTAGATATAGAGATTAGCCGTTCAGATTATAAGCTTTCCACTTTAGTGTGTAAAAAGCCTTTCTCCTCCTCACTTGTAACTAATTTTGGGCATTTTTGCCAAACCGTTTCAAAATATCATCTCTAATTTGTCGAATTCATCGTGTTTATAAAATTAGATGCGACTGGAATTATTTTCACAAAAAGAGTCATATACTAGAGAATTTTGTAAATTTAACTTACTTCCAGCTTCGGTATTTGACTAATGGATTTTAAAATACCCTACATAGGATCCCTTAACAATAAATTAATGTCAGACTGTAGACAGCTGATATCACAGGTTTATCTGCAAATCAATCGTTTATTCTCCAGGTTCTGCAGATCATCCATTGGGTCTTTATAGATAAATGTGTTCATTTTAATATTTCTTTTGGCCATTTTAATTTTTATTATAGCAATATATCCTGCCCATTTCCATTTAGAAGTATTTATTCATTTTATCATATCTTTCACCCTCTCTATATTATCATTAGAAATATTAGTAAAAAGTAAAAACAAAGTTCCTATTTATAGTATAATTAATTCTAATATAAATGAATGCAAACCATTTTCTATTTAAGATAATTTACGATGAATCTGCGGATTATTCCTAATATGTATTTTTCCGTGTTTCTCCCAGCTGTCTTTGGCTTCCGCGTGCTTTTATGTTCACCGTCCAAATTTAGCTTCTATAAGACTGGTAAAATGCAATGACCAAATACATTAGCTACATATTGTTTCTGAATATGTAGCTAAACTCTTAGGACTTCAGTTTATTTTTGTTCTTCTAATGGTTTACTTTGCCATGTTTCCATTTGTAGTCACAAGCCATCTTATGTATACGTATTCTTGTACAAATAATTGCTTTCAAAAATTACGTACCAATTGTTAGAATTGTTAGTATAAAGTGAAAAAAAGTTCCGATTATACAATATAATTAATTATAATAAAAATGAATGCAAAACATTTTCTATTTAAAGTAATTTACGATGAATTTGCTGTCTCAGATACTCTTGCCATTGGCTACGACTTGGTCAGTTTACTTGTAGTGCCTCAAAAAGATCCACGCTAAAATTTCATTGATATTCGTAACAGACAAGACTCAAAAGATACTTTGGCGAACGATACTGACTTTCAGACAACATTTTTGCGCTCACATATGCAGATAAATCGAAATATTCTCTCTTTTTTAAAGAAACTTAATTCAACGGAGCATTTTTGCCAGAAACCTATTGAAAAAGTTCTAAGGTAATTTTCTTTATTTGGAACGTTAAATTGTGTCAAATGCTTAAAGATGAAGAGCTCTTACCAGTTCTGGTTTGTCAACTATGACAGGTTCCCCTGCATATTATTTAGACAGTTCTCACGAGTGGGAGTAACGAGAAAGTAACCTTCCATTAAACGTTATAATTACCGTTAACCGGAAATATACAACGTTGATCTATGTTTTGGAGCTGGTTTCCGCTCAAGAATCCTAAATACATTGTTGACTTCGTAAAAGTCATAAATTAATAATAGTGTGCTGATATTTGTAGATTGCAATCTACAAAGCACTTAAGATTTGGCAATGATTTCCCGATTATGATCTAGAAGAGCGGTAAAAATTGATTCTGAGTTTGATGGAAACCATAAAATATATCTTTTTAATTTTGAAGCAAGCAGTTCTGAAAATCATTTAGAAAGATCCAAATCTCTTGCCTGATTAAAAGAATGTGATCTCAAATTTGAACAGGAAATATCATCTTCAAATTTTCCATCGTATGTTTCACAACTTCTGCCATATTCTTCGAGTCATCAGGTAAAGAAAACCGTTTGAAAAAACTGGCACAAGTATTTCATCTGCATGCAGCACTAGGTGGTTTGCTGATTCAAGTCTTGGATATGTAACTTTATTCTTATTTTTCTATTGTAACCAGAGGTCTGGAATATGCTTAACCAACAGTCATCTGAATCTTTATTTCTTCATCGTCATATCTTTGGAAATCGAAAAGATATATTAGATTCTTTTGTCTTCCTTTGCTCCATTGTCGTAAATTCTACACACAGGAATTAAACATTATATTTGAAGCCAAAGACTTGACTTCATCGCCAAGTTTTACTTAAATGTAAGCTGATGAACTTTCTTTACAAAATCACTAATAGTTGTTCGTTGACAGGGTACAGTGAAGTTTCGAAATAAATAAATGAAAAAATCTTCACTGTTTAAACATTCCCCTCTACCAGACATGATGGCAGCTTCAATGTCTGAAAAAAAGAAACGCATTAAAATCTGTTGTCAATGAAAACATTAATGCATAGGTGATTCTCCCTAATATTTTATATAGCCCTTCCTCATGAAACATAAACCAATTCTATACTTGAAAATAATAATTGTGTCTCTATAAATAATGAAATTTCTGAAATCAGCGTACCAAATATAGTCAATAATAAATTTCAGATCATAGTCAACTAAAAAAGAATAATAATTGTTGGCCCTGGATTAATCGAAGTAAGTTAATTTAGTTGCTTTTAGAAGATATCATATATGAAATTACGTTAATGAGATTTAAATGTTTAAAAAAGTAGGGACATGAATCACTTATCTTAACTATTTATTAATAAAATAATATATTTGCCTAAGGCTTTGACTCATCTTCATGTCACTTTTAAAGACACTAAATAAGTGTTTGCGTCCTAAGGTCGGCAATCTCTATTTCATTACTTCCTCACTCTAGCGCTCAACCAACATACAACCTTAGGCTGAGCGTTTGCTTCCTAAGTTCGGCAATCTCTATTTCATTACTTCCTCACTCTAGCGCTCAACCAACATACAACCTTGAGCTGAGCGTTTGCTTCCTAAGATCGGCAATCTCTATTTCATTACTTCCTCACTCTAGCGCTCAATTAACATACAACCTTAGGCTGAGCGTTTGCTTCCTAAGGTCGGCAATCTCTATTTTATTATTTCCTCACTCTAGCGCTCAACCAATATACAACCTTAGGCTGAGCGTTTGCTTCCTAAGTTCGGCAATCTCTATTTCATTACTTCCTCACTCTAGCGCTCAACCAACATACAACCTTAAGCTGAGCGTTTGCTTCCTAAGGTCGGCAATCTCTATTTCATTACTTCCTCACTCTAGCGCTCAACCAACATACAACCTTGAGCTGAACGTTTGCTTCCTAAGGTCGGCAATCTCTATTTCATTACTTCCTCACTCTAGCGCTCAACCAACATACAACCTTAGGCTGAGCGTTTGCTTCCTAAGGTCGGCAATCTCTATTTCATTACTTCCTCACTCTAGCGCTCAACCAACATACAACCTTGGGCTGAGCGTTTGCCTCCTAAGGTCGGCAATCTCTATTTCATTACTTCCTCACTCTAGCGCTCAACCAACATACAACCTTGGGCTGAGCGTTTGCCTCCTAAGGTCGGCAATCTCTATTTCATTACTTCCTCACTCTAGCGCTCAACCAACATACAACCTTGGGCTGAGCGTTTGCCTCCTAAGGTCGGCAATGTCTATTTCATTACTTCCTCACTCTAGCGCTCAACCAACATACAACCTTGGGCTGAGCGTTTTCCTCCTAAGGTCGGCAATCTCTATTTCATTACTTCCTCACTCTAGCGCTAAACCAACATACAACCTTGGGCTGAGCGTTTGCCTCCTAAGGTCGGCAATCTCTATTTCATTACTTCCTCACTCTAGCGCTCAACCAACATACAACCTTGAGCTGAGCGTTTTCCTCCTAAGGTCGGCAATCTCTATTTCATTACTTCCTCACTCTAGCGCTCAACCAACATACAACCTTCGGCTGAGCTTGATTTTAATCCGAGTTTATTGAAGTCTTATTTTAGATTGTTAATTTGTTGTTAAACGTAGAAATGCTTAGGTACCCATTATATATAAAGAACCTTGAATCTTGATTCAAATTTTACAGCTTCATTGAGGGTATTTGTGGGATATTCTAATCGAGAAAAATGGATTTGGTGTAGTCACCTTAAAACATCCATTCGTGGTTCATGTTGGAAATCAAAAAAGCTTTCATTTTTTCTTTCGAATTACAAGTTCCTTCTGCAATAGAAAATGGCTCTCTTGGGATGTTATAAGTGGATTCCTCATCTTCCAGAAGAGCATTGTTGATTCTTCTGTGGATCTGGGAGAGGGTAGCACCGTGAAGTAGTTCCCTGCATAGAGCTCTAATAAATGGCGAATATTGAGTTCCAATTACCTGCGAACAAAAAAAATATATCATGACAATATTTAGTAAAAAAAAACAAGTTTTTCAGTGGCATGGAATTTGATTTTGTAATGCTTTATATTTCGGAATATTTAATTTTCCTCCTCCTCTCGTCCGCTTACCATTTTCTTATTATGCCTCACTGCACCAATAGATGCCATATTGCCATGGCTGAGAGGAGGTACGATATAATTGTCTGGATGAGATCGTAGATGACTTTGGGATAAGAGCGACTCATCTGTATGAATTCTGACTACGTTGAGAAACATGATCAAAGTTGGAGCGTGGCTCAGAAGGTTGAGAATGGAAGAAAGGGGGTAGGAGAGTGGAGCCTCGGTAGCATGTTCTGTCACTAGGCGAAGACAAGGACCATTAGGTGTTATGGATATCTGAAAAGGTTAATAATGTCATCAAAACGGCTAAAATGGACATCTTAAGGTTTTGGTTATTGAATAATATTTGCCATATCATAATTCTATCTCACGATCTCAGGGGTTTTAGGGTTCCTCAGCCATTTTTACCTCCTCCGACTCTGTCGGCGGAAGTTATGTGATCGCCTGTGTATGTATTTTTGTCTGTTTGTGTGCAAAATATTTTGTGTAAGTGTGGGTCTTGGGACAAGAAAAAAATAATTAGATTTTGTTGCAGATCTAGAATTCCCATCTGTATCTGGATCACTTATTTACTTTCTTTAACATTATGATATGGGGCATTTGGTGACAAGTAGCCAATACCATAAACATAATGGGCAGGTCAAATTTAGAATACCGAAGGGCCATGATTCGGATTTGGAGGGTCGATTTTTACCAAGTCACAGTACAGTAAGGAATAGTCGTATAGACATGAAACTGCCCCCATTGTGGGGCTGAAATAATGTAGATTAAATTTAATTTAAAGAGATATTTTCCTCTTTGTTAAGGGTAAAACGTTACATCTAAATCAATGCTAGCTCCGGATCTGCCATTTTGGAAAATCCACATTTTCAATTCAAAAACTACCGAAGATAGACACATGAATTCTAATGCGATGGGGGGGGGGGGCGAAGGCTTTCAGCCTGAATGAGATATAATTAATTAATTTGGCCTGTAGTTGATCCGGAGTAGAAATCCAGATTTAGTCCCCAATTAGGGCAAATTATAAATACCTATTATTATTGTTATTATTATTATTATTATTATTATTATTATTATTATTATTATTACGGACAAGAATTAATGGTAACTGCGTCGGTGGAAGGATGCGTTGAGTTTTTTTCTAATTTTTCTTAAGTTCTACGAGTTTGTATATTTTGTCCCTAACACCTTTTATTATAAGATTATAAGAGATTATAGGGAAACTTGTGGTCCATTGCTAAGCCAGCTCCTCATCAGAATAGTCCTATACTTTTAAGCTGGGAGTCGAGGCATTTTTGAATATATATATAAAAGATGACTCGACGACATTAATTGGCAAACGATTCTAGAAATCAACCAATTTAGGCGTAAAGTAATTCTTACCGATATTTGTCTCAAACCTTCTCTTCTTCAATTTATAACTGTGACTTTTAGTTCTTTCGTACATGTCCAACTTGAAGAAAGAATCTACCTACACGTTATAAAAACCAAATAGTATCTTAGAGACTTTTATATGTTGGATGGGGTAAAGACGAGCCGTCCCAAGGTTTTTTCGACTCTAATATAACCTAACCTAACTTAACCAACAGAACTTCTCCACTAAATCTTTTTGTCTCAAGTGATTCAGGATATGCAAGATTTAAAACTATTCATTGGTCAAAGTTGAAAATCCCTTTGAAGTAAACAAGAAAAAGATCTAAATAAAATTTAATTAAATATAGAATATACACTCACATTCGAGGCAGGGCTTATATAATGTCTGAAGTCACGAATTGGGACTAACAACGGCTGACAATCTCGTTTGAATTCGATCCTAATGCTGTGTTTTCGAATTATGTATACTACGAATTGATTACAAATAGTGAGGTTTTTGTGTGAAGAGGGGCAACCACACCCTTTAAAGGTGATATGAGGGCTTTGACCCATATTAAGAAAAAACATCCTTAGGGTTTGAATTCACAGGCAGTTAGTTGCCAGAAGTCATTAGGTGGTCCATTGTTGTTGTTTTTTTTGCGGTCTTTGGGCAGGTGACTGGGCATTTTATTAGAAATGAGATAATTACATTTCCTTGATGTGGGTGACTGGGTATTCCAAATTTACCAAAATTAAAAACTTTCATCAGAAGAAAAAAAACAATCATAATTATAAGTTGAATATCATTTTAAGAAAGAAAAAGATGTGATTAAAAAAAATTAGGGGACACTAGAATTCCCTTATTTTGCTAGAAAGTTTATTAGAGGTCATTTTTTTCCTAAATGAACCCACTAGCCATTTTTTTTTAGTACTCGAACTCATTTTAACTCGATAGTGAGTTCTCTTTTTCCCGACTTAAACACACTATCCATTCTCATATTGTACTAGAATAAACTGTCCATTCTCATATTTTTTGTAGTTTAACTCAATAGCCATACTCATCTTTTTGTACTTAGACAAAATAGCCATTATCTTTGTTTAATTAAATCCATATACCATTGTCTTTTTTGTACTTGAACCCACTAGCAATGCTATTTTTTTGTAATTGAACCCACTAGATATTCTCGTTTTACTAGTTGTTAGACTTTCTAGCCATTCTCTTTTTTTTTTTTACTAAAAACCCCTTGCTATTCTTCTTTTGTACTTTAGCTCAATAGCCTTTTTATTTTGTTCACTTGGACCCAGTATCCGTTTTGTTTTTGTACTTTTACTCATTAGCCCTTTTCTTTTTTGTATTTGGGGTCAATAGCAATGGTCTTTTATCTACTTGAACCCACTAGCTATTCTCTCTTTTCCTAGTTGAACTCACTAACTATTCTATTTTTTGTACTTGCACCAACTATTCATTCTCTTTTTCGTACTTAAACCCAATAGCAATTCTCTCTTTTTTCTTGAATATACTAGCCCTTCTCTTTTTTTGTACTTGATCCCATTAGCTCTTCTCTTTTTTGTACTTGAACCCACTAGAAGCCATTCTTACTATAAAGTCTTTGCCTTACCTCTCCATTTATGACGACAACCACAGCTCCTGGTTCCCGAGATTTTATTTTGGAAGCAAATGTGGCTAAAAGGGTATTCAGTGCTGATAAAGATGTCTTCCGGAGGGTATGTTGTACTACCTAAAAGAATACATATTCAGAATTTATTAATGATTTTAAATACATGTTATTTGTATGAAACTATACGAAATAATCCTTGTGATTTTTGTAATAGATTTTACTCTATAAAGCGCTTTTCTTTAACCTATGGGTTCTGAAGTACTACATTAATCAGGTGGGAAGACAGCAGAGGTAAAAATAATAGTAAAAAATGGGCAGGAAAACTGCACTGTACGCAGTGAAGGTATTAGGTTAGTATATCAATGAGTAGCGACCTCAGGTGCCCTCCAGGCATGTCCATTGCAGTGTAAAGGTGACTGCCCATGGCTATACTAACAGCACAACTATGACTGACTTTAGAAAATGCAAAGAGAACCGCTCAAAAGACGGTAGGAAGTTTGGGAAGAATGTTTTACCTGAAATGGGCGAGGTAATGAAAGGAGAACGGACGAGATTTCTCCTCCAGCGGTGACGCATGATTCACTCGCCTGGGAGACTCCATCCATGACGAAGGTGGGCGGTGGAGCATTGATGACGAGGGCGTGGCGCCCCTTGAGAAGAATCGAGTTAGGTTCAGAAGTTTCCAATCAATAATAGAGTCAAAAGCATTTTAACCAGTCACTCCGAAAGTAAATCTCGTGCCGCAATTTATTGGATTCTTTCTACTTATATTCATACCAATAACATACCGAGGAAGACCATAATAATGCCATTATATAGTGAGTTGCTTATGATCAATTCATGCCAATCAGGATTAATTTTCGTATAGACACTAGAACACATTCAATAGAAAGAACAGTAGATTAAGATAGCAAGGTTTACCCCCTCCCTTCGAATCTTCTAGGGTGGGGGTAGTACGGTGCACGTTAAAGACAAGGGCAAAATGTTATAGAGCTTCGATACACGACCGAGGCTAGTTTCCGTACGTCGTACAATAACTCTTGGCTTTATTCCTTCTAAAGGGGATTCAAAACCGTACACTAGACTCACCAGGGGTTGATAAAGGACATTGATACCATAAATAAATATGTATCTATCCATCAGACTAAGTCTCGCTTATCTACGTAACACATATCACATTATCCCCTGCCTGAGATTTGTTTCATGCACTTTCTTAGCTATTATGACCTCCATTTCATGTTTCTCGCTGAATCCTATGTGCCTTTCCCGCTCCAATCGACGCCAACTGGGCCGAGATGAGAGGAAAAGGGGCAATTGTGTTACGAGTTTTAATGGAATCTTCAGTGACGCAATCAGGATGTTTTCGAGACGCGGTGACTCACCCTGGCCCTGAACGCAGTTAATAACGAATGCTTTTGGGTCTGAAGTAAAGCGTATGAAGAAGACCTTAGGTGTACCTAAATTAAATGGGGATATTGGGAAAAGAGAATGAGAATCTGGAGTTAATGGAGGAAGATGAGTAAAGTTGACAAAGATGTGATTGGCTTGATGAGTGCGAGATGCTCAGACAGAATCTCTTCACAAACCACCATGAATATGAGTATGTACATACAAAACCTGTTAACATGTACACACAATTACGTCTAGGTGATGATTATAACGAAGTAGGGAAAGGAAACTAATAAAAAAGTGAAGGCGGACGGGGACAGAAGAAAAAAAAAGAGAAACAAAATAGGAGAAAAGGAACTGGAAAGGAAGAGGGTGATGAAAAAGATTAAGGATATAGAGGATTGCAATACACTCCACCATATAAACTCAAGTTTGGAGTTTGCACTCAAGGTCTGGCAAGTTATTGCAAAGAGCACAGGTACGAGTACTGTACTAAGGCGTGCGAGTTTCGGTCCTCAGAGAGTAATGAGAGCAATGGTATAGTGGCGGTATCCGGGTCTCCAGTAGTCCACTCAACCCTGGGACTAAAAGACCTGATCTCAATTGTAGTTTTTTTATCGTGGATGAGGAGGGAGGGGGGGGATATTTGATCAATTATCGGCAAGAAATTTCATGGTTGTCTCTTCGAGTTCTTGTGGCCTTTGCTCGGAATTCTTTCCGCTTGAGCCTCACGATTTGGATCTGAATCTGGATTTTATTCCTTTGATTTCCTTAGCTCTCGTTAGCTACTCATTCATTAGTTCTTCTTTTTCTTCTTCTTCTTCTTCTTCTCTTTGGTTTCTTCATGCTTTTAATGGTCACCTGCTCCCGTTGGTTTTAACAAGTTTTCTAAGACCACAGCAAGTATGTGTCAGGTGCAGCATGGACAAATAGTCTGCAGCTGACATCTGGATGCGTAGGAGTCTCCTATCGTTTCTAACACATGTGGAGGTCGGGGACACCTAGGAGAATTGCGTGCCATTCCAAGCCCGTGTGCCTCAAGCAGACTCGATAGCTTGCGAACATTTTCCTGCCAAAATCTGCCCCACTTTACGAAATTTCAAAAACCTCCTCCTGGTGATGGCATCATGGTGGTAACGAGCGGGTATATAACTGCATTAAATTTGTTTATTTGCTTAAGTGATGGACCAAGGGATGGGCTTGCTATGGTGATCTGCAGCCCCCTCCCCCAAACGAGTAGGAGTTAGCTATCTAACCTCTTTCATTAGAACATTAGAAATGAAGGAGTCTACCAAAGTCTAGTCAATAGCTTATACGATGCATCTCTTATTACCATAAGCCAGTTCCGACCCACCCAGCAGAATCCTTATCCATAAATCTATCCAGCGTTTCCTTAAATCTTCTCATGGAGGATGCTCCTATCACATCACTATTGAGCCTATTCCATTCATCTACCACTCGATTTATTAACCAATTTCTCTCAATCTCTTTCCGAAACCTAAACTAGTCCTGCTTAAACCCATTGCTACCTGTCTCTTTTCTTCACAAAAAAATAAGAAACTTACTTATGTCTCTCCTATTATAACCTTTTACCCAATTGAAGACCTGTTGTTGTTTTTTTAGCTTTCCACCTTTTTTCCCTTTTCATTTTCCAGCGACTAAAATTACCTTAGTTGCTCACACTTGTGTCCTTTTTTCTCTTGATTGTAGAAAATATTATAGCCTATCGATCCCAATAATTGGACGAGGAGGACATAATAATTAATATAACGAACTTGAACTACTTGGTTTGGTACCTTTGAGTATTCTAGGCGGTTTTTTTCGTGGCTCTATAAGGGATGGGGAAAACTTATAGGTCGTTTATTTTCAGTCTAAAATTTTGTTTAGAATTATTTTCCTATCCTCATCTCGTTGACCCATGCGAGCGGAAAGAATACAGCTTTTGTGTTATTATATGCAAAGGGTGTCGATATTTTATGTTCATTCACAGCAACTTTTAATGCTATGCTAATCGTCATGCCACTAATGTAGGCCTAATATGACGTGTTGAAATGATTCCACATCCGGCAAAAAGGAAATTATTGCAAGAATCATTTTTGCCAATATACATAAGGTCTACTTACGATGGATATTCCACGGGGATGGCCAAGATCGTCTTATGGACTAATGCCAACAGGTATAACAAGGGATATTAGGTTAGAACCAATATGGATTGGGTTTAGGAAGTACCTCGGCATTTTAATCCGTGATTTATATAGAATGGGATGATCTGTGTGAGGATATGATAATTACTCTACCTCTTTTTACATACACTTAATTGGTGGAACACATTTATCACAATTTACGCAGTAAGTACTCTTACCCCTACCTGATACCAAAATCATTCGCCCTAGTTCTGAAGCGTTTATTGCAGGATAACGAAATTTAGGGGCATTGGGAGCAATGTTTGATCCATAAATAAAGAAATGATAACACATTTTACGAAAATTTCCAATCAAAAAGTATTCATAGGATTTATACATTTTTATATTTAATTTATATGGAATAAATTATGTCACAGTTTGGAGGTTACACGAATAATTTCTGTGACCTATTTATAATTTAGACTAGTCCTGAATAGTTGGGAACGTTCTCACAAACCTTTCTTCACTTCACACAATTGACGGTCTTATTCTACAAACAATCATCATAGCGAAAGGTAGAGAACTGTCTTCCGATATCAAGTCGAGCATAATTTTGAAATTCAAATCTAAGATGAGTTACAAAAATATTTCTAAATTACTGCATTCCCATAACTCTACAGTCCAGTCAGTAATAAGAATATTGAAGGAATTGAAGACAGTTCGGGTCGTCCTGTGAAAATTCCACTCCGCAGGGTTCGGAAGATGAGTAGAAGATGGATGAATGAACAGTTAAAAGAGGGCTGCATCGATGGTAGTTTGAACAAATGTCCAATGTGTTTCATAAATCAGAAATGCACGGACAGTATCCAAGGAAGAGACATTTTTAGAAAGACCTTCATTTGAAAGCCCGTCTGAAGTACACCAACGATCATTTAAAGCAAGATTTCAATTTTTGAAGCCATTTGCTATGGTCAGATGAAATGAAGATTGAGTGGTTGGGTACAAATGATATTAAGAATGTTTGGGAGAAAAGTGGTGAAGCTGGTCTTCCCTAAAACACTGTTTCCACAGTAAAACATATGGGTGAATATATTATGTTAAGGGTAAGTTTCTATGCAACAACCATTATAAACGTTATTGAAACAACGGAACGATGAAAAAGCAATACTAGAGAAAGATTCTTAAAGATTATCTGAAGAGTGATGCTCGCAAGCTTGGCCTAGGATGAAGATGGGTCTTTTAACATAGCAACGACCCCATACACACATAGAAATTTTTTTTTTCTGGTTGAAGGAAGCTAAAATAAGCGTCAGCTTTCAACCAGATAGAAAATTCATGGCACGAACAGAAAGTTCGCGACCATGCAAGACACTCCAAAATCATCAATGAATTGGAGTTTTGAAAAATGACCGACAAAATTCTATCCGAAGTTTGTTTATGCCTAGTCAAAAACTATTCTAATCGTCCTAAGAGTATCATTAAGCAAAGGAGTTATACTATTGACTATTAATTATAAAATGGATATTTTTCTGAGACAAATTTTCGTAAAACGTGTTATTATTCCTTTTCTTTTCAATCAAACCAATTGAAATTTTGTATTTATATTAATATATTTCTCTCAAAGCCAAGGATTCAAGGATCTTAAAAGATAGAAAATGGGGTGTGATAGTAAGAGAGGTAAAGATAGAAAAAGTGTTATTTTAGTAGAAGAATGATGTGCCAGTACGTCTGGCTATGGCTTTCCATGTGCCTGTACGATGCTTCATTAGTAGTTTTTATCAAGCATTCGAGCCTTTGTTTTCGTGCTCTTGCTTTTTTTGAGGCGAGAGCTTTCGTTACTCAACGATAGCTTAATTTACTCTGTGCAGATTGTCCTTAACTGAGAGTTCTTGTGTCTTGTTGACAATTTGTCCACTACGGATCCTCTTTTTTTTTTTTTTTTTTTTTTTTTTTTTTTTTTTTTTCCACTACGGATCTTTTTATCTTTTTAATTTTCGTTTAATCATCCAATCATTAGGTAGATTATTTTAGTTGTCTTTCCGGTGAGAAATAGTTACTTATAAATTGGTACCAGGTTTTCGCACAACCGCTGTTGGCTGCTGGCGAATCCCACTTTGAAGCGTCTTTCCGGGTAGTCATCTTCGGGAATAATCACGTCATGCATGACTCTTGCTGGTAGATAGGTGTGCATGCTTCTCCATATCTTCTTAGCTCTTCTGTGCAATGTCACGTTCAGGGGGTCAATATCTGTTAGTTCGTGCAGCCTTGTCGAAGGGACCATATCTAGGAGGGTGAAATCCAGAATGAACCTCAGTGCTTGATTTTGTACCGACTGTGCCGAACGAATTTGTGTCTTACTCGCTAAGTGCAAGGGAACAGCTGGGTACAGTAAGATCGGTCTTACCAAGGCCAAATATAGCTTTCTCTTATTGCGGAAAGAGAGTCTCCTGAATCTGTAGAGTTGGCCAAGTCTGGCCTTGGCTTGTGAGACTTTCTCCTTGATGTGATTGTTGTACCCATTAGAGGTTATCTGTAGCCCCAGAACACGGGCCTCTCGCGTGTAAGGATAGTATTCACCATCGGCTATGATGTCGGCCGTAGTGACACGTCCGATCGGGAGGATGTTAAATTTGTCCATGTTAGTACGAATCTTGTTCCTTTTTTCGTAGAGGTTGAGGTTACTTATTTCCCCAGCCGACCTATTCGCGATGTCTATAGGGGCCTGATAATCGCTTGTGATTATCTGTGTAATATCATCGGCTAATTGCACATACACGGCATAATCCTGAGTAGGAAGAGGGAGGTCGCTCGTATAGATGGTGTAGAGCGTCGGGCTCAGGCACCCCCCTTGAGGCACTCCTGTGTTTAACGAAAAAGGTTGTCCCTCGTAGTTGTTAATTTTTATGGATGCCTCTCTGTCCTCTAGGTAGTCACAGAGGATCCTGGTGAAATTTGACTCCATCTCGAGGTTACACAGTTTGAACTTTAGCCCAGGCACCCAAACCTTGTCAAATGCGGAGGCCACGTCTCTGAGCACGACGTCCACCCTCTTATTTTGGGCCTTCGCGTTCGCGATGTACTCAGTCATGAGAGCGAGGGCAGTCTCCGTACCGAGGTGGCTACGGAAGCCATGTTGTTGGCTATTGTACGCGCCCTCAATCTCTAAAAGGTTCCTCAGTCTATTGTTGATAAGCTTCTCCAATAATTTCCCGATGAACTCCAGAAGGGAGATGGGTCTGTAACTCTTAACTTCTTTCTTTGGCTTCCCCGGTTTCAAGATAAAGACCATTCTGGCTCTCTTCAGTGAATCCGGAAAGTAGCCAACGTTCAGACAGGCATTGAAGAGACTGAGCAGGGCTTCGTTGATGTTGGGTGGGGCGTTCACTAAATGCGCCTTAGTAATGCCAGATATGCCAGGGGCCCTCTGCTTGAAACTTTTTAGGGCCGACTCGAACTCCTCGTGGGAGAACGGTTCACCATCGTTTTCCGCTCGTCGGGTGTGATCGACGAAGTGGTACGGTGTTGTAGATGGTCCTCGTTCCTCCAGGTTTGTCAGAATTTCTTCCTCGTACTCCTCATCGAAGTCTTCATTCTCCTCCTCGGTTATATTGAACTTCCTCATCCAGTGTTCTCTGAAGAGGGATTCAATTTCTCGGTCCTCGGTGATGGTTCTCCCCTCAGCTGCGATGGTTATACTGGATTTGGTCTGCTGAGTGCCACTCAGTCTCTTAATTTCTGACCAAAATTTTCTGGGGTTGGTTTCCAGGTCCATCTTGTCGATCATACCATCCCAGATTGTCTTGGACTCTTCACGGATGAAATGTCTAATCTCCATGCGCAGATCCCGAAATTCACGGTATCGCGCCGCCGTGTTACCACTTTCGTTGATCTCCGCAATAAGTTCCTCCAGTCGGTCCTTCCTTGCTGTAATCTGGAGATTCCAACGTGGAGCAGGGAGAGTTTTATACTCGACCCTCGGGATAGCTAATCTATCAGCTTCCGTGATCTTGGTGGTGAGGTCCTCGAGGTGTTGATCTAAGTCCTCGAGGGTAGATCCGTCCAGGTGTTCTATGCGAAAGTCTTGGAGGACTCTCTGGTACCCGAGCCAGTCAGCTTTGGGTAGACATCTACGGGAGGGGATCTTGACCTGGATAGGGGAGATCGAGACGGTGGTAATCATACTGAGGTGGTCAGAGGGAGAATAAGGGCCAGGGACGGTAAAATGGTTTAACGCGAATCCGTCGTTCGTCAGCACTATGTCGGGAGTAGTTGACGACCTCCTCGTCAGGTAGGTGGCGAAGTCTGGACCCGCTCTGTTCACCACGCCGCGTTCTATCAATAGTCTCAAGGAGTTGCCTGCCCCATTGAAGCCGGTGGTGTAACCTGCGTCCCTGCAACGAGCGTTCAGGTCACCGATGAGAATTACGGAGCTATTTCTTCTGAAGAGGCGGAGGAAGTTGGGAATGGGCAAGTACGATCTCCTTGGTGGCTGGTACCCAACAGCAACAATCAAATCATCGACAAGCGTGCAAATTTTAACCGCTAAATACGACTCTTCTAGATTACTAATTTCTTTAAACTTGATGCCCTTACGGACTGCAAGGGCGACGCCATCGTATCTCTCGTTAGAGTGATTAGCCGTGATGGTGGTATAGTTGTATAATTTGATTGGGTCTGTTTCTGGGTTAAGTCCGTGCTCAGAGATAAGGACGATGTCAGGGTCTACCTCACGGATTATATTGCTGTATACGTATTTCTTACCCATCCAGCCATTAACATTAAGGGAGAAGATCTTAAGTTTGTTAATATATCTGATCGTACTTTCCATATTATTCCCCGTGAAGGTTAGATACTTTCGCTGGCTCCGCCTGTGCGGGCGACCTCACTCGAGCAGATCTCTTTTTTTTAAATTGGTCATGGGAAAGATTGAGACATGACTCACCACATATCTCAATTCTGCCTTGTTTGAGAGCCGAAATCATTTCTTCTTCGCTAATATCGAAGTCGTAGTCCCATTTAAATTTTCCTTTGATCATTCCGTCAACAATATCTTTGACCTTAGCCGTTCTTGGGAGGGGGGCAGATGGGGATGCGTAAACACGAAGGTTGATGTCAGTCGACTTGTATACTAGGGAGGTCTGCTTGGTTTTCTTGGGGCTCCTATTTCTTTGAGTCGTCCTCTGGGTATCAGCGATCTCTTGAGTGGGTTGTTCGGTTTCCATAATCGTGGGGGAGTCCGACGTAGTTGGCTTATTAAGTCTGGGATCTCGGGATTTGGAGCGTCTCCTTGCCTCAGCGGTTGGTCTAATTCCCGTCTGAGTCTGGTATAGCTCGGTTGAGGGGGGATTATCCGGAAACCACATAGGTTTCATTCCGTTCTGAGTTAGCATACGATTCAACTCAGTAGCGTAACTTCCCGGCTGAGCAATATTCACGAAATGAGCGTGTATGACGCACATCACTAGATCTAAGTTCATAGAAGGGTCTAGTTGTAGAAGGGTCTTTTCTTTTTCCTGGGTCTGGGCTGCCTGAGCGTAGGAGGTCGTTGCCCTGCGGTGTTTTTCCTCCTGCATGTTCTTCTTCTTGTCTGTGACTAATGACTTCTTCATTGGACACGACATTGAGAGGGTACGGTGTGGGCCGCTGCAATTAAGGCACTTTTTGGTAGACCCGCTGGTGCACTCACGCCAGGTGTGCCCGTCTCCGGCACATTCGCTACAAACCTTCCCTCGGAAGGTGCAGTCTTTGGTGGCATGTTGTTCTAGGGCATAGCAAGAGAAACACACCTGGACCGATACGAATGTTTCTCTTTCTATACATGATGGGGAGATCTTGGTGTAAAATAGGACAAGACCGGATTCAGCAGCTTTAGCGGCCATCTCAGTGGTCTGAAAAGTGGCTTTAAACAGATGGGAATAGTCACCCCCTTCACGGTTCTTGAATTTATATATCTCTTCGACTTTCGCCCAAGTTTGGCCAGCCTCGATCTCGTCTCTTATCTCCTCGATGGTGTGGGATCCAACCCATGGATCTAGGCGTCGGCAGATTATTGATCTCTGAGCAGAGACGTGGGGGGGGATTTTTGGGGCCAAACCAAGTCCGCCGAGTTTCGCTCGAGCATCTTCACTGAGGAGTTTATCTACGTCTAGGTCCGTGTCGCAGATCGCCAAGTAGCCGTACGTTTGGTCGACCAGACGGCATAGAGCAACTCCGATCGAGCTAAAGATGGTTGAGAAAACCGCTTCCCTCGTAGGCTTCGGGCATCTCTCTTTAACCCAGAGGGGGATTCTTCTTTGTCCCCTGGGGTCGTCCATGACGGCCCGCTAGGGGGAGTCTTCACCTGGGGTCAACCAGGCTCCTACTAGATGTGTCCCTATTATAAGCTCGGACCACCTTCTCTGCCCTACCTATAATAAATTGTCTAGGAGGACCCACCTGCCGGTACTGACCACTCCGCCCCCTAATGGGGCCCCCTTCTTCGCGCCCCCTGTAGGGCTTCCTTCCGGGGTTCGGACACGTCAGGTACCGGTGGTCTCTACAGGTCTTAAGTGGCAGAGAAGTTATCAGGACTCGAGATGTGCTGCTGGTGGAGGAACAAAGCGCAGGTCCAAAGGTGGGGTTCGGTGGGGGCTTCCCCGGTAGACACGCGCGCGCGCGCGCGCCTCCGCTGCTTCTTCAAGGGGCCAGGGATGTTGGTCGTCAGCGGTCTTGAGAAGCGCGTAAATTTCTTCACCTACTATTTCTAGCAGAAATGCAGACGAAAGGATGAAGCAGGACTTTTACTCTCTTCAGGCGAGTATTGAAAGCTCTTGAAGCTAAGCGCAGTCTTCTCTCAAAGCCTCCATATTTCGTTAGGCTTAAATATTAGGTTCATGAAATATGGCGAAAAAATGTGGTATTAGGTGGGAGTATGAATGCTTTCTGAAGCTAGTGTAGGTGAGAAACCTTTTTACGCCTCAAATGCACTATCATTACCTCATCGAAGAACAGTGTGGTTTGAAGACCATCGGATTCCACTATATTTCGCAAGCGTTGTGCATAAACTTGGACAAGAACCAATGCAAGGGAAATTAGGCCTGTTTAAAAATCAACTTTCTCTTATTTTCATCGATGGCTGTACATTTTCTCATGCTTTTGACCCGAAAATCACAACTATTTTGACTTGGGTTTTGTTGCTTCATGAAGTTTTAAATTAACTGCGTTGAACTGGGCCAAAGACACCATTTCCCGGGTCCCTTTAATTACGTTTTGCACTATAAACTTTAATCTAAACAATATTTTGATTTTCATAGAACCAGATATCTTCATCTTTCTTCTCTTTGGATAACAATCTGTTTGGATAACAATCTCTAGCTTCTATATCGAATAGGCTGAGTAATTACAGTGATTTGCTTCTCTTTTTCCCATGGGGTTACTTGTTCTTCCTGTGCTTTTCACCCCAGCACAAGGTTTCTCATGTAGTTTCATAAAAAGCTTCATTTCGTTGTAATTGAGCATTGTGTTGATCCTAGGCCTCTGCTGGAAAAGTATGATAGAATCAACTGTTTCATATGAAAGTCTTGAACCTTGTGCCTCCTTGCATTCTCAGGTAAATTCTGAAGATTAAAGAAATACTGGAACGCCTGTCTCTTGGTGTAAAGCTGGGAAGCACTTACAAAAGCTGAAGAGTATCTAACAAGAAAAGTTTCAGTGAAAGATCTGGCAGATGGCACACTTGACACCTGCCTATGGACAGTATATGGAGGCTCTGAGATATCTGCTGGGCTTCCATGGGTCCCCTAAGTTTCTTGCTTAATGCTATTTTGAAGTTGTAACTTATAGATGGTTTTCTAGATTGTGATTGAGTTTCTGTTATTTGATGAAAAAGTATAGATATTATTATTATTATTTACTAATCTTATGTTCTTTCATTTAATGACAAATTTGTTGCTCTATCTTGATTAGATAAAAAGTTATAATGAAAAACATGGTTCAAGTGACCCCGGATTTGGTGCTTTTAACAGATTTCATCCTGCAACAAATAAATGGCCACCCAAATCACCAGATCTGATTCTTCCTCTTATTTCTGAGGGAACGTCCTTAAACCTATTGTCTAAGTTAATAGTACACGAAAAATAATGGGGCCAAAAGAAATCATAAATATTATTTGGTTCAGTAAGTGTTTAGAAGATTGATGTCAATATCGGCATCCTTTATAATTTCAGAAATAAAGCATTATAATGGATAGGGTATACCTTTATATTGAAATCTTATGTGGCAAGAACGTTGTTCCACATTATATATTGGCTGGCAATTTCTGGATTTCCGTTCCCATCCCACGGGGTGCTTACCTACATAACCCTTTTGCCAGCTTCTGCCTTTACTGCTCAAGGCAGTAAAGGCAGAAGCGTGCAAAAATGGCCCGAATAGAATCGCTCTCTACCTATCCTCTGCTCTAGCGAAGACGTTTACATCGCCGCGGTGATGCTTTATGTTCCTTTTTCGAGAGGGATTGTCTTTAAAAGGTTTAAAATACTTCACCTTATTATTGTTCCTTTCCTTCTGCTTTCTATTTCAGTAGCCTGATCATCTCAAGTGAAAGGGTGTACGGCCAAAAAGATGTCTTGGGAAAATCTTATTCAAAATTAGTACAAGTACTCTACTTTATATGAAGAAAGTACATCCGGCTTGAAGTTTAATTTTGTAAAAGATAATGAGATCTGCTTTCCATTTACCTGATTAAAGTTTTTATAAAGGAATACCATCTTCTTGAGGGTCGGTGGGAGGTAGGGCGCTCGAACCCCTGATTTTGAAAGTGATTGCCCCGGATGTTGCAGAAGAATCTTGATACATTCATGCTGCGAATTCTGAATAAAGTCAAAATTAGTACCTTTCGAAAATGGGAATAGGAGAATTTCATACTTTTGCATGCCCCTACTTAGCTATGACACTATTTAATACCCGTTTACTCTGTTCATTCACTAATATTTTAAAATTAAATAAAGTCCCCTTGTCCCTTGTAGTGTAAAGCTAGATTTTTAATTTTCATTTTGTTGTTATTTTGAGATATAAAGAAAATGTTTGTTTCACTACTCTTATTGTAGTGTCCAATTCGATTAACGTAGCATTCAAGAGGTCTTCCATGCACAGAAGTCTTCTAATGCCTTCACATCTATATTCTTCTGTCCACTCTAACCTAATCCCTCAGGACGGTCTCACATAAAGCGCTTTCCCACTTAATTGTTGTAACGTTGACGGGGCCTACAGCACAGTCTGTAGGATCAAAGCTTTCTCCCTTAATCTTCCTTGGGAGCAATGCAAAAACAGAAACAACAACAACAACAACAACACCCATGAGTTTAGTATGTGCATCCAAAAAATGAGATCACATTATCTTCTATTATAATTCCATCGGGGAGCTACAGGATTAGGTGTGCGTTTTGGTGCGTCTGTTCTTACCTCAAGGGCCATAACAAGGGGTGTTCTAGATTTAGGGTCGTCATTCGAGCCGTTGACATCAAGGCCTGGAAATGAAGTCAATGTTTGTACGACATCAACATGACCGGATTCGCAAGCGAGGCCGAGCGCAGTTGCACCATCACACATATTCTCGTTCAAGATCATCCCCTCGCATCGCTGATGGCCGATGAAAGGGAAGAATTAGTGAAGATGATTTTTACGGTAGTCATGACCCTCAAACCCTGTCCATTTTCATTATTTCGCTGAATCTATAGTAATGGTCATGGTATGATTAGTATCAAGATATTTGGCCTTTGAGCACTAATTGGAAAGTGAGCACTCTTCAAAACATTTGGGTCAGAGGCAATCATTGCAGAAGAAAGTTAAGTTTAGATTTCATTATAGGGAGAAAATAATCAGTGCAAACACATGTTTTCTTTTATTCACACATAAAGCAGCATTGAATTAAAAGGCACGAATAGAAAAGTCATTAGTAAAAAATTTTATAGTTAAACAGATTGCCATACAAGAATACTTTAAAGAAAAATGAATTAACCTTGATCCTATTGCGGAAAAAAACCCTCGAAGGGAAAGTATTAACGATGATGTAGAGAGATAAATAAATAGTAGCATATAATAATTTAAACCCTTGATAAAGAGAGCCACCACGCAATTTATTCAAATTCTTGCTAATTTTGGTTGGTGAAATTCGAAACAGCACATAATTAATTGTATTATTTAAAGGTATAACTGGAAAGATATGTGAGAGATAAGACAAAGATAAGGAAGAAAGTGATTAAATTTTTCTATTCGAATATCACAGTTGAATGTAAAGCTCATAAATTAACACAAGTGTATTGTAAACGAACATAGCAAAATTGCGGTGCTTTTTTTTTAGTGGCAATAAGACTCCAGGCGCGGGACAATCTGCGTTTACTGGTTTGACAGTAAAAGCAATCACCAGCTTCCTTTCAATTTAAAAGCAAATGAAAAGATCCACAATTCTGGATAGTAAAGAACAAATTTTACTACAACACAATCTCGTAAAGGGTTGCATTTGTGTTCTTTAGTCTCTTATAACGTTGCTGCGTTGGATATATATATATATATATATATATATATATATATATATATATATATATATATATATATATATATATATATATATATATATATATTGTAGAATTCTAAGTACATCCATGCATTAGTGTATACATAAATACACCGACACAGTTGCGTGTCCCCCCCCCCCTCTATTATTCCAAATTCGCCTTTTTGCTTCGAATCTCCTTCATCCCTTTTCGCGCCGTCATAAACCCGCGGTTGGAGACGAGGAAAGCTGGGATGGCGGCGAAGCGTAAATATTTCGCATGTCCGGGCAGCAGACAAAAGGTCTTTCGCACGACGATAAGGATTTTATGAGAATCCGGTGCTCTCTCTCGATTTTAGCTCTTGAGGGAAATAAAAGGAAAATTCTCCCTGGAGTCGGGCAGAAGATCTTGGACCTACGTTGAGTGTGGAGCTAGTCTCACAAAGGAAAAAGTTCGCCCGTTGCAAGGAAGAAACTTCGGGGAATTGGTTTTTGCCGTCACAGTACTTGTAGGGGCCAAACTTTTCGCAGACCCCCGCTCCCCCTTCAGAGTCAGAGGTTACACAGGACCTCCCTCTGCGGATTACCCTAGACGAAGCTAGGTAATCATTTTGGCTACCCACTCCAGGTGTCAATAATCGAAACGGAGACTTCGAGGAGAAGAATTCCGATTTAAGTCACCGTTTGACTCGCCTTTGCAATCCGGCCTAGGATCATTACATCATGACACCGGTCTAGGATTCCCCCCACATTCGGTAACCTCGGACGACCGGGCTAAGTGCAAACATCGTCAGAAGAAGAAGACATTCACCGGCATCCTCAAAATACTTACGAACTCCAAGGTATCGATAAAGTGAATTAGCCCCTCCCCTAACTTCACCAGTTTAACCGTTAACTAGAATTTCTATCCCGAGCTAATAACCTCGATTATTTCAAGTGATTAATTCAGTGCTTAATTCCATAATATTATTCAATTCATTATGTCGGGTGCAATTAAGACGCAAGCATCCTAGTAAGTAGATTTCAAATGTAATTCCCACGACATTAAATAGCCTTACCTATTCAATTCAAAGACTAATCCTATTTATACCTATATATGCTATTTCATATTTTTAATTTATGTATATTAAAAGTTATTTTTGTGTCTGTGTGTTTTAACTATTTTGGACGATCCTTTGGCAATTGAAAAGCAATCCACTCGGTTAATTCTTAATATTACATAAGCCCATCCATAACTGGCTTTTACTGGGTGAGAATAAACTCAGGGAATCATTATCTTAATTTTGACAAAGAGGGAGGCACCGGGGTTATTTTTATTCAACGGAAGTTGCTATGGTAGGTATATTGGCTGCACTTCATCCCTACTTTACCTTGGTGCAGGATTATAATATACGACAAGGAAGTGGGACTGGGATTACCCACTCACTAACCGTCGATATATATATATATATATATATATATATATATATATAGACACACAAAGAAAGCAACTACAGGATCTGCGGGTGATAATACAACCACCACAGGGCTATGCCCTTTGTATTTTCTCTCTTTCAAATATAATTTGAAGACAGAAAGAAAGATGCAGAGACCTGGTGTAGCTGACTATAAATACATATAGTACAAGAGAAAATAAGAATTGGACGCGAATGAGCAAATGAGACAAGAAAACGGAGTTATTTTAAAGGCAAGAGAGAGGATATGGTATAAAAATTCCTTAAAAGTTCCTAGCTTAGGGAGATACTGGGTTTGATGGGGCAACGCTTTGGGCGAAATATAGTTATTGTGCCTGGTAGCTTAGCGGTAAAGGATCGCCTTCACTGTGCCGTCCTCTGCTCCCTTTTATTCTGTATTCTTCTAATGTCCCTCTCTCTTGCCTTTAAAAAAAACTCCGTTTTCTTGTCTCATTTGCTCATTCGCGTCCAATTCTTATTTTTTCTTGTACTATATATATATATATATATATATATATATATATATATATATATATATATATATATATATATATATATATTATACTCGTATATGCAAATTTTGTTGAAGAACATCGTATATTTTGCCTTAATTAATTTCTTTTGGCAACTTTCTCTTCTTCTAACTATCTTTTTTATTCCATCTTGTAGATGGTGGATCACTTGTCCAGTATTCTTTTCTTTTTTAAGTGAATATGTTTAGTAAAAAACAAACTAAATTGCTGAGCTTTCGATCTTATTCGATCATCTTCAGAGTGTTTTGATATGTTCTTGCCTCCTTTACCGATGTAATGAGTGGGGTGAGGATGTGACAGAGTGAAAGAAATGAAATGAAATGAAAGGGAAAATGTGAGAAAAAAGTTTTAGATCCCCGTTCCTTCCCCAACCCTACGACCAGTCCTCCCGGAATAGGGACCTGGTCAGGTGGGGGGCGAGGCCTGGTTCCCCAGAGTTTTCCCGGTGGCCTCCTCTCTCAGGGCCTGAAGGCACCCAGAGAAAATAGCTCCGGAGAGGGGAAGAGAGTGAGGGGGAAAAGAAAAACGATTTTTAACCGGTATTTATTCCTCCTAGGTTGATGATAAGCAGACCATCAACAGTCACGCCACAAGCTGGAATCGCACATTAAAATTATTTTAAAATTCCACGCACCGGAGTGGGCCATTTCTTCTAACGTTACGTTCAACCTAGGCGGAATAAATACCTTTAACAGATAGGACAAACTAAACGGAAAACAAATAAACGAACGGAAATGGACAATTGGATTATGGATATTAAGAAATTAAAAATACTATAAATTAACACATGCGGATGGAAAGACAAAGAAATTATGTACGGAAACTTATTCAGAAAGATTGACCCAGATGTTATACTAATATCAGAACATGGAAGAAACACACAAAACGAGAAATTAAAGATATGGAACTGCAATGTTATTAACACAAATCCTTCAGGAGAAACACACGACGGAGCGGCAATAGCGGTCAAGCAAGGATTGCAGTACAAAACAATACAAGGATTGGAGGATGCATATTTAGCTATAGAAATTAAAATGAAATTAAGCAACATCATTGTCGCAACTGACCAGCCACCCAGGTGCCCCCAATTACCGGTACACAACTTTACTTAACTCTTCAATTATAGGATACCGGTCATTTTGATGAGCGATTTAAACCCCCATTGTGGGGCTTCTGAGTACAGAAATACAAATAGAGTTGGAAAATAGCTTAACCTGCTTATCAATAGACGTATACTGCAAAGACTGGGTCCAAATTTCCCCACATACTTACGAAGAGATCACGCAACAAAACCGGACATCTGCCTGGCTAACTTCAATCTGCCCTTTAACTATTTTATGGAACCAGTGGATGTTCCCTGTAGTCACCACACTGCGACTCTAATGTAAATAAACAAGAATCCTATACAAATACCCTTGAAAAAATGGAAGGCGTACCATAGAGCGGATTGGGATAAGTACAAAGAAGTACTTCACACGTACAAGCCCAGCCCGCTCGGAGAAGCCACTCAAGAGAAAATCGACGGGGAGTTGGATAGGATCAGATAAGAAAATAAAAGGGCAGAGAAGGGGGCCGTCCCCATTAACTCGTTCCAAACCATTAAACAATTTAGGTGGACACCAGAAATGGTGGCTTTGAGCGAGGACATCGGCCGGGCGGATGAACATATAAGAAGATTCGGAACATCAAGGGAAGCATACAACGCACTAAGGAGACAGAAAAAGAGAACTAATAGCACTGATTTATGAAAAAAAGAAAGAGAAATGAGATCAACACATCGAGAAAATAGATGTGGAAACATCACCAAGGGAATTTTGAAAACATCAACAGATTAAACATTCAGATAACAAGGGATAAAATGAAAATTATGTATGCGGGGAACAACATTTTAGAAGATGAGGAAGAAATAGAGGCATTACTTAGAGAGCACTGGAGAAATGTATTCAAAATTAGCGAAGAAGAGAATGAGGACTATGACATTGATTTCGAACATCAGATCGTGGACGAACTCAATGGAGAGATCGAAAGGACATACCCCTTCCACTTTGTCGAGGAAAGGAGAAACAACAACGACGGAATAGACGCAATTATTACATCTGAGGAATTAAAAAAACATAAAGAACTTCCGACATAGAGCCCCAGGGAGATCGGGACTCACCAGATTAAATTACATCGAAGCACCCCCTAACATACTGGAGGAAGTAAGAAACGTCTTCAATGCGTGCTTGAACACGGGATACTTTCCTGATGAACTCAAAGGGGTGAAGATGATATTCATACCTAAGGCGGGAAAACCCCCAGATCAAGTGAGTAACTACTGCCCCGTCTCGCTGCTAGATTTCATCGGTAAGGTATTGGAAAAAATAATAAATAACAGACTGTCCAAATTCCTCGATGATAATGGCCGAAGAAACAGCTGCCAATTTGGGTTCAGTAAAAACAGAAACACGGAGATGGCCCTTGGAGTCATCCTTGAAAAGATAGCAAAAGCAAAGAGAGAAAAAATGAGGGTAGACATCGTATGCCGGGACGTGTCCAAGGCATTCGACAAAGTATGGCAGAGGGGTATACAACTCAAGATACTCAGATTAGGAATGAACAACAAGATCGAAAGGATTTTATGTGATTATGTAATGGAAAGATGTGCTTATGTGGAAATAGGACGACATCGGGGTGAAATATTCGAGCTCGCTGCGGGTTTGCCCCAAGGCGAATGTCTGAGTCCGTCTTTCTATTCAATCTACACAGCAGATATACCACCACCAAGAAATGGAGGTTGCTTGAACATCCAATTTGCCGAAGGGGGCACTCAAATCCAGGTTTGCCCCTACAGAAACGGCCGAATGCAAGCTAGGATGACTGCAGAAGAGATAAGAAACATTAATAGATACGAAGAAAAATGTAGAATTAAAACGAACAGGGATACATTTAAAATGGAACCCGTGTACAGGAGGAGCATCTCAGATGTATATGTAGAAGGACAACGCTATAGATACGACAAAAAATGTAAGGTGCTCGTACTAACCATTACGAAATCAGGCTATAAAAAGCACGTAACTGAGATTGTAAATCGAGGGAAGGGCGGCCTGTCATTACTGTACAAGTTAATTCAAAAAGTCCAAAACAAATCTATCTACTTAATAACAAACACCAGAAGACGAGAAAGAAGAAGACTACGAGACCTGCACAGGGAGGCATGGATAAAGTCACTTAACAGAATAATTGCAAAAGAGCAAGAAAAGTCTTAGAAAAGACACAGAATGAAGTAGGAGTTGAATTAACCAACCAAATTGCCCAAAGAGAAGGATGAAGATCACACAGATTATTCCCACGTTTCCCAGGGATAAATGAGGGAGGAGAAGAAGACGAAGAAGAAAGCTACACCTAGAGAAAAAGAATAATACTAGACGATGACTAAGAGTAATTAATTAACCGAAGCAACACCCGAGAATAGCATATAGTCAATTATAACTAGGTTAGGAATACGAAAGAATAGATAGAGAGATAGAAACCTACACCAGTTTTTAGAAGGAATATTTACTAATAACAGTTTGAATGCCTCATAAATATCAATACTACTTTCTAACTTTATCACGCTAGCTATACTACGTAAAAAGGGACAGAGATAAGCCTGACCTCCAGGCAATTAGCATCTCTTTGCAAACCTCTTACTTCCTTCAGCCTTCTGCATCTATTCGTTGTTTACTATCATATTCGCACACGGGACTCACAGTGATACGCGGGTCAGGGTGACGATAAACTGTTATAGTTAGAACCAAGCGACACATCGTGGTTCGGATTCCACGTTAAGCTGTAGGTCCCATGACGAACTAAGTCCACTTTTGTCTCCTACTATTTTCTTCGCTGTCCTATCCTATAACCTTCTTCTTCCTCTTCCTCTCACTCCTAACCGCCGTACTCACAGTGCTTGGAGCCTACTTTGGCTCTAGACAGCGTGACTATGGGGGTCTATAAAAGAGTACCGGGCCTTGCCTTCTCCCTCCTTGGCCGCTCCAAGAGCGCCAAGGGGGGCGAGAGAGGGTGGGAAGAGCTGTTCTTTGTCTCCCACCTCTCTTTTCATTTCTTTCACTCTGTCACCTCTTCACTCGACTCATTACATCGGTAAAGGAGGCAAGAACATATCGAAATGTTGCGAAGATGATCGAATAAGATCGAAAGCTTAGCAATTTAGTTTGTTTTTTACCAAACACATTCATTTAAAAAAGGAAATGAATACTGGACAAGTGATTCACCATCTGCAAGATGGAATATAAAGATAGTTAGAAGAAGAGAAAGTTGCCAAAAGGAAATTAATTAAGACAAAATACACAATGGTCTTCAACAAAATTTGCATTCAGGAATGACTGCTACCCAACTACACTAATATATATATATATATATATATATATATATATATATATATATATATATATATATATATATATATATATATATATATTAGTGTAGTTGGGTAGCAGTCTTTCCTGAATGCAAATTTTGTTGAAGACCATTGTGTATTTTGTCTTAATTAATTTCCTTTTGGCAACTTTCTCTTCTTCTAACTATCTTTATATTCCATCTTGCAGATATATATATATATATATATATATATATATATATATATATATATATATATACAAAAGGGGGAGCAAATTACTTATGGTAGTTAAATGAATTAAGTGAAGATTAACGAGGTAATCTGGGAATGACCATACACAATCGCTTTACCTTCAAGCGCTGGTGAATTGGATGGGGAGGGGGTGGGGGAGACAATGGCTTAAGTATTTAAGAAGATACTTCAGGGAGTCCTGGCTAAGAAGACTCGAAGATGGGGTTGAATTAGTGTCGTGGTATGAAATTATATTAAATCAATACCATATTATATCTATGGGGAAGGGACCAATAACTTGAAGGCGAGCCGACAAAGGGATGGAACACCAGGAGTTTCGACGGGCGGAGGGCGAGATAAGAGTGCAACGAGGTCAGGTATAATATGGGCAATGGCAACGCTAAAGGTTACTTAAAGAGGCATGTACAAAAATATAATTTTATTTACATAAAAATAATTAGAGAATTGATGGGCAAAATTACTTCAGAGAATTATTGTGCAAAATTACATCAGATGAACGAGGAGGGAGGGGGGGGGGGGGTTGTAGTTATGAATCAGACTATGAAGTTAAAATTTATGGTCTTACAGGAGGAGACTATTCAAATTATGGGGGAGGATTAACTCAAATGGGTTACTGAAAGGGGAGAGGGGTTGGCTTACGGAAGATTTCGGGTGAGACGACGGGGTAAGGCTTCACGGATGTCTTCTGCACGTGAGGTGAGGGCGCTCACAACTTCTGAACAGGAGCTTAAAGTGATGACGGTTCTCCAAAAAAGAGGGGGGCGGGCGGTAACGTCCGGTCCAGGGAAGAGTATTTCGGCCACCTAAAAACGAGGGGCGAACGACGAGGGCTTTGACAGGAGTTGATGAGAGAAGTCGGAAAAATCACTCGGTAGCGATCGTTAAATGGAATTACCTCACTGGCTGGGGCTAATTCCAATACACAAATAGTTCAGCTGTCACCTTGCTTTGTTGTTAGCACCTGACTTGGAACTAGGGGGAATCTTCTTGGGTCCGGGCGAGACTTCTCAACTCTCTGTCGGTTTCATGGGAAACGAGCAATATATATGTCTGAGGCTTTCCCCGCATAGGAGGGGAGGGTGTTAGTGAGAAACAGCGCTACTCTCGAATGGCCTCGAATCTTCTTGCCGAAGCTATTCTAGCCCGTGTAAAGGTGAATCATGGTGGACGCGATTCGAGGCTACTGCTTGTGGAAGGAGGGGGGGAGGCTTACCAAATTAAGCCTAACAGAGCCTTCTACAGCGCATGGATGTTACTTGCTGGACAAGAGATTCCACGTGGAATTCCCTCACAATTAGTTCGTGACGAAAAATGAGATTTTCTCTGCTTAAGAGAGACGTAATCTCAACTCGAGACGATTCTGCTGATCGGCAGGGAGCCTCAGTCTCGAAAGACGAGAACCTTGAAGGCGTGGTGATGATAAGTGGGCCGCACAACTCTCCCGGAAGAAAAGGCCTCGATAGCTTTCCTTTAAATAGGGGCCACAGTTTAACGAAGGTAGTTCTGCTGACGAGATCTTCGACGACGTACGATGACGAGTTACGGGGGGTCACGGGAAACAGACGGCAGTCCGGACTGAGTGGATAGCAGGCTTCCAATCTACCCGAGAGATGGTGAGCTTCGAGTAAAATACCCGGGTTACTGCTCTGATAGACGCTTCAGGGCCTTGTGGTCCCCAAGGGATTCTTGGCGCCAGCCTAAGCAAACACAATTCATGATAACGCATCATTCCAGATGATTGAACTCGCCTCGCGATATGGGGGTAGGGTTAATATGGCCGTGCAGCCTTTATCACCGGGGAGGGGAGGACGATCAATGTCTAAAAACAAACACGGCTGGGAGGGGTGATAAAGCGTGTGCCGAATTCTTCCTCGACTTTCTAAACTTCTCACGCGGTCTTGGAAGAATAGAGGAGCATTTCCAAGGGGCTTACTCTCACGGTGGTCCTTTGAGAGCATTTCCTCATATATATATATATATATATATATATATATATATATATATATATATATATATATATATATATATATATATATATATATATATATATATATATGAGGAATTAAACCACATTCTCCGAAGACAATTTAATTCAGAACAGTTTCGGTGTATCTCACACCCTTTTTCAACTGACACTGGGCAGAAAATATAAGAGAAAAGCATAACACAAGATCCCCTCTTTTTCCCCCCAATCCCCTACTTGTGGCTAATCTGGGGGGGGGGTTAGGCCTAAACATATTGAAGGGCTAAAATTTCACTATTTTATTTATTTGCGATCTTATTACAGGATTAAAAGAAAATTGACCCTCAGATAGATTTAAATTAGGAACTGACGATATCAAGCTCGATTCTACGATTCTTCTCTTAACATAGTTAGCCGATTTAAATAACATTTTACTTCCATTGAAATCGATCATATGATTCTTGTCTCTAACATGGAAGAATATTCCACTACTTTCGCTGCTCTTTTAATCCTGTAATAAGATCGGAAATAAATAAAATAGTAAAATGTCAGCCCTTCAATATGTTTAGGCCTAACCCCCCCCCCCTCCACACAGATTAGTTACAAGTAGGGGATGGGGGAAAAAAGAGGGGATCTTGTGTTATGCTTTTCTCTTATATTTTCTGCCCAGTGTCAGTTGAAAAAGGGTGTGAGATACACCGAAACTGTTCTGAATTAAATTGTCTTCGGAGAATGTGGTTTAATTCCTCATCTTTTCTTGCGATATTGCATTAATTTTCATCATCATCATATATATATATATATATATATATATATATATATATATATGAAAATCACATGACGCGTGATATATAATAGATGTATTTAAAGACCCAAAGAAATAAAGACTGTTAACACAACCCGAAAAAACGCTAAAGAGAATATTCCGTGAATCGATGAAAGCTTAAGAAAGAAAATGGGAGATATAGAAACGAAGAAATAGGGTAAACTATTTATTTTAACCGTTATATGAAAATGGATAAAGGAGTTGGATTTTAACCTGTGTCATCAAGCATTGGTCGCTAATATAACCACGACGCTCATCGCCAGATCTACCATCCTCAACCCCAAAACCTTTTGGGGGTTGAGGATGGTAGCTCTCTATTGAATTAAAGGAAAGCTCTGCTTCGTCACTCTAGTGCAAAGGAAAAGTTGGGAAACCTTTGCGTTTTATAGAGGTTTTGTGAAAGGAATGAAAGTACTGGTGACTTTTTTTGTAATGTGCTGTCTCGTGGTTATCCATTAATTGCGGTAATTTTAGAATCAAAAAGAGATATACCGTGTGAATCAACTTTGCAAAACCCCAAATCAATAGATTTTTAGGAAACAGCACTTCGCAAGATTGATTTGCAATCTATGTTCCTTAAATCGTGTAAAAAGCTGGCTTAAGTGTTTTTTGTGCGCTTTTCCTTGCTCTTAACTGCTCGTCAACATAAATAAAAACGAAATCCAAATCATCCAACATAGAGTTGATATAACTTTGAAACGATTGCGAACTATTGCACGCCCCTTGTGGTAAAATGAGCCATTCAAATATTCTCAAGTGCGTCGGCATAACCGTTTTATTAGGGATGGTGCCTCTTTTGAGGTCTGAAAACATGTGTGCTGCAATTACACCTCTAATAAAATATTGCAATCTTGCAAGTTGATGTGAAATTAGTTAAGTAAAGCCTTAGATAGTTGTCCTTGACTGTGATAAGATTGAGTAACGGGTAATCAAGGGTGATCCGGTAATTCTGTTCGGACTTAACTGAATCGATGAGTGAGTCATAAGTGAAATTATTGGGGCGAAGCTTTTTCTCTGTTAACAGCGCCTGAAATATCTCGATCGTTACGCTCAATAGTTTTGGCGATAATCATCAATTTCTACAAGGGTCAGAGTGATCGTGCGTAATAATTTGATGTAAATATGAATTTGAGCGTTCGCAATACTGCCATAGCTGAAATCATTATCGGACCTACAAAGCCTACTATATTCGTTTAGAAGGGAAGTAATTGGTGAATTGGTGGTGATTGAGAATTAAATGGATAAAGTCACTTCGCTTTAAACTATGGCCTGTATTGTCATTTTGGTGTCACCATATATAAATTGCTAGCGCTTCAAACTCACAAGAAGATTAAGCTAAAATAAGAAATATGCACGAAAATAGTAGCATTGACATTAGAAATTACCAATTTCTAAGAAAATTTCTTCTTATACTGTGCGAAACAGTTAATGCTTTCTCACCTAAAGTCCTATCTAATAAATTTGCATGTAGCCGATTGTAGTAGAATTTGTGTTTCTCAAACTCTGATTCAATAGAAGAGGTGTGAAACTATGGCGATAAAGCATAACCAATAGATGAGAAACTTCCTACCAGTGAGGAGAGGAGATCCTAGACCAGTGGCTCTCAACCTTTTCACTCCATTATCCCCTTCATAAATTTTCAACATCCTTGCGGCTGCCCTTAATTTTCCTCAAAAAACCTCCCCACTTAAACAGGTAAAAAAATGTATATGCAGAAACCACCTTTGCTTTATTCTTTATTACCAAGTTGACAATCATAATTATCTTATATTTTTATATATTTTTGAGATATGCTTCTTAAAAGTTATATTAATGTATTGTTTATATCAAAATCGAAAGCCTTTGTATCTTTAATTGTATTTTTCCATATCAATCAATTAATGTATTTTCATATCAAAATCAAAAGTATTTGTATTTTACAAGAATTGTATCACATCTCAATGAGAATGGTGACATTGTTTATATCCAAACAGTTAAAGAATCCGAGGTTGTCTCATGTCGGGGTCCACATCCAGTCACTTCCCGCTCTTAATTTTGATTTGTAGAAGGGTAGAGAAACCAGACTCAAAAGGCAAGAATTGTCGAAGTGCAACCTCATTAACTTTTGGATATGACTGATACAATGAACACCATAATACTTTGATAGATTTTTCTTCCTAGAAATCTTTGGCAGGAGAATCATTTTAAAGATCAAGGAATTTGTCTTGAACATTATTTGGAATAGTAATAATATCAAGCGCACCCGTGAATGGATTCCTCACGAACTTCCCTTCTTCCTTCTCTAATTCTGAAAAGTACATTTTAAGTTAACTTGCTAAGGACCTCAGATGATGAATAATTTGAGTTTTAATTAATGGGTCAAACAGACGATCTTCATTCTCGTCAAGAACAGTTGAAATGACTATAAACATGGCAAAATTGACGGCCCCGACTTTCCCTTGCCAATTCGCACGCTTGGCAAGAAATACAAAGAGATAATCCATCAGGTGAAACACATTTCTTTCCTTGCCCGGTAGCCTGAGATTCAACCTATTTCACTGTTAAAATATATCTGATGATTATGAAAGACGTGGCTTCCAACAAAATCTCATTGAGTTGACTAAAGAGATCATCTTTCCCTTGCATTTCCAAGAACAACTTAAGCTCCCTCCAAAGTTCCAACAGTCGATTTACAACATTTCCCTTTGAAATCCAGTGCACTTTGGATTAAAAAAGAAGAACTTCATGCTCCGAATCCATGTATACACAAAGGTTCTGGAAAAGACTTCAGATCTCTAGCTTTCACAAAATTGAAACAGTTGACCACTACCTCTAGGATCTTGAAAAGTTCATCAGGGAGGGTTTTCGACGTCAATGCCTAACGATGGATCAACCATCATAGATGGTTGAATACTGCTATTAACTATTTAGTCATGTGTTTCTTTAATTGGTTCATTAATTATGGAACTGTTTAAATTTTATTGTCGATGTAAGCAATTAAAAAGAAAAATTTTCTTTTCCCAGGACAGATTGAGCGATGCAATTTTTGTTTAAATGAGATTCCTAACATTATTTAGAAATGTATGATTTCTAACAGCTCACCAAGGCCCCCCTAAATTCTTGCCATGGCTCCCAGGTTGAGAACCGCTCTCCTAGACGTACAGATAGTGGAAAGTTGTGATGTCGACCGAGAGCACGTTGTTCTCTGTCGCGCGATTTTTGAGTTTTCTGAACTGTATCGGCTTTCGTGAGAGCAAGGTTGCGCCTTGTTCTAAAGCTGCATCTAGTACCAACAAATACCATCGTAAAGGGCGAGAAAAGTACGACGGTTTGAGGTGGAGGATTCATCTCTCACATACGATACTTCTTCCTTAAGCTTCGAAATACTGTAGGAGAGGGTCATGACCTCGACCTTGAGGGAAACCAGAGTTACCACCTTTTATCACAGATTTTGCAAGTGGTAATTTATAACAGAGTTTATCCTTGCTTGGTCAGTGTTTCACAAAACTCGAACAGCATCCGTCACCAATAGCTCAAGATGGTTTGTGGAGCAAAGAAACTCCGAGCTCACATTATGGACAAAGGTATCTCGAAGCTCCATCTTCTAGGGGGTGGAGGCAAATTGTTCAAAGATTGGAGCTCGAAGGGTGGCATAGGCCAGGCTATTGAGTTACATCAAGAGTGACGAGAGTTTCATAATCCCTGAACAAGGGTCTGCCCTTAGCAGTAATTTTAGTTTTTGACAGTCACTGGTAAAGTTTTACAGTCGGAAGAGGAGTACCAGCTGTATGAACCAAGAAGTGGGTGAATTCGACTGGAATTTAGTAAGGAAATTGCATTTATGTAGCTTACCAAGCTGAACTTATTGCTGCATTATTTTGATCCGAAAAATCCTGCTCAAAATTTCTGCTGTTTGCAAAATCATGCGTGTAAAGGATCAAATTTTTCATGCTGGGGTTACCAGAACTTAAGTTGCTAAAGGTTACACTCTTCTGCAGCATTCTTCCGATTCTTGATTCTTCATCCTTTATTAAGGTCTACAACGCTAGCATCCTTGTTTCCCTTAACCTGTAGCTTCTTTATTCCCATGAATTTTCAAAGCGCAAAAAAGCACCCACGAATGACATAAAAACAGGGCGAAAGACAAAGTTTATTCCAAGACGTCTTTCTCCCAAGGTAGTTCTTCTTCCGTGAATTATTTTGTTTACAAAATAACCTTGTGTATATAGGGTTTCGATTGAACTTATGTAAAAAAAATACCTATCGCTGAATAGAAAAAAAAATACTTATGTGCATGTAGTAATGTTAGATTGGAATTATAATTACTGAACAGACAATTGAAAGAGATTTTACTTAAATCCTCGCTCAACGAAGAAACCGATAGGACTCATCCCCACCATTTCGTTGAATTAGTCCAATTCTGACGGAAATCAAAAACGGGAAAAATTCAAACTTGAGGCCGTCCTTCCTCCAAATAGGATACTTATGTCTAACTCTCTATTCAGTAAATACATAGAACATCCCAATACCTCTCAAAGAAGGTTATATCAACATTCAATTTACCGACGATGTTATTCAAATTGACGCTTGGCCAAGATCGACGCCAGAAAAATAAGGAGCAGGAAAAGGAAAAGTATCACAAATAGAGTATCATAACACAAATATGATCAAGTTTAAAATTGTACCAATGTTCAGGAGACGGATTGGAGATATTTATGTTGAAGGAAAATACAAATACACTAACTAGGGCAAAGTGTTAGGAATGACGATCACTAAACTGGGATATAAAAGGCACCTTACGGAAACAGTGACCAATGGAAAAGGAGGATTGAGCATCTTCTAGCTCCTCAGATCGCTCAATCCAAATATGATTTACTAATCATTATTCAGTCATGGATGTTGTACGAGGTAATCCCATTGTATACCATCTCAACTCCAAAATAAACAAAACTGGAAATGATGCAAACAAAGTGGCAATGCTTATTACCAAGGAGAGATATAATGGAAACAGCGAGACATTAACTGAGCAGCTGAGCTTAAGCTGCTCAACATAATTATAGAAGAAAGAGGAAAGAAACAAATAAAAAACAAGGAGAAATAGGCAAAGAAATTACAGCACAAATAACCCATTGGGATGGTGGAAATCATACTCCCATTTCGCTATGTATACATCGAAGATTAATCGAACAGAGGATGAAATATATACATAAAAGACTTAAAAAAACAGTGAAATACCCAGAAGAAAACATCAATATTGAGATACAATAAAGCAACGTAGAATACCTACTATAGAACCACGAAATTGGAAACCAGCCGGATTGACTAATGCATACTCAAAAGAGATTGCTCTATTATACGTAAATTACTGTTAACCCCAATAGAACTCAAAATACTGACTCATGAACAAGTAAAAAATAATTTGAACGCATAAAAACAACATAATTACAATAAAAACACATAATAATTTTGAAAGATAGCTTGATCCTCAGGAAAAAACTCACCCATCCTAACTATTTTGAGAAATAAAAAACTCCAAGAAACAGACAAAGATTAGCCTGACTTCTGAGTGATGACCGTGAAGGCCATCTCTGTCTTTCTTCTTTTCCTGAATCCAAATTGGTACATGTTTTGGATTTCATTTGCCTCCAGGACCTCACTCAGTCGCTGATATATTATTATCTTTTTCATAACGAAAATAGAGGGAGAGGTGACGCCCCCTTGTCGCGGGGAGAAAGCTTGTGTGGACTTTTGACTTTTCGAGCTATGTCGGCGAGGGTACCTCTTCTGGGTACCCCTGGTAGGGCTTCCCTTGTCGATTTGGTCGGAAACGAGGTTCCAGACTAAGTGCGTCATTCCTTCCTTCTTCTACTCTATCCCTCTCCTTTTTTACTTTTATCCTATCTCCCACTCATACAAAAAGAAAAAACAACAAAAAAGCCTACTCCTATCGTGTCACTCTTTCCCTTTCTTCCTCTATCTACTTATAAGGACCTGGCAGCTACCTCATGCGTCAGAAGAGAGGCTTTGGAACCTCTATAAACAACGCTAATCGACACTCACTGGTTGCGAGTGACTAGGACTAGAGGTGTTCTAGGCGTTGGGGCACGATGAATGGGATGAGGGTAGTGCCCCGTTAACCCCTTCCCTGGCGCGTAATTATTGACCGTTCCCAGTGCCCGTTGACCGGTGCTTATGGTAGCATTGGTCCGAGGTGACGGCCCTTTGTTCCCATGTTGGTTGCCAGGCCAATAAAAAGCCTTGGGTCGGCGAGGGTACCTCTTCTGGGTACCCCTGGTAGGGCTTCCCTTGTCGATTTGGTCGGAAACGAGGTTCCAGACTAAGTGCGTCATTCCTTCCTTCTTCTACTCTATCCCTCTCCTTTTTTACTTTTATCCTATCTCCCACTCATACAAAAAGAAAAAACAACAAAAAAGCCTACTCCTATCGTGTCACTCTTTCCCTTTCTTCCTCTATCTACTTATAAGGACCTGGCAGCTACCTCATGCGTCAGAAGAGAGGCTTTGGAACCTCTATAAACAACGCTAATCGACACTCACTGGTTGCGAGTGACTAGGACTAGAGGTGTTCTAGGCGTTGGGGCACGATGAATGGGATGAGGGTAGTGCCCCGTTAACCCCTTCCCTGGCGCGTAATTATTGACCGTTCCCAGTGCCCGTTGACCGGTGCTTATGGTAGCATTGGTCCGAGGTGACGGCCCTTTGTTCCCATGTTGGTTGCCAGGCCAATAAAAAGCCTTGGGTCGAGTTCCTTGGTGTGGCGGGATATCCATTGAACGCTACTCAGAGATCCTGGCCGTTGTGAAGGGAACTAGTAGGAGTTTATTAAGGGGCGTGCTTCGTTGTTGTTCACCTGGTGAGAAATCGATGACCCCTTCGGGGACCGTCAGTGCTGCTTGGTTGGGAGCCACGGCACGCCGAGGTTTGACGACTCGGTCGGACGAACAGCAGCACATGGAGCGTGCCTTCTGAAAGATCCGAAAACTCTCGGATTGATAGGTGGGAGCGACTCACGCGGGGAGAACTCATCAACCCCCCTTTTTTTATCATTGATTTGTCACGAGTTTTCAGAGAGAGAAAGCGCTCAAAATGACAGGCAAAAAAGGTCCCGTTCGTCTCAAACACAACTGTGCAACATGCCAGTTAGAAAAGTGGTGCGTTGACTTTCCGGAGGGCTGCTACTCAAAATTCAGCCCTGAAGGTATCTGCACTACTTGCATATTGACGCGAGAGGTGGAGAAATTAAAATACCTCTATAGAGCCTCAGAGGAGAGAGCTGAGGTCTTTGAGGGAAAGTTGGAGAAGCTCGAAGCCCTTAACGCAGCTCAGGTTCGATGCCTAGAAGAGGCTCCGCCCACTGACGTGTTGGAATCCCCTGGTAACCAAGCGGACATTCCGGCATCATCTGAGGCTAAGCTAGCTGAGGCGAGAGAAAAAGAGAAAAAGAAGAAAGGAGAAACGAAGAAAAAAAAGAAAAAGAATAAGGTTGAAACAAAAGTAGAACCAAAAATAGAAGAAAAACAGATAAAGAAGAAGAAAAAGAAAGATAAGAATGTGGAGAGTAAAGAGGAAAAGGGGAGGCCTCTTCCACAAGGAAAGACCCCGACTTCAGAGCCCAAGTGTCCGAAGGTCACCCTCATTGGTGACTCGCAAACACGGGATCTGCAGCCGCTGCTAGCGGCCCGCCTTCGCACTAGCGTGAAGGTAAGCTGCCTGTCCGGACGGGGTAACCACAACATCAGAGTAGAGGCAGAGAAAGCTCAGATTTCTGAGAATTCAGTTGTTGCTCTGATGGTGAGCGGCAACGACCTCTACCTCAGAGGGAGTAAGGTTGGCCTCAGTGGTAAGACCATCCAAACGATGATGGGAGCCGTGGATGATTTAGGGCTTAAAACCCGTAAACGTGTGGTGGTTGGGATGCTTCCAAGAAGAGGTCCATCCCGAACCACTCACGAAAGAAACATCGCAGTGAACAGAAGATTGGCGGATCTCTGCACGGCAGAAGGAGTCTTCTTCGTGGACCCCTATCGTACCTTTATCGGTAGAGACGACCTCTACTAAAGGGACGGGGTACATCTCTCCTTTAAAGGGAAGGCCTTTCTCGCCAACCTAATTCAAGATGTCGTGGAACGCACCCAGAGGAGCGTTCGAAACAGAGCGAAAGCGGGCGTGCGCCAGCATGCCCGTGTCACTCCTGGAACGACCTTCTCGGAGGTCGTCAAAAAGGGTGTAACCACAAAAACAGAGAAGCCGGGAAACGGAAGAGCGTAGGGAGTCCTACACTAGGGGACTCCCTCAAAGTTCTTCTGTTTAATGCGAGGTTAATCAGGAATAAGTTTCTTGAGCTCCGTGGCCTCGTAGTAACAGAGGAACCTGAGATGGTGGCCATAACGGAGTCGTAGATAAAAACCTCAAGCCGAGATTTTGAAGGTGAATTCACGATTCCCGGTTACCAGCTCTTCCTGAAAGATAGGCCAGACAGAGAGGGTGGCGGTGTGATGTTGTATGTCAAGGATACTCTCAACTCGACAGATTGCAACATCGTATCCGACCATTAACTACTAGGTGTTGACCTAGAGATAGGTCCTGCCAAATACAGGACCCTGGTGCTTTATAGACCTCCTGCCCAACTCGTTAAAAAGGACAGAGATCTGTACCAGCTACTAGGAGAACTTGTTGAAGACAGAGTGTGTATGATCATGGGTGATTTCAACACACAAGTTGACTGGGAAACCAGAGAACCTTGTGGCGAGAACGCACTACTCCTTGAGTTCGCGAACAACGAGTTCCTCACTCAATGGGTGAGAGAGCCAACGAGAGGAAACAATATCCTAGACTTGGTTTTCACCTCTGAGGATGACATCGTTGAGGACCTCTCTGTTGGCGAAGAGCTTGGTGGCAGTGACCACCGACTAATTAGATTTGTAGTCAAAGTTCCGAATGCAGGGCCTGCAACTAGTAAATCGAAGAAACTCGATTTGAAAAGAGCAGACTTTGCAGGTCTTCGTGCTGGACTGACTGACGAGAGACTAGAAGTGTGCGATGTTGTTGAAGACTCGTGGAACAGTTTCAAAACCACATTCATGAGTCCTCAATCGCGTTTCATCCCTCTGAAATGTCCCCGTCGGTCTCCTGTTCAACCAAAGTGGTTTAATCGAGAAATCGGCCAACTGCTTAGGAAGAAGAGAACTGTGTACCGACAATCGAAGATCTCGGGTGACTTTAACGAATACTGGAGGCTAGCCAGGAGAGTGAAGTCCAGCATAAGGGCGGCTAAGCGTTCTGAAGAACTCCGAGTGGCGAGACTCAGAGAATCCCAAGGAGTTTTTTGGATATGTGAAGAGCCGTAAACCAATCCGTCGAACGATTGGCCCTTTGAGAAATGAGGAGGGGACATTAAAGCACTTAGATGCAGAAAATGCTAACCTCCTCAACGACTACTTCTCTTCAGTGTTTACTGAAGAGTGTGTTCCCATCCCCCAGCCAATGGATTCCTACTCGGGGGGAAAGCTGGAGGATATGTACTTCACCGAAGGAGAAATAAAAAAGAAGATCAGTGACCTAATGACGAATAAGTCCCCTGACCCGGATGGGTTTCTACCTGAAGTGTTGAAAGAAGTGCGCGATCAATTGTCACGAAACCTGAGCGCAATCTTTAACATGTCAATCCGGACCGAATGCGTTACTAGAGACTGGCGTGAAGCGGAGGTGACTCCTATCTTCAAGAAAGGAGACCGTAGCCAACCGTCAAACTACCGACCTATCAGTCTGACTTCGATAGTCGGTAAACTCATGGAAAGCATGATGGTGGACAAAATGACGTCGTATTTAGAGTCAAACCTGCTACTGAGGAGTTCCAGCACGGCTTTCGAAGGCAACGGTCATGCCTGACGAACCTTGTGGAATTCTTCCACTTCGTGTTCAGTGAGCACGATCGGGACAAGGCGGTGGATGTGGTGTACTTAGACTTTCAGAAAGCCTTTGATAAGGTACCACACTGCCGCCTTCCCCGGAAAGTGCGAGCGCTGGGCATAGACGGAAAAGTAGCCGGCTGGATCGAGTACTGGCTAAGTGGCAGACGGCAACGGGTGGTGGTGAATGGACAGGCTTCTGAGTGGGTGCCCGTTACTAGCGGGGTGCCTCAAGATTCTGTCCTGGGACCACTACTATTCATCATCTACGTCAACGACATGGACGGTGACATAGTTGCCAAGATTTCTAAATTTGCCGACGATACCAAGCTTGGTATGAACGTTGCAAAAGATGGAAATACTGCCCACCTGTAGGAAGATCTTGGGAAGATTGGGGAGTGGTCGGACACGTGGCAAATGCCTTTTAACGTGGGGAAATGCAAAGTAATGCATATCGGTCACAGAAACCCCCAATCTTAGTATATCCTTAAGGGCCCTGCTCTTGAATTGAGTGACACTGAGAAGGACTTGGGTGTAACTATCACTAGCGACCTCAAGTTCTCGAAACAGCGCATTGAGACAGAGAAGAAAGCCCAAAGGATGTTAGGCTACATAAAGCGCCAGATTGGAAACCGTAACAAGGAGATAGTACTTTGTCTGTACAACTCCCTCGTTCGGCCGCACCTGGAGTATGCCGTACAATTTTGGAGTCCTTCGTTTCGAAAGGACATCGCAAGGTTTGAACGCGTACAAGCTAGGGCAACCAAACTGATTCCCTCTATCCGACATAAAAGCTATGAGGATAGACTAAGGGAATTAAATCTGTTCTTGCTGGAAACCCGTAAACTGCGTGGTCAGCTCATCGAAGTTTTCAAATGCTTCGAGGGTTCGACAATGTTGACTACCGGGATATTTTCACACTGAGTGAGAACAGAACGCGCAATCACGGCTTGAAACTTGAACTGAAGCGTTACAACCGCAATCTGTGTGGAATTTTTTTACTTACAGTATCTGCGGTAAGTGGTACGCACTTGCAGTGGAGGTTGTCAACAGTGAATCTGTTGACCAGTTCAAGTCAAGACTAGACAAAGTCTTGACAAGTGCTAGTCCAAAGGCACCCTCTTTGAATGGACAGTAAGGTCTCCTAGGGTACTTACTTTCCTTGTTACTCCTTGTTACCTTTCCCATGAAGATAAATAGAGAGAGAGAGAGAGAGAGAGAGAGAGAGAGAGAGAGAGAGAAAGGCCTGTGTCTCTCAAATTGAGTTGGTGGCTTTCCTGGTTTTGGTATACATATCATTTTGCGAACTTTATTTCATCTGAGAAATAACCTGTGTTAATACAAGTATTTACGTATTACCCTTACTATTCCATTTAGTGTGTTGTCAGGCGTTTCCTCGTAATTCATCTTGGTGAGTCCTGATCTTCCTGGTGCTTTCTGCAGATAGAGCGATATTATTGTCTTTACCTTTTGCTTTGTGATCTTCGCGTCAATACCCTCGTCTCTCCTTGCATCGACGAAGGATATGTTCTATTGATTTCCTCGTTACGAGCGTCTATGATATTATGTTCGAATTCGATGTACAATTTATCATTTTCCTCTGCGCTTATGGCGAAAGTCTTTCTCCAACTTTCGCTTAATATCATTTGAATGCTATCTTTGTCTTCTATGTTTTGCTTGGTTGCCATTTATTTTCATTTTTCTAGTTCTTGCTGCCTTTCACTTGATTCATTTATCTCCAAAATTCATTTACAGGTGACTCATTGTCAATCCTTCGTATTATTTTGTTTCAATGTTCATTTAATTTTTCCGTTATTTCTGTAGTAATTTCTCGTTTTTTTGTTCTCATTTGGGCGTGTAGCTCCCACGTTGTGACGTTCCTTCTCCACGAGAGGACATGTTTAACACCAATCTACACATATCTATAGTCATAAAGCCTTTGCTGGGCTTGATCGCACACGAGGAGAAGCACAGGCAGAACCACACTCTCTCATATATCTTTCTTTCTTCAGTTTACTGTTCACAATCCATTCACACAGAAATAAGGTTTATTAATGTACATTTCACAGATGTGACTCAATTAGTGGTTTGTCTCTTTAGAAATGGACCAATGAAAGCAAGGATGAGAGAAGAGCAAATATTAACAATATATGAACAATATGGAAAATAAGTACGAATAAAACATTTTGAATTATAATAGTATACAGGAAAAAAAGCTTCGGACAGCTACGTAGAAAGCGAAAGGTATAGGTAAAATAAGGAGTGCCAAGTACTAGGATTGACAATAATGAAAACAGATTACAGGAAACGTGTAAATGAGAGTCAACAGAGGAAAAGGGGGAGTGCATCTACTTTACAATATGAAAACGCAGAACACAAGAAACAAAAGAATTATTTATTAAGCAATAATTCAATAGGCATTTGTATAGCTTACTATCTCCAAAGAGAGCCTAATAAATATCCATAGAATGGAAAATAAACAATATATATAATAAAAAAGACTAGAAGGGCAGAGGTGAGATTTTAGACAGAAAGGAAACTATAACATTCAAATATCTTCATAGGTATAATCGTATTTATTCACATTTGAACGAAAAAGTAGTAAGCCATAACGATACGAAGATATGGGAAGGTAGGAAAGAAAAAAATACTCAAGACAACATACCGAGCAATAATACGTTAAAAATACTAAAAATGATTTGAACACTAACAGACACACAACAAATAATTTAGACGATTAAAGCAGATATTCCTTTCTATTAATTTCTAGTTTAATACTCAATTAAAATGCTAGAGATTAGTTTGACTTCCATGCAATCTTGCGACCCTATGCAAACCTTCTACTTTCAATTATTATCCTGAAACTTTAATCTAACATCTCGCACAAACTGGGTATACACATTAAACGGGGGACAAGGGAGATAAAGACGATGAATGAGAACTAGATAAAAGAATGCACATCATGTTTCGAATCCCACGTTAAGCTGCTGGTCCAATGAAATCCTAAGTCACCTATTATGCGTCCTACTTTACTTCCAGCTGTACTGTCCTTAAAATTTCTTGTTAACCCCTCTCCCTCTTCTTCTCTATCTATCGAGCTATCTTTCCTCCCTCCATAAACCTTTCCTCCTTGAGCCTAATTAGTCTCTGAGTGGAAATGGTTCAGAGGAATAACAGAGAGGGGTACCTGCCCTCGCTCACGCCCTCTCCACCCTGGCCATTCTGTGGAGGGCCATGATGGGAGTAGGGGCAGTACTTGGGCTCTGTCGATCTGTATTTCTTTGTTTTTCTCCCTTTCACTTCATTTCATTTCTCTTCATTCTAATGAAGCTCGGGGCAAGTTAAATGTCAATAAAGGACCTTACCTGAAGTAGGAGCGTGACTATATCTCGAAATCCGAGTACTGCCGACCACATTAAACAAGTCATTTGCTGGTCATCTCTCGCTGTGAGATTAATGTCGGGTCTCTCAAGCAAAGCAGAAACAGCCTCTGTGTTACCACTCTTGCAGGCATACATCAAAGCAGATGACTGGTGCTCGTCTAACGCGTTAATCTGTCAGATAATTTGATGAAATTATAAAATAGGAAAGGCCTGGTATACTCTAATCAGGATATGACTACTTGTTGCCCCCAATAGGGGTAAAGATGGAAGAGAAATCGTAGAGAACAAGTGTCACCGCTTTTAACTAAGAGTTATGGCTATTAGACTCGGTCAATTTGTATTCCTTTACTCGTCTATACACACTTCATTTTTTCATGTGATTTTTATTATCACAATTATAATAAAAAATGAGTGTAATTAGATAATTCCTAATTCATGTAGCGGGGAAAAATGGCTAGAAAGATAAAATAATTCGACTGGGCAAGAATGATCCAGAATCGATAAGATAATTTTAATTATAAACACCATGGAACAAACTTAGGTTTTATGTTTCTAGGAATAAATTGTTACAACCTGTTAGAGAACTGAAATAATAGTATGAAATTGAGCTTTTTTTGTTGAATAAAAATTTGTAAATTCGATATTTCGTAAAATATCTAATGGATATTTAATGGATCATTGTTCTTCATTACTAATTCTGTCTTTATTTTATATTTATCTATTTAAATTTTCTTTGCGTACAATAAAGCAAACCTCCTGATGGAGAGAGAGGTATGCAGTTATTAAAGCAATGAGTAGCCACCTTAACACCGGACACACCTGGAGAATGCTGTTCATCCACGCTGAGCAAGTGGCTGTTTTAAATTGACTAATCTAATAGCCCTAAAATAACTCTATCAATTGTATATTTTAATCTTCAATTTTGTCTATTGGATACAGTCACTTGCTTGGCGTACATTGAAGTTTACCTTACTATTGTAAGAAGGAGTAATCTTTTTACTTACCCTCACTGCTTTTGAAGCTAGCATTAATCGTAAGGCTGCGATCCCTTCTGGGAATGTGGCTGAATACATGAGGGCAGTCTTTCCTTCGAATGTCTCTGCATTGACATCCACATCGTCTCTAGCGAGAAGAATCATTGCAATGCCATAGGAGCCATCGGACATTGCTCGCAACAACGGCGTTTTCCCTTCTACGTCACGAGTATTGATCAAAATATCATTTCTCTCCAGCAGGATATCGATCGATTCTCTAGATTTGCGACGAACAGCGTGCATCAGGGCTGAAGCACGGAAGTTGTCCATTAAATTGATCCTTACATCCCTTCTTGAAACCAGAAGCGAAAGAACTTCCGTTTGGTTATGGCGACAAGCTAAGATAATTGCAGACGAACCATCGGATGAAACTATATTGGAATTCGTTTCCGGGTGAGAGAAAAGGAGACGGACAATGTCTTCTAGCCCATTAATGCACGCTCGCATTAAAGCAGTTTTCTCTTCGGAATCCTTTATGTTTACGTCAATTTCTCTTCTTTCCAGCAGGAGTCGAGTGCATTCATAGAAATTTTGTGAGGAAGACTGGATTAATGGAGTTTTTCCGTCTTTGTTTCTCTTATTGACATCAATTTGAGAATTGGATAGTAAGCTTTTGGTCACTCTTAAATTTCCTATTTTTCCAGCAGCAAGTGAAAGGGGGGTATTAACGCCATCCCCATCTGAAATATTTACGTCAGTCATTGGGAATTGAATGAGCAATTCAGATATTTCGTCATAGTTTGCCTCTATGGCATAGATGAGTGCAGTTCTTTGGTGTGCAGTTATCTGATTAGGGTTGATTTGGCGATGCCGCAACAGAGCAGCCGTTACTTCGTATAATCCAGACTGGACAGCTATTGATAAAGCAGTGTGCCCTTCGTTGTCCTGTTGATTGACATTAGTTTTAGAATTATTCATAAGAATGTTGATGGCTCTGAGGTGCCCGTTAATGGCTGCAAACATTAAAGGAGAACGGTTATTAATGTCTCCAGCATTTAAGTCAATATCACAATGGGATAAAAGAAGTTGTATGATATCATTATGGCCATGTTTCGAGGCTATGCTCAAAGGGGTTAAACCTTCTTCATCTTTTTCATTGATATTCAAGTTTGGTAGCTTTAGAAAAATTGCTACTACTTCAAGTTGCCCCATTTCAACAGCCAAAGCAAATGACGTTTTACCAGTCTTTTGGCGCCAGTTCATAAAAGGTCCATTTTCTAAAAGTTGCTCAACGTCATTAATAGTTTCTACTTCTGCCTCCAGAGGAAAGTTGTCCACCTGCTTTGACTCACATTTGCTTTCACGAGATATTTGTGATTCCAAACTATTTAAATTATAATTATCGACTACTTCTGTTGTTAGATACATGTACTTGTGTAGTAAATGTTCTATTTCATTATTTCCTAGATTTTGTGCCCAATTAAAAGCTGTTTTTCCAGATTTATCGGTAGAAAGAGGATCGACTCGTGAGTCTCGCAACAGTGTCTTCACTGCGAGTATTTGATTGCATCTGGCTGCCCATATCAGAGCCGTTAAGCCAGAAGCATCTGGTTTACCTGGCTCCAGGTCTCTGTATTGAAGCAAGAGTTCAATTACATGAATCTTTCCATGCCTCGTTGCCCATATAAGAGCAGTAAGTCCCAAGTCATCTGCTTCATTTATATCAGACTCTTCGTAAGATAGGAGCTTCTGAACTGAGGTTCGCTGTCCACTTTTGGCTGCCATAATTAGGGCAGTGAATCCATTATGTGACCTTTTTCGAATATTACAACTTCCCTTTGACAACAAAGCTGTCAAGACATTGTCATGTCCGTTGGAAGCAGCAACCATTAGGGGTGTTATACTATCATTATTCGTCAGTTCTGATTTTATACCAGAACACTGTAGCAAGATAAGGACAGATTGCGCGTGGCCTGCGCGAGAGGCATACATAAGGGCAGTGTTTCCATGATTGTCCTGAGCGTTAACACAAAGTGAGCGGATTTTGCAAAGAATACTGATAACACCCGAATGACCATATTCAGATGCTCTCATAAGAGCTGTAATTTTGTCTTTTGTGCTCTCATTTACGTCAACCAAATCTCGCTTCACGAAAAACTCCACAATATCTGTATGGCCAGCTTCGGCGGCCATAATCAAAGAAGTGCGGCCAACTAAATCTTTTCGGCTAATATTGGCCCCCCTCTTCAAAAGTAAGCTTACAATTTCAATGTGACCCACTAATACAGCCCACATAAGAGAATCCAAACCGTCTTTATCAGTGGCTGTGATGTCTGCTCCGCAATCAATTAAAATTACAAGACACTCCAAGGAGCCACCCACGGCAGCCCATACTATTGCATTAGAGCCATCTGGATGAAGTTTATTTAGAGACGTCCGATAGCAAGTTGCTAAAAGACGAACAACTTCTGTATGTCCGTGCACTGAGGCTTTCATGAGGGCAGTTTCACCAAAGGTATTGGCCAGATCGGGCTCGGTATCTGGATGAACCAAGAACAGTCTGATAATACCTTCGTGACCCCCTCGCGCCCCCCACAACAATGCACTCCAACCCTCGCAGTCCTGAAAATGGACATTAGAAAATACCTTTTTTTATGTAAATGGAATTTTGGTGGATCTGATCATAATTGAGTTATGTTTCATCTAAAATGGATGCAACAACGAACTTTCGATAAGATTGCAAATATAAAGGAATGGCTAAAGGGGAAATCAGTTGTAAAATAACAACAAGAAAGAGAATAAATACATTTAACGAATCAGAATTATAAGTCGTATCATACTAATTATACTACTACTGTTAATAATAATAATAGATGTCTTATATGGCACAAGTCAAGATCTTGCATCATTGCAGGGCACCTGTCCATTCACTAGGAAAATGCCTAACAGAAGAGCTGGGGATTCAGAGCCCGCTTGAAACCGCCAGAAAGCGAGGAGGAGGAGGAGGAGGAGGAGGAGGAGGAGGAGGAGGAGGAGTTTATACCAAGAGGCAGAGCATTCCACAGTTTAGGAGCAACTCAAGGGAAGATCCGATCATCAATGCAACAGACGAGTGCAAGGAGCTGAAAGTAGGAGGGCACTTTTCGAGCGAAGGGCTCTTTGTTCTCCCGCCAGATCAGTGTGGAGGACGGGTAAGTGTGTAAAAATACAAGAATTATGCAAAAAGTGGATATTTCTCTTAAAAGATTTTAAAAGAGGTTTATAAAGACATGGTTTTATCCTTTCAATCAGTTGAACGCTCTCTTCCATCCATAGAGAGATGATATAGCTGTGCGAAAGAGTGGAGGAGGAACAGGTAGATGAAGAAATAAATAATTAAAATAACTTGAACACGAAAATGATTATGGATGGAAGGGAACGCGAGATGATAACCCTTAAATGGTGGGGCCAGGAGAGTGCATCTGAAATCTATATATTTTTTTCTCCACTTACAGGCACGCAAAGGTACAAATATGCACCGGCTTGAAGGTAAGAAACGGTCGGGTTAGGAAGAGCGGAAATCGGTAGAAGGTATTGAACCACTTGCGACCCAAACGTCGCGCAACTCATCTTAACCTGTCTGATACCCGCATTGAAGGCGAGTCCTTTCCTGGCTAAAATTTAGATCTCATTTTTCTTTCAGATCCAGGTAAAAAATGTGCCACTGCAAAGAGACATCACCTGCAAATTGACGTGTGTTGGAGGGTGCTGCAAGATCGCGGCCACGACAGCCTCGTGTCCTCTCCACGCGGCGTACATGAGCGCGGATTCCCCGGCCTCATTCTGGCAATTCACATCGACCCCGGCCGCTAAGAGCTGAGACACCGCGGCTACGTCGCCCGCATCGGCCGCCTTCAGCAGACGGTCTCCTTCCCCAGGAAAAGAGGTTAAGGTGTATTACGGTAGGTTTAGAGCAACCTTCTATATCCACTTTGTTCGCTCTCGTTATTTTGACCGGTGATAACTACTTATGTGAGTGATCTACACGTTAGAGGCGAGGGTTCGATTCCCTATAACTATTGTTCATTCTTCCCCCCTTTATATCCGAAATGGAAGCGCAATAGCAATGAGGACGTTTCTAGCAGGAATTTGCTAGGGGAGATCTGTATGGAAAGTGGTGAAGATAGAGCTTGCGAAAATGAGTGGGAGACAGCCGCAGATTCTCTAGCAGGATTTGGGTCTGGGAGGGCACACAACCCTACAGGTGCCAGCCCAACATGATTGGTCACGCTACACCTGACATCTAATTATGGGTTGGATGAGAAGAAGAAAGAGACATGAGGGAGTGGTGACCCCTTCCCTCTAACCTGGACTGGAGATGAGCGCATCGAAGCTAGTCGACGACTAGCCTGCAAAATTAGCCACCAGCCAAGAGAGATGATAAAGGACTTACTTGTAAAAAATTGGACGAAAAAGGTAGAAGGATAATGGTTAGAACAAATGAAGCCTAGGTAGTTTCAATCTTGGAAATTTTATTATATCCTAACCTCTCCCAGTAACTTAAACATGTTGCTTATCACATTAAAAATCGCTGAATAACAGGAAATAATAAAAGATGATACACAAACGATTTTGTCTTTTTATAAGACTAAAAAAGGATCAAACATAGATTAAGGAAGAAGGAAGGAAGAGAAATAGCAAACGGAATAAAATAATATAAACACTTTTACCCATTAAAGGTGAGGTGGGGTTCGAACCTATGCCATCGACCGTTCTTCGCTTTTCAGGCCATCATGCTAACCATTCAGACACCAGCCTCATATCCTAACGGGGCACGTGTTATTGTGATTTACCGCTCATAAGTACAGAAATACCGCATCTGTGCGACACAAGGAAGCATTACCAATATACATTCATTCTAAAAAAAATTTTTTTTATTATTTTTGTATCGTTTTCCTTTGACAAATCTCTATTAATCGACATAGAACTCACTGCTCCTTCACAAAGAGATAAATTGATCACTCATCTGCATCCCATCACATTACGCAATCCATTTATTTACTAGCAAATAAAAATATTTGCAGGATGTTGAAACAATCTTCTTGGGAGTGATAAACTGTCTAAGAATACATATATTGTTTACTTAGAGGACTTTACTGAGAGCAGAAGTCGACAAATGGCTTCTCATCCCGAGGGAGGTAGGTAATAAACAGTTTCACAAAAATAACGATTTTAATTATGTTTAGAATGAGGTTTAAATTAGGATTAGCTAATACATTAGATTGAAGATTAAGCCTTCAATAACTTGCACAATGATGAACCGGCATCTAAATCAGAGTTAAAAAGGGAAGAGAGTGTTAAAGAGTAAGAGAGAAAAGGGACAGAAAAAAAGAGTGTGAGAGGGGAAGTAACAGCGAAGCGAGAGTTTTTTTAATCCATTACAAATTAGTTTGCAAGTTGTCGGCCTACTTGACGTGCCATAAAAGTTCCAATGTCGTCTAATTCAAGGCATGAAAAGATTCAGTAAGTAATTTTTTCAGCTCCTCTTAAGGAAATTCATTAAAAAAAAAAGATTTTTTGAATGAAAAGTTTGAAGTTAAAATTCGAATGAGTTTTTACTATTGGTGAGTGGAGACGCTCCTCGATTCCCCTAATGGCTGGAGGAGCGATTGCTTTGAAAAGGCTGCTCCTCTTCTGGAATAAGTTAAAAGCCTACTGTAGAGGAATTATAACATAACACCACCAAGAGAGCCCAGCGGACATATATGTTAAAGTCCCTCTTCGGAGAGAGCGAGAGAAACGTACCAGAAGATGAGAGGCGTGAGAACGTTAGTCGTCTGACTACAGTCAATCGGCCGAAGGGCTCTGATCGCCCCGCCGAGTGGGTAGTCGAGTCGGGCTACTCGACCAAGGTAGGCACAAAAGACAATTAAGCAGCTCTCAAAATATCCGATTACCTACGATGTCAGGAGGCCTGCGGTCAGAACGCCAAAAAGCGGTGTCAGATAAAAAAAAAACACCAAGCAGAAATAATGTGACGGTTGTCGGTGCCTCTCATTAAGAAGCACACCTGGGCTCCGCGGTTAGCCCCCCCCCCCTCACCCCTCACACTTCCCTCAGGGGCATCACCCCGTCCCCCTTAGGTGGGGCGGTCTGCGGTCTATATATAAGCCCCGTAAGGAAAGAAAGAGCATTATGATTATTCTGTTAGAAATGAAATCGACTTCTAAGACTTAGAAGTTCGTCTCGTTTTCTTTTCGGTGCCATACCGATTTATTCTTCGCAGCCTTAGCAAGAGGTCTGGCTGGATTACAATTCCTAAGTGGCAAACAGGAATTTCGGGAGCAAGACAAAAGAAGATCCGCTTACCCTTGAGGGACTCACAACTCGCAATCTCAGTAATTGTAAGAGAAGAAAAATTAATCCCCAAGGAAGTTTCATTTAGGTACTTTTGGAATCACCTCGTAAACCAAAACCCAGTTGGGAAACCCTGCGAAGAAGACGAGGATACTAGAAGAACTCAAGAGCTACCAAGAAGAGAACTCCTTGAGCCAGAGAGCACAACTCCTCTCTCCGTCTTTTAGACGTATAACCGGATAGATAAAGTTATAAGAAGAATTATACATCGTTTTCCACCATCTCCGGGGCAATCACCATCCGCCCTCTGCAACGCGAAGAATCGTGAAAATTCCAATATAGCGACATCCGTCAAACCCTGTTCCTTTCAAGGTCATGTAAGTCCGAATGACTATATATATTTGTTTTGATTAAGTAAGATTTTAATGCTGTACCCAAGCTAACTAAAGGAGAGATAATATTTAGTGACTCCTGTCATATTTTTTAGTTAGAGTAGTGGAACTTAAATTGTAGCTAAATGCTGTACTAAAAGGTCTCCATAAATTAACTAATTGGCAAATGGTTTGTTTACGTGGACCTACTTTGCTTTGATCAGGACTCGCATCAGAAATAGGCTCTTATTCAATTCTTGTGAACCATGTTAAACTTTTAGAATTTAGTGTACATATTTGAGTTAATTGATAAATTTAAAAGATATATATTTTTGGTTAATTCTTGGTGTTTCACTGGATCGTTACGTGTTGACCAGCTCTTTTTTTTAAACTGATTAAACGCTGTGGTACTCTCATAATACGGTAATTAATGAGTCCCCTCAGGCAATAGAGGAATTGTTTCCCTTCCTAAGTAGTAGTGTCAGACTGAGGCGCTAAAGTCATTAAATATATAATTCTCTGACAAAAAGAGGGAGCTACAATTCCTCGACATCTGCAATGAGGGTAATGGATTATTTTTAAGGCTGGCATCATTTGACATGAGCTAGCTGACCCGTAAAAGTTGATGAAGGCGTCAAAATGAATCGAACTGCTTATATTGATTTTCTACAAGGGCACATTCTGCTATCGTATAGGAAGAACGTTTAGCTTTTTAAGGACGTTAATTTTCAAGCAGAAAAATGCGCCATTCCACTCGACAAATGTTCACTGTTGTATTTGAATAAAATATGGCTGGAAGTGGCCGCCTTATAGATTGGCCTGCCTGTTCCAACGATTCGATTCCAATCTAAAAGTTGTGTAATTAACCAAAAATGAAAGTTTACTTTAATAAAAAATATTAGCTCAAAGATTTGATATGGAATGCTCTATCACTACTGCTAAGGGAATTTCATCTGATGTTAGAAAAAAAAAACATGAGAACGATCGTCGATGGATCGGATGTTGATTTCCATCATATTTAACCTTAGCGGATACATCACCAAATAACCATACTCTGATTTCAAATGAGAGTTATTGTTGAAATTATTTCTATAATTTGTTTTAATAACATTATTACTTAATTCCATTCATATTTTTGCACCAATTATTAATTACCCCTCTGTTAGTTGCACTTTGCATACCAGGTGGGTATATATATATATATATATATATATATATATATATATATATATATATATATATATATATATATATATATATATTACAAGAGAAAGAAGAATTGGACGCGAATGAGCAAATGAGACAAGAAACGGGAGTTGTTGTTGTTGTTTGTTTTTTTGGGGGGGGAGGGGTTAAAGGCAAGAGAGAGGCACATTAGAAGAATCTAGAATCAAAGGGAGCAGAGGGCGGCACAATGAAGGCGACCTTTTGCCGAGAAGACAGAAATAACGCCAGGGGAAAAAGGTTTTTGAAAATTCCTAGCCGGGACTCGAACCCGCGTCCAATTCTTCTTTCTCTTGTACTATATGTATTTATAGTCAGCTATACAAGGTTTCTGCATCTTTCTTTCTGCCTTAAAATTTATTTTAAAGGCAGAAAATAAAAATGGCATAGCCCTGTGGTGGTTGTATTATCGCCCGCACAACCTGTAGTTGCTCTTTCTTTTATATATATATATATATATATATATATATATATATATATATATATATATATATATATATATATATATATATATATATATATATATATATATATATATATATAATATATTTATATATATATATATATATATATATATATATATATATATATATATATATATATATATATATATAGTACAAGAGAAAATAAGAATTGGACGCGAATGAGCAAATGAGACAAGAAACGGGAGGTTTTTTTAAAGGCAAGAGAGAGGGACATTAGAAGAATCCAGAAGAATCAAATTTTATTTGAAAGACAGAAAATAAAGATGGCATAGCCCTGTGGTGGTTCTATTATCACCCGCAGATCCTGTAGTTGCTTTCTTTGTATGTGACATGGACAGTGAGCCTTTAAATTGTGAGCGGGTAAGAGGATGTGGTATAAAAATTCCTTGGAAGTTCCTAGCTTAGGGAGATACTGAGTTTGATCGGGTAACGCTTTGGGCGAAATATAGTTACTGTGCCTGGTAGCTTAGCGGTAAAGCATCTGACCGGCAAGCAGCAGACCCGGGTTCGAGTCCCGGCCAGGAATTCAAAACTTTTTCCCCTGGCGTTATTTCTGTCTTCTCGGTAAAGGATCGCCTTCACTGTGCCGCCCTCTGCTCCCTTTGATTCTGGATTCTTCTAATGTCCCTCTCTCTTGCCTTTAAAAAAGCTCCTTTTTCTTCTCTCATTTGCTCATTTGCGTCCAATTCCTATTTTCTCTGGTATTATATGTATTTATAGTCAACTACACCAGGTTTCTGCATCTTTGTTTCTGTCTTCAAATTTTATTTCAAAGACAGAAAATAAAGATGGCATAGCCCTGTGGTGGTTCTATTATCACCCGCAGATCCTGTAGTTGCTTTCTTTGTATATATATATATATATATATATATATATATATATATATATATATATATATATATATATATATATATATATATATACACATATACATATATATATATATATATATATATATATATATATATATATATCAGAGAGAGAAAGTTACCCACTACAACTAAATGTTTACCTGTAGCGCCTGTAATATGCACCTGCATGGCCAGACAGCCCCAAGGGACCATCGAGACTTCGCGCGGTCAGCTGATCCGAGTTGGGTTCACTTTATCTTCCGTCTCATCGTCTGACCGACGCCAGACCCACAGCGCCAAGGACCTTTGCGCAAAACAAGCTGTGAGACCGCCGAGACTATCCTCCTCCCCATACACATTGGCGCGCCAAGTCTAATGAGATTCCCGCCTCACTTTTTATAGCCCCCGGCGACCCGCTTCTGCCAAAGCAGTTTAAATACTTCGAGAATATTCAAAGTCTCTCACAACATACTCGTACATAAAGAGAACAAAGACCCTAAACACCCCAACAACTACAGGTCTATTGCTCTATTAGAGCACCTAGGCAAAATACTTGAACGTATGGTCAACTGCTGCCTACGGGAGTTCCTGGAAGAGAGGGACTGGTTCTTCCCCCATCAATACGGGTTCAGGAGACGCCGGTCCACTCAGGCGGCCGTGACTATCGTTCACGACAGAATACAAAAGAAACGCCAGATACATCTCTCCGTCAGTAAGGACGTGGAGAAGGCCTTCGACAAAGTGTGGCATGAAGGACTCCGTGGAAAAACTCGCCAACAATACGGAGTTACCTCTCTGCACCAGAAAGCTCCTCTCGCACTACCTCACTGAACGGAGCTGCAAAATTAAATATAACAACACCATCTCGCGACCCTTCACCCCACGCTCGGGCGTACCCCAAGAAAGCGTACTAGCAACCACACTTTACATCATGTTCACAAATGACACCCCAAACCCACCAGAAAACTGTTGTCACACTTACACAGGGGCCTACGCCGATGACGAGACCATCCTCGTCAGCGGCCGAGGCCCAGAAGAAATCGCGCTCCACGCACAAAGAATACTAGACGAGAAGACAGATTACAAGGATAAATAACTGATTGCCGCGAATCCTTAGAAGACACAGATGACACTCTACGGCGCTAGAGACCACTTCATACACAACCTACAAATCTACTTACACACACCAGACATGAACTACCTAAACCCAACAAGGCTCGTATACACTCAACGCACCAAAATCCTGGGGGTAACTTTTGACAAGCCCCTCAGGTTCAATATACACCAAAACATAATACAAGCAAGAGCCTCACGAACAAACGCATCGCTGGGTAGGTTCTACTCTGCAAGTGAAATTGTAATTACACTTATACAAAGCACTCATGCGACCTATTCTCACGTACGCCCCACATAACCAACGCTACCACAACAACACAACGCATCGGTGTATAGCCACCGACCTATCAACTCTCGCTATCTTTTCTTAAATGTTTTCCGCAACTCTCCTCTCTAACTACCTGACCGCCAGTAGCACATACAGCGGTCTCTCTCTGTTCTTTCTATATACAACAAAAATTTGAGAAAGCAGTACCATACAGCTCCGTCTTGGTTAGCAGTTACGTACAGTCTCGTTCGTCCTGCTCCACCTGCCAACGGCTTCCAGCTACGAACGCGATACGTCACTTCTCTACTCGCCCTCGCTCGTACCCAAGGCCAGAGTTCCCGCCGACAGACGATAGGCACAGACAGGCATCTATTACTCGGTTATTGACTTCGTTCAACGACTGGGGTACTCTCTCGGTCATTTCTCAGCCAAGTTAAAGAAGAGGGAATCTTGCAAGTTCAACTTTGCAGCGCCCCGTTTTCTCGCCGTATTCAAGCCTCCAGTCAGGTAGGCTTTACGTGAGTCTCCCCGATAATTGCACTCTCCTATTTTATCTGTAAGCAATCTCTGTGCATCCTCTCTCTGACTCACGTACTCGTCGAGTCATTTGTATCCCCTTCCCACCTCCCCTGTTTGGTACCCCGGTCTCATTTTATTTATTATACTTTATTTAATAGTGCTATTAATATTTTCTTTTTATATAGTAAAGTTATATATTTTTCTACCATTCGTTTCTCTAATCCAAGAACCTCTAAGAATTGATTATAATTCAGGCCAACCGCACTCGACTTTGTTTATTTAACCGTCGCACTGGGATCTGTATCTCGATTCTCTGGCGTGCCCTCATCACGGTCACCCTACGACATTAAATTCTCGGTGTTTAGGGGTCACCCTACGACAATATATATATATATATATATATATATATATATATATATATATATATATATATATATATATATATATATGAGGAATTAAACCACACTGCCTGAAGACATATTTATTTCAGAAACGTTTCGGTTTATCGCACACGCTTGTCAACTGGCAATTGGGTATCTAATTACAGAGAACTCGAAATACACCACTAACCAGATAGACAAAGATTATGTTACCTGACCCACTTTCCTGCTCGGGCTAATCTCAGGGGGACATACTCGTAATTTACTACCTGATTAGGGCTGTGCAGTTTTACAATTTTGTTTATCTGCTTACATATCAAACTATTAAAAGAAAATTAACCTTCTTACACCTGCAAGGTACTTTTCCCAAATTATTTCATGTACGGCTTTTGCCGGAGGGAGTGGAGGGTGGGGAGGGCCTGAAACTTTTCTATCCTTTACTTCTACTATTCTATGTGTAAGTGGCAGTAGATTTAAGGCCAGATCACCTTAGTCTGGGCCGTAAGGCCCTTGTGATCTGTGTATCTATGTAACTCTATGTAACTCTCTCTCTCTCTCTCTTTTTCGCCATTTCGGAGAAATTATGCGAGTGCAGTTTCGCCCAATCACGGAAACCTTTGCACCATCCAAGAACCAATGAACGCGTCATTTGTTTCAGGAAGAAAACTGAATGAGTGCAGTGTCTAAAAATAGACACTCACTTACACCCAAGTACTTTCGTCTTTGTGTCACAAGGTCTCATTCAGAGAATTAATAAGTTGAAGGAAGTGTCTTATATAGTGGAGAAAAGGGAATTGGAAGAGCCAGACTGCATGAGAAGGATTTCCTTATTTTACTATTTTATATATTTAATGATAAATGAGTGTAAGGCAAACAGTCAAGGGTTCATGTTAAATTTATGTAAGAATGTTTCGAGAAACACATTTACTAGAATGCATAAATACATTAACTTTTGTATCTATATAAATAAACCTATCTAAATATGTGTTTGAGTGGAAAAGTGTTCATAAACAGATTTTGTCACATTTACCTTATGAGAAGGGCGGAATGATGCATCATAGATCAGCTAAGAAAGTCGTCTGCTAAAAAGCTTGCCAGCTGCTCGTCTAACAGAAGGTTAAAGGAAATAATTAGCGAACTAAAGTTCAAACGTTTGATAATATGTAGAATAAATAGATATGTAGCATCCATTAAACGAGACTATATACTATAATTTTTGTTTTATCAAAAGTGCAGTTTCAAATTTATTCCGAAGCGAATGGCGGTTCTCCTCGCAAACGTGAAATTCATCACGTTCCACTGAGTTCGGATTGATCAAGCAGTTTTCTCGCATAAAGAACCATTTCTTCTGCTAAAACAGTTGCATTTCGTACAAACCGAGCTAGCGATCAGCTATCATGTCTATATTATTGTTAAAGGGCACTGATTAGTGTCGTGGAATAGGGTCGGGTTCAACCCTTCCTGCGTTTCTCAGCCGTGTGCGTGGGAGATTTATGATACAGACAGAGTGCAAATTAACCAAATTTTAGGTTGGCCAAATAGTCGGCTATCTTGTAGGTTCCGGGACAATAGAAAAATGGGTACAAAAATAACTTTACTAATGTGCGAATTAATATTCTTTTTACAAAGGTTAATAAGTGGTTTTGAAGCAAGCAATATAACACATTAGACGTACACGAGTCTCAGCGTCTATAAGGGGCGGGGAGACTAGGCGGGAACGGTCGCCGTACACACAAAAACGAACAATACTGACCGAGGGGCGTTTGAATTACCTTGAACGTACACGAAGCCCACGATGGAGGCTTACACTGGGGAGGGGGGGAGGGGGTAGTAGAGAGAGCACTTGCAAAGGAGAGTTGCGCGTTGCTGTTACCTCGAAGATTTGGTCCGAGGGAATAATCCTTGCCTTGACTCACTCATGCGAATTAAACGAGAATACCCGGAGCTTGAGGGATTCTGCGAGTAATTGTGCAGAGTCCATCGCGATGCGAGTAGCAGGTACGAACGGGGAAGTGCAGAGGGCAGCTACTAGCGGAGTCGGGCAGAGAGCAGATACTGACGGGGCAGCCAGGCGGCGGATACTGACGGGGCGGGCAGGCGGCGGATACTGACGGGGCGAGCAGGCGGCGGATACTGCTTTCCAACTCTGGCGCAGGAGGATTCACAGTGGGGTCGAATGGGGTTGTCTCCCCTTTGTCCGAAGGGCAGAGTTCTAGGGTCCAACCCATCGGCAGGCGAGGGTAGTCTCGCTCAATTAGTACGATCACAGGAGGTTCCTTAGCCATCGAAGCGAAAATTTGTCCGACTCCCATTGGGACCTTTTCGGGCTCTCAAGTTTGTTGCGGTTTTCTGTGATGGCGCGCTTTCAGGCCACCATGACGTCTCATGATTTCCCAATTCCATTAGCGCAGACAAAAAGACTAGGCAGGTGTCTGTTCTCTCTCTCTCTCTCTCTCTCTCTCTCTCTCTCTCTCTCTCTCTCTATCTATCTCTCTCTCTCTCTGATCTCTAACAATTAGGTCAACTAAAGCGATAAACGTCTAATGAATCCTCGTTACTCTTAAAAATATCTGCTACAGAAGATTAAAAAGAACTACATGTTTTCCTGCTAGATTAATGCATCTGCATTTTTTTTGCAGAATTCAAACACTCCATAATAGCTCGTCATATATATATATATATATATATATATATATATATATATATATATATATATATATACCTCTCAAATTCTAACTCTATCACGTTGTAGATTAAAAATACCAGAATCATAAGAACTTTCGAAATAAAAGCTTATCTCTGAGTAAGTACAGAACTTAATATATTCGTTTGGGTCCTCTTTCGGAATCCTTAATGGAATGTTAAGAATTGGCAAAGCTAACTTCTGTTTACTTCCTATTCTGCCTGCGTATAACATTGTTCTCTGAAATAGCTAATTAACTATTAAGAATACTTATTAATTCGGGAATCACATTAATAGGCATGATCCCAATCTCTCTGTATGATTAGTTTGGTCAGTTTTGATCCACACATTGAACGAAACCATAGATTTCATTGCGAAATTCTCAGAAAAGAAGAGGGTTGGCTGCCGGGTGCAAAGACCTTAGCCAACGATCTTTGACTCACCTCCAAGAGTGAAGGATGATTTGTGAGAAAAAAATGACATTGTTCCACCGATATATAATATTTTAGGTGTTGTTTAATATTGATGAGGGAAAGAAAAGGTTTGTGAAATGACAGCCCTTCCATGGTATCTAGCTGCATTGAGCCGTCAACAAACTGGATGTTAGTTTACCTCTGCAGTCACTTTAGTAGCTGCGTTTCTGCGATTTATCGACGCTGCATTTTGATACTCTGCCATATCTGTCACTGAGTTTCGTCTTCCGTCCTAAGCTACGGTTCTCATAGCTAGTTTTTCCATATTTGGGGGGTATGGCAGCAAGCCTTTAGAAATATTAAACTGGGCAGTTTTTTGCTATCTATGCCGCAGCTATTCGCGCTCGAACAATTTGCCCTCTTTGTACAATAAGTAAGAAAAGCCACCAATGGATATATACTGATGCATAGATCTGCAAAGAAAGACACGTCTTTGTTATTAGATCAAGTACAGTGTATATATGTACATAAGAATTATGCATCATTGGTATTTTTTATGTTAAAACGGCGAAAATATAGATTTTGAAATATCACATATTCCCATTACTTTGTTATAGCTCTCTATATAATAAGAGGGTGAAAAATTAATATCAGACAAAAATAAAGATAATTCAATTTGCATCTCATTTTACTGTGAATAATGAATGGACTCTGGTTTTATCTTTGGCTTTTAGCAGAAAACTAAAAAGAAAGATATGGATTAGTTTCTAATTATATTTATTACCCATTAATACTGCCATTTTTAATGTTGATTATATGTTTCACAGTAAAATAAATAAAACGCATAAAAATAATGCGCCGATTTTTACAGATAATCAAAATTAATTCAATTCGGTTTTTTGTTGTGTTTTTTATCACTATTGGCAGCGTTTCCCACCCTACCTTCCTCCAGAGCTCACTATAACTTTCTAGCAAAACTGCTGTTTAAAAAAGTAAAAAAATAACTATTTTTAATATTTTTAAAAATTAATTTTTGAGTATAAAAGAATATAAGATAATTATTGATCACAAAATAATAAGTGAATCACTTTAGTTTACGGGAACCTTGTCCCTGCAAATAAAATATACGGTGTCAATTCGCAACTTGCCACAGAAGTTAAATGAACCAATTTTGACCTCACTTCAAATACCAATTGATTGCAAAGGTCCAATTTAGCAAAATTATAAGAAAAAGAGATCGAAACTCATTGGGCCAAAAATATTTGGGGATCCCACACCCTCGTTCCACCAAAATTCATGTGTTAGGCCTAAATAATTCTAGAAGGAAAAGTGAGGATGAATATTTAGGGGTTCAATTGCTATAAAACCAGGTAGTGATAGACTGAAAACTACCACAGCAGAAAAAATCTGGTTTTCGTGGAGGAACTCATTAAACCCCGAACGATCATAATTCGTTTTCCTCAAATTTGAAACGATATACCAACGAGGGCATCTCCCGAGGTATGTTTGTAAAGAAAGTAGTGAAGATAGGAGAGGTGAAAATGCGTAGAAGATATATAAGGGTAGATCCTCTTGCAGGCATTAAAACCAGGAGGGCAAACGCAAAGGTTGGGCCTGGGGGACACACGATATTCCAGCCGAATCAAGGTTGCCCTTGCTATACGTGACATCTGGCGGGGGCGTAAAAAAACAAGGGTGGGTGAGGGCGAGGAGCAAAGGGAGGGACCAATGCAAACATGTTAAACCCCCAGTCCCCGAAACAAGAGGAAAAGGAGACACCAGTGGTGGTGCCATCCGTTCGGTATTGTGAACGTATATTACAATGTGTACGTATGCCACTTTGCTATAGTGTACGTTTGTTGAGGTCCGTCTCTTCGCCACGGTACCGTTTGGCTTATCTTATTCCATTATTTCACGGTTAATTAACCCTGAATAGAGGTAGGGGTGTCCTGGAGGATGGAGGTTTGAGCTTGGTACCCGTCGGGTATAGTGTGCGTTTATTAGAATGTGTACGTTTTAGTGTGCGTACATGATTTTTACAGACAAAGGAGACGCTCTCTTCAGCTGCTGATAGTTAGGCTTATTTTATATGACGTCTTACCTCGTTAAATGCACATATGCTCTCTCTCTCTTTATTCTATCCTTTACTTCTACTATTCTATGTGTAAGTGGCAGTAGATTTAAGGCCAGATCACCTTAGTCTGGGCCGTAAGGCCCGTGTGATCTATGTAACTCTATGTAACTCTCTTTTATGTTTATCCGTCTACCGTTATTCTTTGCATTTATTCATTTCATCCTCTATTTTTCTCCGGGAACTGCGGAGCTGCCTAATATATCATTTCCTTTATCCTCGCTGTGATCGAGGCACGTAGGTAGCACCATTCGATCTTTGTTGTATTCTCATCTAGGCATCAACAATAGAACTGTAAACCAGCGGGAAGAACCATCAGCTACCAGGGATCACATCACAAAATTCCAAAATCCGATAATTTTAACATCCTAGGACATGATATGAGTGCTCTGATTCCCTTTGCTACGAGTTCTACGTACCTTTGTGAATCAGGGTTTTCAGCACTTGTTTCTATCAAAACGAAAAATCGAAACAAATTGGACGTCAGAGATGACATGCGTGTCACCTTATCAAAGACCACTCCACAGTTTCAGCTTCTTATTCAAGACAAACAAGAACAATCGTCTCACTAAAATAAACTAGCTAACAAGAGAGAAAGTAGTATTTGTGGTATATTTGAGCAGGATAAAAATAATTTTGTTTAATTTGCACAAGATGACTGTATTTCTTTTATTTGAATGAGTAGAATTTACTTTTAAATTGAAAAGGAGTGAGTTATTTGTTAAGATTGTTTACTTTATCTATACTTTTGTATGCTATAGGCCTACATGTATGAGGCAATCATAATTATATTATGTCAATAAAGTTAAGTACATATATTAATTGCATGCAAAGTTGATTTTATGACTTTTATGTGAAAATTTCCTTGGAGGGGGTCCATAGCTTGCATCACCTTCTTAAAGAGGTACATGACTGAATAAAGGTTAAGAACCGCAGCTTTAGAGGTTTCGATGAACCATACTACTGGTTTCCAATTCTTAGTATCACCAGAATGAGGTGAATCTCTAACATCCATCGGGCTGCGCAACCAATACATAACGCACGATAACAAAGCCTCCTCCCCAATAATGGTGATCCCTTTGTTCTCGAACAATTGCGATCAAGGAGGAAGAATGGATGGTTCAAAATTGTAAAAGCAAATTTCCATATTTCAAGGATAAGTCGTGAAAACGCGAAATATTAACACATTATGGTCTCTTTACCCCCCGAGGCAGTCGGATGTCTTTCAGCTTCTGTCCTTTCATCTCAGAGCTAGTTTGTCCAACTCACTTTTCAGTTTTACATCTAAAACCAATATAAAATACATCTAAAAACATCTCAAATTTCGAGATTAACATCTAAATCTGTATTTAAATTTTTACTATCCCTCAATCAATGGAATTATGAATTATAGATACCTTTATACTATTAATGCAAGCTTTGCAATAAAAAGTCATCCACCTCATCATCTTCTTCAGTCTGTAATGCAAATGATGATGATGATGCACATGAAATATCTTTTATTTGGTAAGTAGCAAGAGTACTAATGTCATTCAACACTTTAGATGGTAGGTCATAAGAACTACAATATTTTTCTAATCTGGCTAAGCTGAATTTAACCATTAAAATGTCATTTAACATTTCTAACTTCATTTTATTACTAAGTTTAGATTTTACATAATTTACAGCATTAAAGATTCTTTCAATATCTGCATTAGAATGAGGTAATCCTAATGCTGAGATGACACATTTGCTGATTTCTTCAAAAGGACTTGAACCAGAGGCATCTTGACACTGAAGAACTTCTTTCCAGAAAGTATCTGTATTAGTTTTATTTTTCCAATCAACTAAATTAATTTTTGTAAATTGAAACTCAGCTTTAGCAATTGTTTCTTGAGTTACACCGAGGCACTTCAGGACTTCACAAATTGAAACAATATCTTTGATTGGCTGAAGCATATTGTTCACAGAGAAAAGTGAAAAATTTTGTAAAACTTTAATATTATCTGGAAGTCTCTGTCTGAGTTGTTGAAAACGACATATTATATAATTTGTACATCGTTGCCTCAAACATTTTTCATCATTTATTGTTATAAGTTTATTAGATTTTAATTCTTTAATTTTTTATTCAAATAGATAACCCAAGTATGGCTTTGGGATCAAATACTCATTAATATAACAAGTGAGCAAGTCAATTTTATTAGTTGGACTCACTATTTTTTTTACCAATAGATTTAACTAGCAGAAGGAGGTCATCAAGAAGTTTAACTTTATCACAAGTTTTAGATTCAAATAATTTGTTGACTCTAGGTACTTCAGTAAGCAAGAGTAGCAAGAAAAGAAGATATGCAAGATTGTTTTCGTCAGAATACATCTCAAAAAGAAGTTCAGCAGAGTAGCACCTATCTTTATTTCTTGCTATATTAAAATGAGCTTTCAGTTCTAACCATTGGTCAATTATACGTTCTACAACAGGCTGAATAGAAAGCCATCTTGTCTGACAAGGTAGCTGGTATTTTCAGGAGACTTGTGCCATTATTGAGAAATTCATACAATAATTTATATTCACATTGTCTAACAGACAAATTTGAGAACCATTTGCGTGTTTCATCAACAATAAACTGCTAATTGTATTGAATGACATACACACCTTATCAAAATGAGTGATTGAAGTTCTTGTTTTAATAATGCATACACTCTACTATAAATTCCAGTCATAACATTGGCATTATCAGTTCCTACCCCAACAAGGTTTTTAAAATCCACTTTTCTTTCTGCTATTAATGACTTAATTGCCTCCACAATACTTTTGGCATCACATTTTTCAAGCTGAGCCAGCCCAAGATAAGTGGCCACCACTTTGTATAATTTTTTACTGTAGTAAATAATAGATATACCTAATAACTTATTGGCTGAAATATCATTGGAGTCATCAGGCAACAAACTGTATTAACTATTACCTATATCCTTAATCAGTTCTTGCTCAAAATGGAGGCCTAAAACATTTTTTTATAATATTTCTACACTTTGAATAATGCATCCTTATATTAGCTACAATTTTACTGTCAGCAATATTATTTTTGCAAATGTCTACCAGATGATCACAGTTTCTTAGAGCAGAATGGCAACATAAGTGCATGGCAATTGCTCCTTCTAACTTGAAGGTTTTATTTTTAACAGAAAAAGGTGTGAATACAGAAGAAAGAGGAATATAATCCTGTCTAGGACTTGCACTGAGATTCTTCTTACTCTGGCTATGACTTTTTAAATCTTGAAACTTCGCTTTCATTTGTGACATGCAAGACTTGCAGCATGCCCTAGTGTCATCTTCCGGAAAAGCCATTATCGAATCTTTGAGAATTATATCTTGAAACCATTCTTTTCTAAATTTTTAGCTATATTTTTTGGAATTTTTTAAGGGTTGGGGACTTTACAAAATAAATGCTTTGCACTATTTGTAGGTGAAAAATAATAACACTCACTCTATAAGAGGGATGCCAACTCTACTATATGAATAGTTGGCTAGTTGCCGCTTCGGAGGATAGTTGCAGCCTGTATAAATTTTTGAAAAACATCTAAAGAACATCTAAAACATTAACAAAATCATCCAAATCAACATCAATTTTTTTTTACATCCAAGTGCAAAAATAAACATCTAAATTAGCAACCCTGCTCAGAGCTACTCTCTCCTAAGGATAAAAGTAACTGGTTTCTTTGAGAGGACGAAACAATATCTCTTCAGGAAACTATTTGCTTCTTCCATACTGCTCGAACAGCCATCTATCAATCTCGAAGAGCTGCGAATGAATGCATGCAAGTTAGATTTGTGAGGGCCATGTGAGGCAAAGATTTGTCCACTCCTTACCGCCGAACATCCCACCAATCATCATTCCGCAGCAGGATTTGATTTTTGTCTAATTGGGAAAACTTTCTGACGAACCTATGCCATTTTATCGTGCACCATGCTCTTATTTACATTATAGTAAAAATAATGAAAGTGTTTCTCCATCAGTCCTAATAATTGTGTTCATGAATTGCCTGTCAATTCATTAAATATTGTGTAATACACAAAAAGTGTGCGTTTAGTGCCAATAGTTCGTACACTAGTTATTCTAATAGAGCTATTTATATGCCTAATAACAATTTTAATACAAAAATTGTGCCATTACGAGTTTGACCTTTCCGACGCCAAAAAGAATACCCCTTTCATTTGTTTCATGAATTCTTTTCCTCTCTATGTCTCCTAAGTAAAACTCCACCTGGAGTAATCTCTGAATCCAAAGAGAAAAATAAAAGAAGAAAGAATTTGAATATCCGTCAGCCACTTCACATATGCAGTTAATTAAGTTGGGCGCTAAAAGCTTTAACCTCGCCGAGGAAGCGCTAATCTCCGTAGTCGAGAAACTGCTAGCCGAAAGTTTCCCGCCCACATCGTAAAGGCCATTAAGACTTGGGTCAGGCCACAGACGCTAATCCATCTGGCAGCCGGAAGTGGTCAGCCAATCATCTGATGCTGACAACGAGGAGAAACCACCAAAATGGCCGTCATATAAATACCCTGGGTTTTCAAATATCAGCAGATTGAGTGTGAAACCCGTCGCCTTCGGTTCAGATTGTGAGTCTGTTTCCCCAAGTCCCTGGTATTCGCTTATATCATGGAGGTTGGATCTTACCAGTAAGGTCCATCTCTTTTGGGAAAGCTTACTCTGTTCAGAGCAAGCCTCGAATCGTTTCATCCCCGAAGGATTGGCCGGGTTTCCTCTCGTCTCATCTGGAACCCCCCCTCAAGGATCTCCAGTTTCCCGTGTGAGACTTCGCGCCGAGCCGCGTCAGAGTCTCGATTTTGGAGGTTGCACTTCACTGGAGCAGAGGTGTCATTGTCTGTCTTCAAGGAGGATCGTGAACTCGTCTTCGCCTTCCCCCCCCCCCTAACCCCTTCATCCTCGTCACCATCAGGATATTCGGCCAAGAATCACGTCCATTTTCCGTCTCCATTTCTCGACGCCGAATTGCTAAAGGATTCCCTTTCCTCGAGGTGATCCTATTAAGGTAAAACGATCCTTGCTTGTATCTCCCGTCAATCGACCCACTTTCCGACATATAAATATTCCCTCTGTATAACTAATTTAAAGTATCCCATTTAAAAGCTGATTAACAAGTAATTAACGTTACCCGATTGCCAATTAATCTATATCTTGTCAGAATTGACCTTATTTACATTACCTATATTTCCCGTATGTATATATATGTTAACTAGCGACTTATTAAAATTCTATTTATAGTTTTCACTCGTTAAATATATATATATATATATATATATATATATATATATATATATATATACGAGGGGCGGTCAATAAGTTTTGCGAATCGGTAGGGCAAAACAGAGGAAAAGGGATGGCTGTTTGTGGGGGTGTTAGCACAAGTTATGACAAGTCACGACCTGCAGCCGCACGCTCCTGCCTCGTCTATTTAAGAAGCAGTAGCTGATCGCAGATCGTCAGTCACAAATATTTCAACAATCGAGAAGGTTGAGCACCGCGCAGTGATCAAATTTTTTACCAAGGAAGGCAAGAATGCAAAAGAGACCCATGAACGCATGGTTGCAGTGTACACCGACACCGCCCCCTCCTATGCAACCATTGCTCGCTGGAATAGGGAATTTCGCCATGGTCGTGAGTCCCTTGAAGATGACCCCCGTCCATGACACCCGTCAGACGTGACCAACGAGGACAATGCTGCCCGTGTGGAGAGGATGATCCTCGAAAATCGACGGGTGAAGGTCGAAGAAATCGAGCGAGAACTTGGAATATCACATGGAAGTGTTATCAACATCATGCACGACAATTTGGCAATGCCCAAGGTCTCTGCCCGTTGGGTGCCTAGAAACCTCACGCCCCATGATCGACTTCAACGTCGTCAAATTCCACAAGGCCAGAGTTGTACAAGCTACCCTGCGCCAGTGCGGATTCGAGGAGCTCAACCACCACCCCTACATTCCAGATCTGGCCCCTAGCGACTACTTTTTATTCCTCCAGCTCAAGGCTGCACTGCGTGGACGCCGGTTTTGGAACGATGAAGATGTCCAGATGGAGTGGATTGAACAGCAGTCGGAAGATTTCTGGTTTTCGAAAATTCGAAGCCTCAGGGACAAGTGGCGCAAGTGTATTGAAGTCGAGGGTAGTTATTTTGAAAAACAATAAAACACTTTTCCTCATATCTTTCAAACTTCCATCCTTATGATCCCCGTGCCGTATTAAGAGGTCCTATATCAGGTACTCATATACGAATTAGTATATTTATCATAATTTATTGCTTCTGTCCGTGTGTGTGACCACAAGGGTAAGAGTTAATTTAGAATTTGGGGGAACTATTGCGAGAACACCATTTTATTTGCCGTAAGATTCTTGAACGCGTCGAGTGGCTAAGGCTCGGGTAAGAAAACAAGATGACGTCCTTCGAGAGATATAGGCAACAAGGTGAGATGCTTGGTCTCTCCGGTAAAGAGCTAGTCGCCTATATTCAGGATTAGAAGAGAAACGAAAGAGCAGAGAACAAAGAACTAAGAAAAGCTGAGGAGAGAACAAGAGAAGCTGAGGAGAATGTTAGGAAGTGTGAAGCATGTAAAAGAAACTGAGCTGAACATATAAGATTGGGCGTATGAAAAAGTACAAAAAGGTGCGAATATAGTGAAATGTGATGACTGGGGTAAGTTACGACGCAGGTGTGAAGGCCGACGGTACAAAGGATGTGTGTTACATGAAACAGATGAGACCGACACTTAATAATACCATATCGATATATTTTGACACAGAGAGGTTTAGTGACCCCGTAACACATTAAGTAGTAGCGCACCTTCGAAAAGTAGTGACTCACTTTTGGACGACGTACAAATGCGTCCTGCCTGTATTACCCACCAACTTGTGGCGTACGGATTGACTGTTTGGATAATTACTCGCTTTATCCGTATACCATGAAGAATCCCCAGTTCCCGACGGGAGGATCAACATTCCTGATTGGTTCTATCCTGCCAGCCGTAGAAACCTTTATGCAGGGTATGAACACAGACTATTTGGAACGGATATACGCTTCCATTCTACCTCATCTTGATTTAGAGAGGCCACTCCTGTCTATGACATGCAACAATAGACTAATGCTGCCGTTATGCACGCGCTGTGCGAGTGAATTGAATGAGGATGAATGCATGCATCGTGCGCATTACTGGATGGTAAGGGGAATGTACACTTCCCGAGATTTACGATTGCGAAAGATAATTGATACGTCGTGTGCATGAAATATAGACTTTAACAGAGATGGAAGTCTATTTAAGAGGTATGTAAACTATTTTTTAAAAGAAAATTTTGAGGTGAGTGGGTATCCGTGTCTGGAAGAGCGTGAACGGGATAAGAATGAGTATATAGATGGTGTGAATGAACCGGAAAAATTTAATTGAATGCGAGTGAAGTATGTTTCAACCCTGGGTGACGGTACTCCGCAAAACCTGCTCTGAATTTCATGTGGGGGAAGTACGCCCAGTGTACCACTAATCTGCTCTGAATTTCATGTGGGGAAAGTACGCCCATTGTACCGCAAAGGGTACTGTCCACATAATATCATACTGAAACGAGGTACTTAACGAATTAAATGACCTTGGCAAAGAGGTCAGGCAAGTGGACTATGTGGGCAATGGGCATATACTGGGTATGACAAGGTGGACAATGAATACGATACTTCATCTGCCACAAATATTATTATTGCATTTTTCACCACAGCAGTAAATGGAAACAAGGAAAGCAATGCTTCCTCTATTTAAGAAGAAAAGAAAAGAAATTTTAACCCCAACAATTAGTATGACAGCAGAATCAATTCTATTCTCACATTTATGCTTGCCTATACTTGTATACACCATTCGATACCGTTGACTTTCAATCGAATTGGCGTTAGACCCTGATGAGCCCTACTGCAATTCAAGAAATGCATCCTTTTCGTAGAGATTTCTACTCTTTTTTTTTCTTAATTTCAATAATAGTTCTGCTCTTTGGTGCTTTGGAATGAATAGTTTAAAATATGTTTTGCTTTTCGTAGCAATAATATGCAGATATTAGATTTTTATCTAGATATTTCAATGGCGTGTTAGAATTAAGAAAAAAATAACCTATTTGTATACGGAAAAGGAAGCAAATTTAGCTTTGCAGTCATCGGCTTGCTAGAATCTAAGATAATGCAACAAAATGTCTAAGACAATGACGTAACTATTATTTTGCTATTAACCTTAAACAATTTTTAGGTTATATTTAAATACTGGTTCTGGGAATGAAAGCAGTTACGAGTACATAGCATAAACTCTGTATGGTTAGGATCTTCTATCTTAAGCATTTTTCAATATTTCCTGGATTTTGGAAGCTCTATCGCAGTCACCTCTCGTATCTTCGAGATCAGTAGCTTCGAATTAATGCTTAGATAAATGTGGAGTATTGTTTATTCATTTTTTTAAGTGATAACCCCTTTTTAAACAAAATGGATGCAAGGGAATTTGTGAGAAAATGCGATTGTATTATTAAAAAATTATAATTAAAAAGGAAGTTCAGTGCAATGACTTATAATGAAAAAGAAACTATTATCAAAAGAGGTAGGCCTACCCCAGCACTAGATGTCATCCAAAACAAAGTGTTGCATTCGCAAATACAATTTAGGCCAATATGATGGAACATCTTGTCTAACTGGTTGTGCATACTTACAAAAGCTATTTTAAAATTTAAATGAAGTTTAAAAAAATAACATTAAAAAATTCACATTTAAATAAAATGAGAGCTTACAATTTTATATTTTTTTTTAATGAAAAACTTTTGTATTTACTTCAATTAACATATTTATTTTTGTAAAACTTGGATTGATTCCTCATCTTCAAAAGTCACCGCACGCCACTGACCCTCTGGGTATAAGGGTCCTGTACACAGACACACGCAGACACGGATAGTGTCATTTTCACAGAGTGTGAAGGGGAATACATTTTCCCACCGGGGCGAACCTGGATAAACTTACAGACGAGATTTGGGACGCCTGGGGGTGATCACAAAACGTACTACGTATCAATAAAGGTGAAGGCACATATAAATATCGCCAGAGCAAAAACATTACTTTGAGGAGTGGCGGGAACCAGGATTTGCTGATTTTGAATTATCTGGTCAAGGTAATGAAAGAGCCGAACTTTGTAGGTGAATGGGGTATCTTACGTGCCACAACGCATCAATTTTGACTAGGGCCACATGGGAATGTTAGTGAAAAACACGGCACCAAGGTGTGCCAGAATACTTACGGCGAAAAAGCACGAGCACCAAACACGTTTGATACGATCCAGTATGGATTTCATCGAAGAACCTTCCCGTAATGTTTCTTCGGGTAGCCCAATTTCGTCGTTTTCTCTATGCCAGTACGTGTGTGTGCGAGCGTGCTTACTTTTTTTGTAATATGTACCTTTGCTAAATGTATGTAAGTTTAAATCCTCTTAAATGTATTTATTTGCTTCTAATGGCGTGTAAGTTTAATTTTATTTGTTTGTAATAAATAAAAAAATGTTGGTCTCTCTCATTTCCCATAAATTGCATACAACCAAGCAGAACAAAAATAGAGAAAATAGTGAAAGATTATCCGTATCCCAGCTCTATTAACCTTTTAGGACGTTGATCTTGATTGGCAAGACGGTTTATTCTTAGCTGATGATTATAATACTTATGGTTAATCTACCCATCTCATTATATCCAATTAGCAATGGTTGGGCGTCATTAATTATTATTTTAGTACCTATTCCGATGTTACTTTCATTGGAGGGCGCTCACCGGCATAGATCATCCAGGAGGTGGCAAAAAACCTGCTTTAGATTGTATCCGTTGTCGACGGTATGATGGTACTCGTGGCTCGTTAGTCGCTTGGTTACTAAATTGGTTGATTCCTCCATTACCTTAATCTTTACAGTCTTCTCGATAAAGTTGAGTACATGTATACAATACTAGCTAATATAATCAAGGAACTCATTTAACTTAGCGCCGTTTATTAGCTGCAGCCCTGTATATTCGTACTCTCCCATAAGGATTTAAACTGCTCATAACCAAACGTATGAATTTATAAAGATAAATCAACAACATTATTTGGTTTGAACTCTCCATAATATGCAACTAATAGGCCGAATACATGCTGTAGTATTGTGCTAAGATGTTTCATTTTTCCAATACTTAATTTGGTAATACCTGAGTTTGTGGGCGCACGCTAGGGGGCGCTATTTCGGGGGCTACATTTTTTGGCTACGATTGGTGGGGGTGGAGTGTGGGGTAGCAGTGATTTAAATCATTCTTCCCCACCAAAAAACAAAAAAACGAGGTAATACTTTAGTTTAGCGGCGCACGCTAGGTAGCGGTATTTCTGGGCTACAATTAATGCGATCGGCTCTGCACGTTTATCAAAATAATAAGGACGATAGCTCCGCCTACTTTAGTCTATTTCCGCCAAAAACTAACATTTTTTAGTTACTTTCGAAATGGGGGGCTTCGCCCCCATACCCTTACTTAATTGTGGTTGGTTGCATACACACACCCCAACTTTAAAAAGCTGGTAATTTTCCTAATTTGAAAGGCTAACATCAGATTTGAATGCAATAGGCGATTTCTAAATGACGGTGGCGTTATCGTCATCTTTAATTACCTAATAAATAATCACTTCACGACAAAAGCTAAATCATCTCCACCTTTCACTAGTATAATCGAGCCGCGCTTCTTTTCCACACCTGTTGCAAATCTTCACTTTTTAAATGAGGGCATGATCTATACCAGGGGTCGGGAACCTTTGGCACGCCAACGACTCCTACCAGCACGCGAAGCCAAATGCTTAACTTAAGAAAACCAGATAAATGTATCTCCAATTTATTTTATATAGCAACCACATTGTGTACAACCTGTTATAAATTATGTTATCAGTGAGGCAGCAGCAGAAGTCTCATTGATGGTAAATAAATGAAAAGGTCCACAATTTTTTTTTTCTCTAGTTTGGATTTGTTGTTTTCTTCTTCAAATGATAAAGATTCAATTTTGTTTAATATAATATGATAATATGTATATTTTTAGGCAAAATGACTATCTTTTCCTTGCAATTTTTAGGCATCATAAAGGGTTGGGAATGAATAAAAAGAACATCTTTAATTTCATATCCTTCCATTGTGTTTTAGACAAGTATTAGCACGAGAGAAAATTTTGTAGCAAAGATTTGGCCAATTTTTGCACACCCACTTAAAACGTTGCCCCCCCCTGGGCCTGATATATACAAAAGTCTATTGAATTGACCAAGAAATTAAAAAAAGTCGGATTAAAGTCAAACAAACCGAATGCACAAGAATCGCGCGCATTTAACCGCTTGGCTCGAGATTTGCCAATGTTTGAAATAAGGACGAATTAAGGGTTGCCAGTGTGTGGAAATAATGGTATATTTTAACAGTAAAGAGAAACCAAGGCTCACTATCAAAGATGAATAGAGATCCTAGATATATATATATATATATATATATATATATATATATATATATATATATATATATATATATATATATAGAGAGAGAGAGAGAGAGAGAGAGAGAGAGAGAGAGAGAGAGAGAGAGAGAGAGAGAGAGACGGGTAGGACGGGAAGAACCTGCGATCGACTTCTTTTTCAGGTAACTTCCGTTTGATAAGGTGCCTTATAGCGAGCTTGGTTTTAACAACGAGAGGTTCCGCGAGATGCCGTTAAGGTCTAAATTTACTCCCGGCGCCGCTGTATAGATAAAGTAAAATCCACTTCCAGCGGGCCCTTATAATTAATTAAGCGTTGGCCTGGGTAAGATTAGTATTTTGCCAAAGAGGACGCGACACATAATAATTCTTCTTCTCTGTCTCCCTTACCCCAAGAGCCCGAAGACAAGAAAATTTAATAAGAAGAAATAAGAACTAGGAACGATAAGACTTCTACACTTCTGTATTCGGCTCACTTCTTTGCGGCGAAATACTCCCTCGATCCCTCCTTTCGAGGCTAGCAGTGGTTGTTAGAAGACAGTAGTTGTTAGTCGGTCAAATGCAAACCCAACCGTGCCGTTGAAAGGCAATCGAGCTCGACGCTCATACCTCCCCTCCCCGGAGGTCAGGAATTCTAAACTGTGGAGAAATAATCTTCGAGGCTAGCAGTGGTTGTTAGAAGACAGTAGTTGTTAGTCGGTCAAATGCAAACCCAACCGTGCCGTTGAAAGGCAATCGAGCTCGACGCTCATACCTCCCCTTCCCGGAGGTCAGGAATTCTAAACTGTGGAGAAATAATCTTCTTGCATAGGCTACTTACAATTATCCCATGGACCTTTTAACTTTATTTGTTCATAAGTTCTAAAGAATTTTATATTTTTGTGACTGTGCTTCACTAATTCTCTTAAGCGAAATTTCTGCTTCTTTTATGGCCTCATATACTCTGCCATATTTGAAAGATTCAGTAGGAATTGCATTTTGTTTTCTTTTATTTAGCCTACTTGAGGGCTAGACACCGAGGCCATCTTCTCAATCACAGTAAGGAGATTTTGCTAAAATCTTGACTCCAGAAATTTTTCCGAGCGAGCGAACGGGATAAAATTCGAATCGTGCGAAATAATAAGTTGTGTTTTTTAATGTATAATTTTTTCGTTGTGATTTCATTTTTAGATTCAGCAAAACCCATTTGGACTTCCGTTATTGCTTCTGAGTGAAATTAATCGATTGAATTACGATTTTGGCATAAAAGTTTGGTTAACACGATAGCATTTCGTCTTTCAAAGTTTTTAAAGCACAAGGTGAGTCTCTTGGACTAAATAGAAATGATTTAATATCGTACATCCAAGAGGAAGATAGAAGCTTAAGAGTGCAAAGAGGGGAAAGAGAAGAGAAAAAACGTGAAGAAAAAGAGAAGAGAAAGAACGTAAAGGAAAAGAGAAGAGAAATAACGTAAAGAAGAAAGATATGAAAGAGATCACATTCGTTTGCAGGAATTGGAAAAGAACAAGGTCAGAAACGAAACGACTTCAATTTCTCCTATGACCGAAGTGCGACAGACTGCCTCCATAAAGTTGCCTGCAGCGTAATTTTAATCTTTGGCTAGATGTGTTCAAAGTTTCCCAGGAATACGATGCTTTGGTTGACTTCGTCCTCAAAGACCAACTCTTGGCGTCACTTGCGTCGGAGATCTGATCCTTCGTTAAAGACTGTAAGTGCCTAACATTTAAAGAGTGCACCGAGGAAGCGAATGTATATGTGGCTAGTCATAATTGCTATCCAAACGAAGGGAAGAACATGAAACCACGCTCTCCCAAAGCAAAGCCTCATAAAACCAAATTCGTTCTCCACAACAGGGATAAGTTCATCAAGATGACTGGTTCGTCTATGCCTAAACCCTTCTTCCTGCCAGACAAACGTGAAATCAAACCCATCTCCTCTAATCCCCTGCTTTGTCGTTTCCCAGGAGAACTATCGTCTGTTACTCCTGTGGAGTAGAGGGTCATGTAAGAACTAATTTTTCTCAGAATTCTCAATTTAAAGGCGGCCATCCCTACCAGATACACAATATAGGTGCCACGCCTGTTAAGCCGCCGTCACAACCAGAAATTCTTCTTCCTTTAAGCGAACCGATTCCTGCCGGCCTCCAGGTGATCTTTCTGTTTGATAAAAGCACTCCCGAAGATCTCCAATTCGAAACTGGAGCAGTGAACAGTTGCCGGAAATCAACTCTCTTGCGCAATACAGAGTGTATGTGCATCGTGATATCTGACAGATTACTTCCAGCTGTAGCCCCAGATCACGACAAGTTTGCATCAGTGCACGATTACCTGGGGCGCGCTAACAGATTCCCCATTATGAGATGCTACATCGACTGCGCTTACTTCACTGGCTAGGCCGAGGTCGTCGCAGCGCCCATCAAGTTCTGTGCTACTCTAATTGGCCAGAGTCCGCGGTTATCCCTCCCCCCTCCCCCGTGGCTCAAACCCGTGATAACCCGATCTTAAGCAGTTAAAGAATCGGAAGCGCCCGCACCTTTGGAAACCTTCGGCGCTTCAGATTGCTCAAATGTCCTGAACGAAGACTTTATGAAAAATCAGAAAGAGTGCGAATCTCTTCGCCATCTATAGATAAAGACTCAAAACAAGAAGGGAGAGTACATTAAGGGCAACAGGATAATATCTTTCATTGTTAAGGATGACCTCCTTTACCGGGTGTGCTCAGCAGACAATAACACAGAGTCCCAAATATTATGTCTCCCCCGCTCCGATGTCAGACTTATACTTCGAACCTCCTACGATAGTCTCTTCTCGGGTCATTTTAGCCAATCTAAGACGTCACAACGGGCCTTTAAATATTTTTATTGGCCAAATACATCGGACGAAATCATGCGTTACCTTCGTGCGTGCGACATCTGCCAGAAGACCGCGATTTTGAGGGAGAGTTAAGCCTTCATCCCTACAGAAGGGCCCAATAATCTCCGAACCCTTCTCCCGAGTGGCGATTGACTTGATCGGGCCGATTCAACCACCTTCAAGTGAGGGCCATAGTTATGTTTTAACTCTGGTCGATTTTGCTACCAGATTCCCAGAGGCTGTGTCACTTAAGAAGATTGACATCATCTCTTGTGCCGAACCACTCATCACGATTTTCTCTCGTGTTGGGCTGCTGAAAAAGATATTGTCGGATCGTGACCGCCAATTTACGTCCCAATTAATGGAATATGTGGGCACGTTTCTCATGATAAAACCCTTGTCTACGACTCCCTTTCCCCACGCCGGAAATGGAATGTGCGAAAGGGTAAATGGCAGTCTCAAAGCCATTATAAAGTAATTATGTGCCAAGCAGCGAAGGATATGGCACAAATATCTTCCCCAACGCACCTTTGGTTTCGCTCCGTTTGAATTACTATACGGAGGAATGTACAAGGCCCCTTGAGCATTTTGAAGGATCTATTTACAAATCAAACACTGGAACAGAAAATCCAATCTTCGTACTCGTATCTGCTTGAATTACGACAGAGGTTGGAGAAATAGCGTATCAAAATGCAGATGTTAACCTGGATAAATATAAAACTCACTTCGAATACAAATCTGAAGAAAGAAAATTTAAGCCAGGTGAGGAAGTTTTGTTGCTGCTCCCAACTGAAAACAACAAATTACTGAGCCAATAGAATGGTCTCTATCAAGTGATCGAGAAACTGGGCCCCGTCGATTATTTGATCGAAACGTAACAGGAATAAATCTTTTCCACGTAAATCTTCTTAAGAAGTATCACCGACGTTTTATTCAGAATTTCGTCTCACTCTACGCTCCCTTGTGTGAACTTTTTATTTTTAAAAAGGGCCCCGAGCGCCTTTTATGGAACCCGCTGTCGGTAGGGGTTTTAATCAACTTAATGTAAAACTCGCGTCGGAACCCATATTCAGTTTGCCCAATCTCGATGAACCGTTTGGCATTCCAGCAGATGCCAGTAACAAGGGAATAGGCTGTATTCTAGTCCATTACAGGAAAAATTATCAGGCTTTCCCATCCCACATGCAAGTCGGAAATTGCTACCTTCCGAAAAGAACTACGCTGTGATTGAGCGAGAGGCCCTCGCGATAAATTGGGGTATTCAAGAGTTTAAAATGGTTTTGGTAAGGAATGAGTTTGTAATAAAAACTGACCATAAACCATTGTCCTACCTCCGAAATGTAAAAAAATACTAATAATGGTCGTCTAATGCGCTGGAGTTTGTTTTTATAAGAATTTCAATTAAAATTCCTGTATATTAAAGGTTCCGGTAACTGTATGGCCGATAGCTTAAGCAGGAATCCATTGAAATCCTCTTCGAACTGATCCTGATTGAGAGTAAATTTTTCCATTAAGTTTAAGGGAATACTTAACTTCTTTTAAGTTATTGTAGACTGATTGTGCTAACTTTATTTTGCTATGGACCCGAGGCGGGTGAGCCTCCTTCTTAAAGATACTTGTTGATAAATGTAGTTATTGTCAATTATTTTGGAGGGGGTAATGATAATCCTTATACCTATGTACTCCCTAGTCCCTCGATCTGGAATTTTTTAGTTTTTGTTTTGTATTTTTTTAATTTAGTGCCATGTATTCTTATTTTTTTCTGTTTGTTGTTTCGAAATTGAGATGTATATCCCCTTTTTGCTATTATTGGGTGTCACTTCTTTCCGAATACCGGACCAAGTGGCTCTAATGAAACGGGACACAAGGGAAGCAGCGGTGGACCACCACGACTGTGAGGCGTAGACCTCTAAACACGACCAAGTATACCAAGTAAGTAAGTATCTTGAGGGGGAAAGAGATGTCAAAGATGAGAGAAATGGAGATTAGAGAGAGAGAGAGAGAGAGAGAGAGAGAGAGAGAGAGAGAGAGAGAGAGATAGATAGATAGATAGAGAGAGAGAGAGAGAGAGAGAGAGAGAGAGAGAGAGAGAGAGAGAGAGAGAGAGACGAATAGGACGGAAAGAACCCACGATCGGCTTCTTTTTTAGGTAACTTCCGTTTGATAAGACGCCCTATAGCGAGCCTATTTGTAACAACGAGAGGTTCCACGAAATGGCGTCAAGGTCTAAATTCACCTCACGCGCCGCTGTATAGATAAAGTAAAATCCACTTCCTGCGCCTCGGTAAAATTCACTTCCGGCGGGCTCGTATAAATAATTAAGCGTTAGCCTGGGTAAGATTAGTATTCTTCCAAAGAGGACGCGACAGAGAAGAATTCTTTCTCTCGGCCTTCCTTACCCAAAGAGATCAGAGACAAGAAAATTTAATAAGAAGAAATAAGAACTAGGAACGAGGAGACTCCCACATTGTTGTATCCGACTCAGCTTCTCCGCGGCGAAATACTCCCTCGATCCCTCTTTTCGAGGCTAGCAGTGTTTGTTAGAAGACAGGTTGTATTCTCCTTCATAACTTTAAACAGGCCGAGTACTAGTCGGCCAGATGCAAACCCAACCGTGTAGTTGAAAAGCAATCGAGCTCGACGCTCATACCCACCCCCCTCCCCCTCCCCCCTAAGCCCTTCTCTCGGGTACAAAATCCTCGAGCGGCAGATCCGCCCGGAATGGTAGTTTCCCTTTTGTCGGTTGTGTACGTTCTCACTGCTCCCGCCTCGAGCTGACGTGTGTAAACCTTTTGCCCATTTAGTTTTTGTATTTCTATGTTGTATCCGTTATTTTATTTTTGTTTGTACAGTAATACAGATTATTTTGTTTCATTCAGTTTAATATCTAGAACCTCCTAGTTAGTTGATTTAATTTAGCCGGCCAAGGATAAATAGTAACTCTGACTCGATTTAGTGCAACCCACGTTTAAAGTGCATCATTCAGAGCAAGGCCCAATCACAAAGTGTCCTGCGGGCTTGTCACGTTCCCTTCCGAGTCAAAGGAAGCAAGAGGAGGTCAGTAAATCTAACCTGACCTACGACACTCACATATTTAAATGTCAATTTTAACCCCTTCATGGTATAGCATCTTTAAAATATGGACTTTCCGCGCCAAACCGAAACTATATATGCAGACGGGAATGCCTAAAGTGACTTTTGTATTTAAACGAAATATGTAAACGAAACCTAAAAAAATGTACTACTGTGTTAAACATAAAAAAAAATCAATGCATTACTAAATAATATAATTGAGTAGAAGTGCAAGCAATTACTAAATAATAAAGAAGAAAGACCCCAAAGCAAATAACAAAACAAATAAAACGCCGTGATTGGCCACATCCGAAGCTTCCGTCTGACGTCATAAGGTCTAAATTGTAGCCCAAAAGTGTACCACGGCAATAGCGCCCCCTAGTGTGTGCCCATCAACTCAAGTATTACTCTTAATTGTATTTGGCCATCTAAGTTGAGGAATTCTCCTATTTCATTGTCACCATAAAGCACAATACAAATAGGGAAGAAGTTATTAAGGATACTGAGATTGGAGGAAATTTGGGTAATAGTGACCATTGTGAAATTAGATTCAAGATGAAATGGAATGGTATTGATAGTAGCATGAACAATGTAAAAATTCCTGACTTTAGAAGAGCAAATTATAATGGGCTAAGGACTTACCTGGAGGCAGTTGTACAGAAACCAGGCAATGAAATCAAATCAGGAATAGATTCAATGATATCAGTTAGTGGAGACAATAATCACCAGGAGGAAGAGATTACAATTGAAGAGGAGTATGAAATAATAATTGAGCAATTAATTACAGGTCAGATCATTAACATTCCATATAAGGAGATTAGGACTAAAAATAATGACCCAAAATGGATGACAGATAAAATTAAGCATTATATTGGCATTAAAAAGGGCATTTATAGGAAAATAAAAAATGGAGAGGATCACTTAAGGCAGAGATATAATGAACTAGCAAGAGATGTTAAAAAGTTAATTAGAGTAGCAAGGAGAAATTATGAAATTAAAGTGGCAAATAGGGCAAAGGAAGATCCTAAAAGTTTTTATCAATTAGACAAAACTAAGGTTAGAGATAAAATAGGCCCACTTATAGATTCCAATGGAAAATTGGTGAGTGATAGGGACTCAATGGCTAGAATGCTAAATAACTTTTTTCTCTCAGTATTTACACAGGAGGATACTCTAAATATACTCGAGGTGTCAATGATCTTTCGGGGTAATGATGAAGAGAAATTAAAGGATATCTTGATCACAAAGGAGATAGTGACAAAGGAAATTGATAAAATCAAAAGTAGTAAAGCACCCGGTCCTGATGAGGTCTTTCCTAGAATTTTGAAAAAATGTAAGGATGTGTTAAGTGAGCCCCTAGCATGCATCTTTAGAAAATCATTGGAGAGTGGCATTGTGCCAGTGGCATGGAAGAAAGCCAATGTGATACCTATATTTAAGAAAGGGGATAAAACAAATATGTCTAATTACAGACCAGTAAGTTTGACATCAGTGGTAGGGAAAATGATGGAATCTATTATAGCAAGGAATATTAGAGATCACTTGGATAAACATAAGTTGATAAAAGAATCACAGCATGGCTTTAGTAAGGGTAAATCCTGTCTGACTAATTTGCTGTCTTTTTATGGTAAGGTGTATGAAGCAGCAGATAATGATGAAAACTATGATATTTTTATACTTGGACTTTAGTAAGGCTTTTGATCGAGTGCCACACTTACGGCTTCTGAGCAAAGTTAAAGCACACGGGATCGATGGCAGTATATTTAGGTGGATTCAGTAATGGCTTGGTGACAGACAGCAAAGAGTTAGTATAGATGGAGTTAAATCTGAGTGGGGGTGTGTTAGCAGTGGAGTTCTGCAAGGATCTGTTTTGGGTCCCTTGCTATTCCTAATTTATATTAATGATCTTGACATAGGTAGTGACCTGAGTAAATTTGCTGATGATACTAAGCTAGGTAGGGCCATTAGGGCTGATTCTGATGCTGTTGTAATGCAGGAGGAATTGACCATTCTGTCCAATTGGGCCGAGAAATGGCAAATGAAGTTTAACATAGACAAATGTAGTGTACTTAGTATGGGTAGAAATAATCCATTGAATAGTTATAAATTAAATGGGAGAATTTTAGGGAGGACCGATTGTGAGAGGGACTTGGGTATTTTGGTAAGTTCAGACCTTCGTCCTAGAAAGCAATGCCTAAATGCTAAGAATAAAGCTAATAGGATATTGGGATTCATTAGGATACGTGCAAGAAATAAGAGTGCTGAAGTCATTCTAAAACTGTATCTGGCGCTAGTTAGGCCTCATCTAGACTATGCAGTACAATTTTGGTCACCATATTATAGGAAGGATATTGATTTGCTTGAGTCTGTGCAGAGAAGGATGACAAAGATGATTGGTGGGCTAAGGAACTTACCTTATGATGAAAGGCTCAGAAAACTAAATCTACATACATTGGAAAGGAGAAGAATCAGAGGGGAATTGATTGAAGTCTTCAAATGGGTAAAAGGATATAATAAAGGGGATCTGGGTAAGGTTCTTATACTTAGTGAACATGACAGGACACGTAGCAATGGGTTTAGGCTTGATAAGTATAGGTTTAGGAAGGAGATTGGGAGGAATTGGTTTACAAATCGTGTGGTAGATGAATGGAATAGGCTCACTAGACATGTGATAGAAGCCTCCTCTCTGGGTAGTTTTAAGAATAGATTAGATTAATATATGAATGAAGCTGCTAGATGGGACTGACTTTTTTTTATGTACATATGTATATAATTTTCTAAGGAGTGGGGAGATTATATTTTGCGTTTGCATGAATGGACATAATCCTCTGGATGCATTTTATGTATACCGTAGATTAGATCTGACGAACTCCTGTTAAGGGTGAAAATGTTGATGACTTTTCTCTGGTAAGAAATCTTTTGTGTGTTGACTGGAACAGGAGCTGCTAAGTGTAGGCCATGAATGGTCTTTTGCAGTCTCCTTCTTTTCTTATGTTCTTATGTTCTTATTCTGTCGGTTTCATTTCTTAGTCATCCAACCAGTGGTCTGGTCTAATGTCGAACTTGGGAACGGCCGCATAATGGAAAATATAAAGCTCACGGTTGCAACACCTTTAGAATTTTTATATATTTAGATTTTCATACTGACCTCGAATAAACTAAAGTAGCCCATCTAGATCTTCCAGAGCGACTTAAAGAGATGTAATTACACCGGAAGGTTTCCGAAAAATCGTGACATATTTAAACAGAGATCTTAGAATCAACGGTTATAATATTATTTAATGGTTTCATTGTAGTACACACTCATTACAGACACCACGCTAACTATTTAATGAAAATAGTAGTATATTGGGACAAGAGATTTTGTGAATTTTTTTCAATTGTGGTATCTGATTACCACGATCCATCGCGAATTATTACACCACTATTGAAATAATTCGTGCATATATATATATATATATATATATATATATATATATATATATGATGAAAATTAATGCAATATCGCAAGAAAAGATGAGGAATTAAACCACATTCTCCGAAGACAATTTAATTCAGAACGGTTTCGGTGTATCTCACACCCTTTTTCAACTGACACTGGGTAGAAAATTCAAGAGAAGTGCATATAAGCATAACACAAGATCCCCTTTTTTCCCCCCAATCTCCTACTTGTGGCTAATCTGGGGGGCGGGGTTAGGCCTAAACATATTGAAGGGCTGACATTTAACTATTTTGTTTATATGCTTTCTTATTACAGGATTAAAAGAAAATTGACCCTCAGATAGATTTAAATTAGGAACTGACGATATCAAGCTCGATTCTAATTCTACGATTCTTCTCTTAACATAGTTAGCCGATTTATATACCATTTTACTTCCATTGAAATCGATCGAATGATTTAAGTCTCTATAACATGGAAAAATATTCCACTGCTTTCGCTGCCCACTCTGTTCTGAATTAAATTGTCTTCGGAGAATGTGGTTTAATTCCTCATATATATATATATATATATATATATATATATATATATATATATATATATATATATATATATATATATATATATATATATATATATATATAATTTATAAATAATTCAAATTAGATATTATAGTATTAGTCTACCAGATAAGGATATGTGTACATCTATCCTCATGTCAGTACATGAAATAGCATTAATTTTTACGTCATGTCATAAGGAAAGGTATGATCACAGGGCGCGTCGTTGGTGAAAAGATGTAACCGATGGTGCTACCTGGTAACTGTTCCTCCTATATAACGCACACGAAAATTCATGGACAATTGCATCATCGACCAGTTGGGTGTGTAGTGTGTCAACCATGGCATACTATTCCACTCCGTCTTTTGTTATACATCTTACACCTTAAGGAAATTCACGGAGACATTAGGAAACTGAAGGAAAGGGTGCTCGGTCATGTGGATTACATGTATGAGCGCGTGAACTAGGGGTTAGGAGATTTTGAACACAGTCGAATATTACAAGTCTTTCTAGTGTATGCCTTGTAAGGTTTAGTTTTTCTAGTATCAAACTATATCTAATCATCCACCAATACCGAGAACACAGTGGCGAGCATTGTGGTGGGAATATAGAATTACTTGAAAGTCTTTTATTCCTCTTTAATTTCCTTAATTTTTATAAATGCTATGTTTATCGTAGTCTCCGTGAATGGTATTAGTTTTCTTTTAAATTTCATTATTCACAGCCCAAACCACCGCATTATTTTTCGTAAAATTTCATTGGATAAATAATGTATAAAAGTAAATATTTATTTCCATTTTTTTAATAGAGCTTAAAAAAATGAAACATTGAATTATTTTTTATTTGCGTAAAGAAGGATATAAGGTTTTATATCGTATTTCCGGTTATTAACGTGGTTGAGAAAGCCGTTATATGACATTCCATTTACAACACATAAGGCAAAATTCATAACATAACGACCACATACATTTGAGACTGAACTTTGAACTCATTTTAAGTTATAAGAATTGTCGGTCTTCTGAAAATTGTTTAGGAAAGGTAGTAAAGAGGATCCTACATATGTGTGTCCCAAAGGAATCGAATATGATAACTCACAGATCACCAACAAAGACGGCAATCCAGTGTATCCCAGGAACACTAGTTACGCCTGTGTTTAGTATATACAGTCCACAGCTACGGTTTATGGGTATCATATCTTTGGGGCAAATTCCCCTGAAAATGATCCATATGACGAGGATTTACTCAAGAGTTGCCGCTTGGATAACACTAAACCACTCTGCGGTACCATATTTATCCATTTGAAAGACTACATCGATTTCGTACACAACTCTCGCTGTTATAGGATGACTCAGGCTCTGCTCTGCTTTTCGACGACCATTTTCACTCCAAGAAGTTCAGCAGATTGTGTAGTGTTATGGAAGCGGAAGCTCCTCCGGTCACTTGGGAGAGTAAAGGTGAAAGCCTAAGATCCTACAGCCTTTGCTTTAGGCGCGGTCAACGTCATCACAATTAAGTGAGGCGTCGCCTTTTCTGAGACTGTTCCCGAAGGAGCAGGCTAGAAGGGAGGGAGGCTGTTGCATGCTAAGGGATCTTTATAGCTCCCCATTCCCTGTGGTCGCGGGCCATTCAACCATTAGAAAGTTCATTTGCAACTTAACTCTCATCAGGAATCCACCGAGTGGGGGTAGTACCACTCCAGGATTGCAGCCAAGGGGGGGGGGTCGCATATCCACTTGGAAATGACTGATTACACTACGATTCTTTTTCTCTTGTTCTACAGGTGGGGGGGGGGAGGAGTGGCTAGAGTTCAAAAATCGTGGCCTTGCCTGATGGGCGGGGCAAGGATAGGGGTGGGGGCAAAATGGAAATGTTTGAAATGGGTGAAGCCGAGGTAGTCTCAATCTAGTTAGAGTGAACTGGGGGCACTGGGACCGAGATTGGGTGCAGCTTCTCTAGGTACGAGGTGTGATAGTCTCCTTCGGACCCCCTTCCAGGGGATTGATCCCTACTTCTCCGAAAAAGCGAGTCCAAATGATTTTGAGAATGAAAGATCCCAATGTAAGGAGAGGACGCCCCATCTCCCCTCTCCTCCGGATACCAGGCAGCATGTCTACACAGGTTACTTTCCGGGGGGGAAACAGGGTGTGGCGTTTGGAATGTAAAGGGTATGTGTGGTGTAGATAACAGAAAAGAGCGGAGTGGTAGTAAGTGTGTTTAAAACAGAGAGACTGCAGATGCTTCTTCTATGTGGGACAAACATGAAAGTAAATGAAGCTTTGTTTTCATGGAGGGAGTGGATTATGATCAGGTGTGGATCAGAGTGTTAGAAAACAGAGGGTTTATCAGTGCTTTTTAATTCGGGAATTAAGCTGGTCAAGCTGAAGTATGAAAGGTTAAAACTGTGTGCTTATAGGGTATTGCCCTTACACTTATATAAATGAAACTTAGAAAAAAGAGAGAAATTTAGTTATGATTTGGACGAGAAGTGAATGGAATTAGGAATGCTGGTAAATTTTTGTGCTGACCGTAACTAGTGTGTGGTAAAACAATTTTTTCAGCACATTGATTTACATAAATACGGATAGGTAAGACAAAAAACGAGAAATAGTAAGTTTATAGTCTGATTGATTTGTGTCTAGTAAGGAAGGGTATGTTACAGGATGTTTTTATGTGAAAGCACTATGATGTATAATAATAGGGTTATTTCACCACAGGTCTGTACTGGAAGAGGTTAGTTTGGTTCGTGCAAAGATGATATAGGAAGAATAGTGTATGAGGAAATGACGAGTGAAACCTGCAGTGCAGAGCAAAAATTAGGTCTACTAGCAAATGTTTAATCGTGCAGATGAGAATGTCAAAGATATGCAAATGAATGCATATGGGGAGCCGAAAAAAGTGAAACGTGTGATTAACTAGAGTAAAAAAGCAGCGAGTAAAGCACTTGGAGAATACAGGAGGGTGACGCCCTGCTACATCGGGTTCCTGCAAACCATCAGGGCGTAAGAAGATGTTTCCGGTAACCTTCAGCACTCTTCCCCCCCCCCCCCATTGCGTGGGTAAATAAGGTCCGCGTAATCTCCATGTACATTGTACACCCATATACTCCAACCAGCATATTAGTAAATGGTAAACATTTTGATGTTTTAAAGAGTGAGTTCGTGTGAAAGATACGCGGAGTAAGTCATTTGAAATACGTGAGGGGTGGTGTGGTAAAATAAAGTTATCGCTGCTTATATCTTTATGGATGTAGTAATTAGAGATGCAAGATTTGGAGTGAAGGAAAGAGGTGTGAAATAAACGGAGAATGGTAAGGGATAGGCTCTGACATGATTGGTGTGTGCGTGTACCGGGTCCTAGTGACAGAGAGACGGGAGGGATTTATTTGGACATATTGATCGATGCATTTAACAGTGTATGCATGACTAGGGTCCTAAAAGTAAATTAAAAAGAATATAGTAATGACATTTGGGGTAGTCATATGTGTGTGATATTAGAGTCCTTGGTTTTACCGTTTAAAAAATGCAAAGTTTGAAGTACCTTGTAGGTATCGATGGTGATGGTGGCACAGCTGAACAAGGTTGCGAATACAAGGTTTTAACTGGTAGTATATTCCCAAGGGATATCAGTTCATTATTAAATGGTAAGAGTTTGAGTGTGGAGTGTGCCACGTAGCTGCATAGTATTATGCTAGTGCCAACACTTATGTTTGGAAGTGAGAGGGTGGTTAGGAGAAAGAAAGTGCTAGTGAGAATAAAACAAATGGAAAATTTCAGATGGATGCTTGGTGTGCCAATGTAGATATATTGAAAAACGAATGGATAAGTTTATGGTGTGAACTTATGAAGAAAATATACGATCGTGGCCCGTTTGTGGAAGGAAGCTGTTCTTGATGAAGAGACCGCGAGTTTTATTTGGCCTGTTTAAATTACTAAATTAATCTGGTTTTATTGGGTGGGCGGGAGAGACGTTAGGTGAATAATGGCTTTGAGAACTTTCTCATCTTCCTTATATCCCGTATTCATGAATGCTTGGTAATAAAAGTCCATTTTATTTCTCTGTCTTGGGTTGTGGTGTGAGTCCATTGTCGATCGACTTTTGCTGGTAGACATTGTTGACGAGACGCTGAGATACTTTTTAAACTTCTGAAGCAATTAGCAGCGCTCGGAAAACTAGGGTGTATTATGTGAATGAGTGAGAGAGAAAGGCCTGACTGAGGAGGTAGTGAATTATATTCTGGAAGATAGGCGTGCATGGAGAGGGTGTGGCAATTCGCTGTGGGCGAAATTATAGATATCTTTGTGGAAGAGGGTGAGGAGTCTTACTGGCGTTGATGTCCGGCGATTTCACTTTGTAGGAAAGCGGTAGATGTCGATGGATATGTAGTTTTACACAAATAGTAGTAAATGGCAGTAGTTAAAACTACTAGAGGTTAGAGGAAGGTCGATTGTGAACGGAGCAAGAATGTACAGAGGCAAGTACGGAGGTATTTCTAAAAACCATGTTACACTCAACTGTTATAGAGTCATCGAGCGGAAGAATTATTAATTATACTCCCCTTCCCACTACTCGCTCCGAAATAAAGAAGGAAATGATCCTGGGAATGAAGAAAATCAACCCATAACAAGAAGCAATATGAAAAAAATACCAAATAAATATTGAAACTTAGTCGGAGAAAAACAAATTAAACCACTAAAAGATATGATTATTATTACATTATCTCACATCCTATTGAAAAATATACGAATGTCTTGTGATACAAAGGGCTTAAAATAATAAATAAATATCTTGTTCCTAACAAAATGTGTGGAACAAACCGAGATCTTTCGTGAATCACGATAAGCCACTAACCGAAGTGGTTAACTAAAAGTGGTTTTTATGCTTGATACTAAAGCGGTTGGTTGTATCAATGGAGCATTTGGTTATACAACACACTCAAATTATGTAATATAATATTATTATTCACAATATCAGGTAGGAATTCTTCTTGATTGCTTAGGTCAAATGGCTGCAGCTAGCGTGAATGGGGAGCTTGGATACTGACGGTGAGAGTGGCACTTGGCGTGTAGAGAGGGTGGCAGCTAGAAACGAAGCGATGAAAACACCGTGTATATTACGCATCTCTTAGTGGCACTAAATAGGCTTGCGTGGCGTGAGGTTGCTAGGTGTCGTCACCAGGTGGTTGTGAGCTGTCGCTGGCTGCGCCAATAACTATTGATAATTATTAATTCCAAATGTATTTAATGGAATTTTTTATTATTTTACTGTACATAATTATTGCAATTGTCTAAAGCTATTAAGCGAACAGGGAAGAAAGTAGAGGCTTCCAGACATTTACATGGAGGGGGATTCATATACTAATCAATAACACTTCTACCGTAGCCCCTTGGATGGCAACCTATGCCTGATAATAATAATTTTCTGCATTATTTATTAATTTATATTTAATATAATGTTATAAGCCTTGGTTTTATTATATTAATACTCTTTACTTAAGAATGTTAAAATAATTGAATTTTAGACCAAATTTGGTGATATATTATTGGGCTCTTGGCGATTAGAAACGGATTGGACAATTCATGTTAAATGCGGTTCATAGAAGGAATATTTAATGTCAGATCTTGACGAATGTTTGTTCCAAGAAGGTCCTGTAGCTAAATAAATCAATGCCGCTTTTTATGAAAGGAAAGTAATATTCTTTTAAATATTGAATAAAACAAACCATCTATTCAGTAAAGTCATTTCGATCAATATTATCAAGGATCTCCCCTCGTTTAAGTAAGCAGTAGATTCCGTTTTTAAAGAATTCGTTCGGTTTTGATGAAATATAGGATTTAATATTCTTTTCTACCTCTTTCATATCACAGTAGACTTTGTTATTTAGGTGAGGAAGAACTTCCAAAACTAACACATACATTTTTTTAGGTTAAGATTAGATTCCACAAGGACCTTGACAGATCAAAGATAAATTGCAGTCTGTCTGCCCTAAACGCCTGAACGGAATTTATGGAACTAACTCTGACATTTACAAATATTCAACACATTTCTATACAATTATATATTTAAGTGTTTATAGCTAATATCACGCTATTCTCTTTCTCCTCTCTATAAAGCATATTATGGCTATGTATCATTTACTTGTCGCTCTCATTAATGATGGGTTATAAAAAATGAACTTGATGACATATAATTTAAGGCCAAATACAGGTTGACACCTTTTATCCATAATTACTCTCACAAAAGCTCGCACTACACACACTATCTATTCTATTAGGGACCAGGGGCTGCACCCAGGGAGCGTCGTGACCTTTGTACGGGCTATCCACCTCGCAGAAGAGAGTTCGGGGGCCTTCAAGTAAGTTTCTAGGGTCCCTTTTAGATTAGGTAGACATTTTACTCTAACTCTAGAGGTAGTTTCTACAGTTTAGGACCTAACACTTATATCGTGTTCTGTATTTATACCTTTTAACTTCACTTTATTTGACTTTTTAGATTTCAGTTATTCATTAACTTTTACTTGTTTTAATTTAACACTAGTTATTTTAAAATTTCCCACTTTGGGGTATTTTATGTCACTTGGGTTGGGCTTGTTTGGGTATCTTCTTGCTTGTCTTGTTCAGCTGTCCATATCGATCATTTAGGTATTAGTAGCTTTCTTTTCTTAATCGATATTTTTCCCGTTTGTAATACTCCATTTGGGGCCCCTGTATTGTTGTTATTTTTCTCTTACTGATGTCTCCACTTAAGTAAACAATGGTGCTTCTTCAATTCTCAGCTGTTGTCTTCCGCCTAGGAGTTGAGCGCTGAAAGAGTCTTTTGCCTTCATAATAATTAGTTTTGAAAATAATGAGGGAAGAGCGGTTATTTTTCTTCATATTTTCTCTGCCCTTTTCTTGATGTTGACATTGAGCGGTTCTTTTCTTGCCTCTTGGTGTAAATTTCTCAGTTTTTCGCTCTCGCCTCCTGCTATTGGTAATTAGATAGGGAACTTTGTTCTGTATTATTTGAAGTCCGTTTTTTTTGTTGTTTTTTGGGGGGGTTCGCTGTTTATTGAGATCTGGTGGGTGTGTAGACAAGTATTCCTCCCTAGGGCCATGTAGGGTGGAATGATGCAAACTTTGAATTAGTCAGGTTGTATTGATTTGCATTTTCCTTCTGCTACTGTATTTATATAGCCTCTAGTTGTTATGTTCTATCTTGAGAATTTTGCCTTTCGATAGTATCTGCAGTTCTGGTTGTCTACTTCGATACCAGCTACCTTATGTCCGGGAATCGGGACTATTGTGTGTAGAGGAAATAAAGTTTGATGTAATTACTCTAGATATTATTGTCCTGTACAATTACATTGGTGTGTTGGTTCAACTTATCCAGACTCCCACTGCAGAGAATACAAAGTGGAGGTTATGATTCAAATCTCACACTTTTTGGCGGTTGGCCTTAGATGTGATACTCCTGTATATGTCGTAGTCTTTTTTGTCAGGTATCTGGCTACCTTTCTTTGTTGATCTTGTTGGTCTGATTTAAATTGCTTCCATCTAAATTGAAAGTATTGCGAAATTATTTTAACTGGCGAAAATGGGTAAGTTGTGCTCATTTAAGTTTTGTACGGATAATAAAGTCATGTAATTACTCTAACTATTATTGTCCTGTTCAATTGCATTGATTAATTTATTAATTGTCATATAATGGCTTTTTCTAACCATAGTCAAGGGAGTCTGATACTTTTTATATGCATATCATAATTATTATTGTTACGTTAATACTAGCATTCCTAACTTAAATTACTTAGTTAATTATGCAATGGACATAAATAGTGACAGACTAATAAACAGGAAGTAGGGCATTTAATATACGTTCATTGATATTTTGTGTTCGTAAAATGATGCAAACTTTGAATTAGTCAGGTTGTATTAAATTGTAGTCGTTCACTAGTTGATTTATTGTTATAATTATATCAGAATGGTTCATTAACATTTAGCCTTTATTAATAAAGATGTTATTTATTATTCTGACCGGAGATATTTGAAGAATGAAGTGGTGTTCGCTTATCTTATAAAATGCTGTTTAGAGAATTTCATTTTTCTCTGTTTTTCTTGCCTACTATATATATTATAGAAACATGTCTATTAAAAATGTATGACTCACATGCCTCTCTATTGTGGATTTTTTCCCTAAAATACAATAATAATACATAATAACTATCTCAAAAGAATAAAGAATTATTTTCATATATCTTTTAGATTCGTGTAACTCCCGAGTTCTTGGTTTTCACGAGGAATGTTTATTTTTTCTTTCCTTCTTTCTCTTCATGAGACATAATTGTGTTCTTCTCTATGTTTCACATGCCTGTTCATGGGAGTAGATGGTTGACAGGTTCTAATCATTCGGTAGAGTACCGACTGGCTACCTTACTCTGCCTACTCTTCTTGTGTTAGTAATGAGTATAACTACCTTATTCTGAAGTCTCTGTAGCTTTAATGCGGCTATTTGGTTAACTACATTTAATATGGAAACTACATTTAATATGGAGGGAGGGGGTAAACAATAGCGATTTTAGCAACCAGTAGTTATTCACTTTGTTGTTAATACTTTGCTCCTTAAACTAGTACAATTTCTATATATTGAGGCGGGCTTTTGGTATACGTTGATCGATATATTTTCTACCTATATATGTATGTATATGTATATATATATATATATATATATATATATATATATATATATATATATATATATATATATATTCATATATATATATATATATATATATATATATATATATATATATATATATATATATATATATATATATATATATATATATATATATATATATATATATATAACACCTCTTTTTTCTAGTTAATTCTAATATGGTGCCTTCTTTGCAATACCTGTAGATATCGTCGTCTACCATAATATCTGCTTCTTTCTGCGTCCGGTGGGTATAGCTTTAAATTTATTTTTGTTGTACGAATTTTCCATTTCTTTTCCAACTCATACGTTCGGTGGCAACCGTCCGAGCCATAGCAGACATATGCATATACGGTAAGCATTTGATAAGCGTTACATCGTCCGCCAACTGGAAATATCTCGAGGTTTCATTTATTTTATGAGGCATGTCCATCATATAGATGCTTTACAAATTTGGACTTAGACAACCTCCATGGGGTACATCCTCTAATAGGTCCACTATATCCTTCCATTGAAATGAAAGAGGCCCTATCCGTGACAGATGCAGATGATATTCCTTAAAATGGGGGGAAGGGCAAGTTCTTAATTTTGTGTTTAACGCCTGTCCACCAAACCTTATCACAGGCCTTTAGGACGTCCCTTATTACAAAGTAAACATAGTGGCCCTTATGCTTACCTTTAGCTAAAGTGTTCATGAGTAAGACTATGACAGTGTCGAGGCCGCGTCTTCTTCTAAATCCATGTTGTTGTCTGGGAGGTTAGTCGTTGTTCGCTAGATAAAAGATTAATCGGTTGTTTAGCGTTCTTTGAATATTTTCGCAACCACCTCGGGTAGGAAAATTGGTCTGAAGTTCTGAGGCAAGGTTGGTGGCTAACCCGGTTTAGAAATAAATATAATTTCGCTAATTTTGAAGGAATCTCTCGTTATTCCAAACTCGTCTGGCACCCTTTGTTTGGTGTCGCCTAATGTTATTTTTAATTCTGTCAGCCTCATGCGTTCAACTCGGTATAGATCAAATCTGTCGTCTGACGAGGTGTGTATTAGGGTGATATCTAGCAAAGTCTTCGTTTTCATTAGGACAAATTTGTAATATTGTTCTCGAAGAGTCTCGGAATCTCTGTTCCTTTTCAGCTGGATCTTCGATGTTGTTTGTTATCTCGATCCTTAAGTAGAATTCTGTTCTGATATTTGAGATCCCAATCCCCTTCATACACTCTTCGTTCTGCTGTTTGTTAAACTTAAAATCCTTTGAACCCTGAACCCCTAAATCTTTTTTCTGATTTTTACCACCCAATTTCATAATTAAAACATGGGTTATTTTGACCTACGTGCAAAACTCTACACTTGCCTAAATTGAATTTCATGTTCCATTCATTAGACCATAAGTATAATGATATTATATATATATATATATATATATATATATATATATATATATATATATATATATATATATATATATATATACTTATACATATAATGAGAGGAAAAGGTGACAGCAGCCAGTTTTGTTATCAATGGATATCAACGAATAATTACACTCTGAGTCACCTTCCCTTAGCACATAATTAACATTATATAAAATTGCCTGTTTTATATTTCACTTAAGTTTTAGTTAGCATTTGGAGACGCCATTTATCTCAGAGAGGCAGGATACCCCAAATGAGTATATCAAGCTTACGTATCTTTTGAGACATCCGTCGTAGGATGTTACAAATCTTTTTGAGTTACTTCCGTCAACTAGTTTTGTCTTTTGGCCCGTTTTATAGAGAGTTCGGCGAGGTTAAGGCGTGCCGAATAGATCTCATTGTTAATCAGCGACTTAGAGTTGGATCAATTCTGACCACTGTCATACAAATCATGAATATCATAATGAAGTGGGTGAACATAACACAATTTCTAAGTTTGCTTGTAACTTTGAATCTCTGGCTGTTACGTTTCTAGTTATATTTGTAGTATTTTGCCTTCATTTAGAGTCCTCGGCAAAAGTTTAAGGATTTTAAAATTTTGCTCCGGAAACAACCGTAAGGGAAACAATAATACTAAAATATCCTTGAGAGAAACTTTTGCGAACGATCCATAAGGAGTTACATGTATTCGAATCTATTAACGAACTAGCTCGTTTACAAAAATCCTCATACATTATATGGGACCATGGCGCCTGGGAACTCTTTGATCCTCAAGAAAAAGAGTTGAGAAGCGGAATTCCGAGAATTATGGCGCCTTGACCAAGCCAAGAAGGAGCGTAATAGGTAAGATTTACTTTGGAATCGATATGCAGCCAACATTTGCTTGTGCTCAAACATTTGCCCATAATTGTTGTGAATAATTGGGAAAAATAATCGGGCTAATGTTAATTAATGAACAAATAAATAAACAGACCTAATAGTATCACATCTGAGTAAATTAAATATCAATCTTGAAATTAAAATTTCCATCTTTATATATTAGAACTTTAGGAAATGATGAATTTTTCATCTTTAGTAATCTATAACATATGGCGAAAGAATAAATGTTAAAATAATGTATAATACTGACCATTCCACTTCATAAAAGAGACAACACGTGAAGACAAAGTTTAATTAAAAACATAATTGAATCGCTTTAATTAATAAATAACTATTAGCCCACAGACCAAGGGTAGCGAACCTGTAGCAGATCCACATGGAGCCACTGGGAAACGTTATGAAGGATTCTCTGGAGAAGCGATTCAGGAGGCCAATAGAGACACGAATACAGCTCGTCCAATAAACAACAGATAACCATGAACAATTGTGACATTCCTTAGATTCCTTCTCTTTCAGCATCACCGCCATTCTTATCAATACGAATCGAGGCCCCAGTGCTTATCTTACTTATCATTATTTTGACAAGATCTGGAGTTTCTTTAACAAGCTGGTTTCATCTGTGATGCGAGTCTTCAAGTTATCTAAATTGATAGGTGGTGATGAAAATATATTATTTTTCAAATGACTTTATAAAAAGTAATCACAATGAGTCAAGTCGGGGGTTTTGGGAGGCCATTCATTATCATGGACTAAAGCAGTCACTCTTTGATGGCAGACTTCCTGCCGGCGTTCCTTCACACCAACTCTCTTGTGAGTCGGAGCTCCTGAAGAATTTCCATTAACCACGATCCTGCGCTTGCATGTGACTTTCGATTTCTCCCTTTATTCTTTCGTCCAATTTCCATTGTTTTATTTCACTATTTGCCCATCCGATGTTCAGTTTAGAACTTATATGCGAGTATTTGTTCAGGGGAATCTTTGTATAAAGATATTTTTAATATGAAATTGAATTCAGACAACACTGCCTATACCTTTTCTCTTTAGATTGATTTTACAAAATCATTTTAAACATGTTTACATACCATTAATTAAATACTTTCTTGCAAGTCTTTTCAGTATTTATTGAATTTTGTGAAGCAAAGTGTATATTCCTAAAAAATAACCGATTGCAAATATGAATGAAAATGTGAAGCCCTCGTATATATATATATATATATATATATATATATATATATATATATATATATATATATATATATATATATATATATATATATATATATATATATATATATATATATATATATATATATATATATATATTATTTAGACGGCTCACGATTTCGATTTTAAACTACTACCATATTTATCTCTGTATAAATTTTACACCTTTTAAATCATTTGGTTCTTGCCCTTCTCTCATGTTGGTAAGTGTTTATTTATTCTTTTATTTTTACTTTGTTCTCTTAGTTTGCTTTTTTATCATTCTTGCAGCGTTTTCTTTGTAATTTTTGCATTGTTCTCTCTGTAATTTTTGCATTGTTTTCTCTAAATTTTACTAAACATTAAATTTACTGTCCTTCATTAATACATATTGTCATCCAATAATTTTCACATTGATTTTTCTAAAATTTACCAAACTTTAAATTTATTGTCATTCATTGATACATATATTTCTTTATGTATTCTAAGCTTGCTTGTTTGATAATCATATTATTTTGCTCTATTATAGGCTGAAGATGAACATACCTAATGTTCGAAACATTCCCAAATATACATGTTCTTAATACTACTTCTGTCTTTGATTTAAATACTAAAATCGAGGTTTCCGATGGATGTCCGAATTATTATTATTCTTAGCAAACGGCATTGAATAGAACGCTAGTTATTGAACAAATTAGAAAAGGGTGAAAATCCACGAAGAAATTCATATTCCTCCGTTTTCTCTTGAAGTTAATCGTAGGTTGAGGTAAGCTGGTCTTTTCTTCTGCTCCTGTTTTGGGAAAGTGTGATTGAAAAGGAAGACAAAGTAAATGATAATGAACCCCCGAGATCGCCACCCGAGCTGCTTTTGCTGATAAGGCAGGAGCAAGAATTCTAAGCGTTCGGGAGCAAGAAGACACTGCCCGCCTCTCCGGGCGATATCAAGAAACCCCACTGGAGTTCATCCTTATCCCGCGGTGCACTGTTTGATTAAGGAGATGTCCCTCCTTGGCCTCGGGCATTATCACTTCCGGCCAGCCCATAGATAATAATAGACAGTATAGGCCAGCATTTCTCACGTCATTTTCTCGATTCAGCTCCGTTACCCCTTCTCGAGCCCGAAGGAATTTAGCCCCAGTTAATTGGCTATACTTGGACTCGGTTTTAACCTCGTCTGAGTCAAGTACTCCCTCGAATTCAATCCTCCAAGTTAAACTCCATCGATTACGATTTACTCGTTCAATTACCCATCCCCCAGGTTGTCTCATAAAGCCTCAACCCCGAAGCTAGGCTCCAGCGACTAAATTGTGGTTTCTTGATCAGTCGACCTGTAAGGTGTATGTTCGTATATTGAGTCAACAGCAGCCGCTTGTGAGCACACGTTTGAGCTTATCTAATTGTTCCCGGTAATTTTTTAATCTGATCCCTGTAAACATTAAGTATCCGTTTGCAATCTTCTACATTTGTATATATCGTATATCTATTGTAATTATTAAAGATTATCTTTGGTACCCTCCGTTTCATAGCCCCAGAGTCCCGCATCCTTCTTTATTATACTAACTGCCAATTGCACTCGATTCTGTAGATAAATCCTTCCAATATATATATATATATATATATATATATATATATATATATATATATATATATATATATATATATATATATACTAGTCATTCTACGACATAAGGTAATCGAAAATTTAAAGACGGAAGAGGAAACTATAAAAGGAATAGGTGGAGTGTATAGAAGAAAAATGGTGGAAGAGGTGAAGGAAGAAATATTTAAAACAATGGAAGAGAAAGAGGATAAAAAACAAAGGGCAACTAATCTGCTGATGTATAGTGTTACCGAGAATTCTGTAATGCAATCATAAAGACGGTGTTGGCATGGGGAGGGAAGCAAACATAGTGGACATTATAAGGCTTGTGAAACGCAACGGTCAACAGGGGAGTGAAGATAGACCAAGACCCCTGTTGGTTAAGCTGTAGAATACTAAAATAAAGTGGGAGATTTTTAAAAATGTTAAAAATCTTAAAAGGGCAACCTCAGAAGTATTTAGGAGGGTTATAATTACACCTGACCCAAACAAGTTAGAACGAGAGCAGGATAGGATGTTGAGAGAAAAGTGAATGAGGAAGAGGGACAATGCAGAAGACAGATGGTTCATCAAGAAGGGGGAGTTGTATAGGAAAAATTATAAATAAAGAGAGAGGTATGGTACAGAGATGGAAGAATGGAAATATACATATGTGTGGGATTAAGTAACATTCAGAGGTTAACAAAGAACAAAGCAGGTAAACTTGAAAGAGCTATAAACGAGGAAAATTTGTTTATGCTGTGTTTAACTGAGACGCATCATAAATACAAGAAGGTGAATTCTACCGACTCTATTGGAGAATATTCAGTGATTAGGGAAGAGGGAGAGAAGAAGGGAGAGGGGACTGATGGCTCTTGTAAAAAAGGATACCCACCAAGGCATTGTATGTGAGCCAGTTGAAAATAGTGATATAATGGAAACAAAGATAAATGTGTGTGGAAGCATAATTGCAATAGTTTTAGTGTATATGGATGTACAGGATCTAGGTAGAAACATGAAAATTAGATCAAAGATGGAGAGAAGATTGGAAGAATTAAAAGAAGAAAAGCTATTGGTGATGGGAGATTTCACTGGGCATTTGGATTTTGGGGAAAACAACGGCTAGAGAGAAATGGAAGATATGTAACAGATCAAGTATAAAATTTGAATTTAATATTGTTTAATGCTGATGAGCGATGTGAGGGAGTAATAATAAGGGAACAAAGAGAGGGGAAGAAAGGGCTACTAACTTTGTTTTAGCAAATGACAAAATTGATCAACTTTTTGACGGCATGTTTATTGACGAAAATAAAAACATTTTTGACCGATCAGATCATTGTTTAATAAAGATCAATCTTAAATTCCAAGCTTGAAATACAATAAACATCACAAAATTTAAGATGGTGGAATTTTATAATGTAAAAAGGGAAGCACAACAAGAATATATTAGACTTTTAGAAAGACATTTAAACAAGCTGACAGAAGAAAACAAGCGAATGGAAAATGTAGAGAAAATGATGAAGGATGTATCAGATGGATACTTAAAGAAGAGAATAAGCTACAAGGAAAGCTACAAGGAAAATAAGTACCCTAGAAGACCTTAAGGTCCATACAAGGAGGGTACTTTTGGCGCAATCTTCGAATGTGTCCGTGGCAATCTCGAAGATCACTCGCGAGGATCTTAACGGCGATTTCACAAGAATTTATCTAGTCTTAACTTGAAATGGTCAACAGATTCACTGTTAACAACTTCCGTCGGAAGTGCATTCCAACTACCGCAGATACTGTAAGTGAACAATTTCCCACACAGATCACGGTGGTATCGCTTCAGTTCAAGTTTAAAGCCGTGATTTCTTGTTCTCCCCTCGCTGAGCTGGAAAATATCCCCATAGTCCAGTCTGTCGAAGCCTCGAAGTATTTTAAATACTTAGATAAGCTGACCACGTAGTCTCCGGGTCTCCAGCGAGAACATTTTTAATTTCCTTGATATATCTTCATAACTTTTATGTCTGATAAAGAGAATCAGTTTGGTTGCCCTATCTTGCACGCGTTCCAATCTTGCGATGTCTTTTCGGAATGAAAGACTCCAAAATTGTACGGCATACTCGAGGTGCGGTCGGACGAGAGAGTTGTACAGACACAGTACTATCTCCTTGTTTCGATATCCAAACTATCACTTTATATACCCTAACATCCTTTGAGCTTTCTTCTATACCTTAATACACTGTTTTGAGAACTTGAGGTCACTCGTGATAGTTACACCCAAGTCCTTCTCAGTGTCGGTGGATTCAAGAGCAGTGCCCTTAAGGATATAGGGTGATTGAGGATTTCGGTGCCCGATATGCATCACTTTGCATTTGTTTACGTTGAAAGGCATTTGCCACATATCAGAACACCCCCCAATCTTCCGAAGATCTTCCTGCAGGCGGGCAGTATTTCCGTCCTTTGCAACTTTCATACCAAGCTTGGTTTCGTCGGCAAATTTAGAAATCTTGGCAACCATGTCACCTTCCATGTCGTTGACATAGATGATGAATAGTATTGGTCCTAGGACGGAACCTTGAGGCACCCCGCTAGTAACGGGCACCCACTCAGAAGCCTGTCCATTCACCACTCCCCGTTGCCATCTGCCACTTAGCCAGTTCTCGACCCAGCCGGCTATTTTTCTGTCTATGCCCAGCGCTCACACTTTCCAGAGAAGGCGGCGGTGTGGTACCTCATCAAAGGCTTTCTGAAAGTCTAAGTAGACCACATCCACCGCCTTTTCCCGATCGTGCTCCCTGAACACGAAGTGGAAGAATTCCACAAGATTCGTCAGGCATGACCGTTACCTTCGGAAGCCGTGCTGGGAACTCCTCAGTAGCAGGTTTGACTCTAAATACGATGTCATTTTGTCCACCATGATGCTTTCCATGAGTTTACCGACTATTGAAGTCAGACTGATAAGTTGGTAGTTCGACAGTTGGCTACGGTCTCCTTTCTTGAAGATAGGAGTCACCTCCGCTTCACGCCCGTCTCTAGGAACGCATTAGGTCCGGATTGGCATGTTGAAGATTGCGCTCAGGTTTCGTGACACTTGATCGCGCACTTCTTTTAACACTTTAGATAGAAACCCATCCGGGCCAGGTGACTTATTCGTCATTAGGTCAGTGATCTTCTTTTTTATTTCCCCTTCAGTGAAGTCCATATCCTCCAGTTTTTCCCCCGAGTAGGAATCCATTGGCTAGGGGATGGGACCACACTCTTCAGTAAACACTGAAGAGAAGTAGTCGTTGAGGAGGTTAGCATTTTCTGCATCTAAGTGCTTTAATGTCCCCTCCTCATTTCTCAAAGGGCCAATCGTTCTAAGGATTGGTTTACGGCTGTTTACATATCCTTGGGATTCTATTTACAGAGTCTCACAACTCGGAGTTCCTCAGACCACTTAGCTGCCCTTATGCTGGACTTCACTCTCCTGGCTAGCCTCCTGTTTTCGTCAAAGTCACCCGAGATCTTCGATTGCCGGTACACATTTCTCTTCTCCCTAAGCAGTTGGCTGATTTATCGATTAAACCACTTTGGTTGAACAGAAGACCGACGGGAGCATTTCAGAGGGATGAAACGCGATTGAAGACTCATGAATGTGGTTTTGAAACTATTCCACGAGTCTTCAACAGCCTCGCACTCTTCTAGCCTCGCGTCAGTCAGTCCAGCGCGTAGACCTGCAAAGTCTGCTCTTCTCAAATCAAGTTTCCTTGATTTACTAGTTGCAGGCTCTGCTTTGGGGACTCTGACTATAAATCTAATTAGTCCGTGGTCACTGCCACCGAGCTCTTCGCCAACAGAAAGGGCCTCAACGATGTAATCCTCAGAGGTGAAAACCAAGTCGAGGATATTGTCTCCTCTTGTTGGCTCTCTCACCCATTGAGTCAGGAACTCGTTGTTCGCGAACTCCAGGAGTAGTGCGTTCTCGCCACAGGGTTCTCTGGTTTCCCAGTCAACTTGTGTGTTAAAATCCCCCATGACGATACACGCTCTGTCTTCGACAAGTTCTCCTAGTAGCTGGTACAGATCTCTGTCCTTTTCAACGAGTTGGGGAAGAGGTCTATAAAGCACCAGGGTCCTGTATTTGGCAGGACCTATCTCTAGATTAACACCTAGTAGTTCATGGTCGGATACGAAAATAGAGAGAGAGGTGACGCCCCCTTGTCACGGGAAGAGAGCTTGTGTGGACCTTGGACTTTTCGAGCTATGTCGGCGGGGGTTCCAGACTAAGTGCGTCATTCCTTCCTTTTTCTGCTCTATCCCTCTCCTATTTTTACTTTTATCCTATCTCCCACTCATACAAAAAGAAAAAAACAAAAAAAGCGTACTCCTATCGTGTCACTCTTTCCCTTTCTTCCTCTATCTACCTATAAGGACCTGGCAGCTACCTCATGCGTCAGAAGAGAGGCTTTGGAACCTCTATAAACAACGCCAATCGACGCTCACTGGTTGCGAGAGACTAGGACTAGAGGTGTCCTAGGCGTTGGGGCACGATGAATGGGATGAGAGTAGTGCCTCGTTAACCCCTTCCCTGGCGCGTAATTATTGACCGTTCCCAGTGCCCGTTGACGGGTGCTTATGGTAGCATTGGTCCGAGGTGACGGCCCTTTGTTCCCATGTTGGTTGCCAGGCCAATAAAAAGCCTTGGGTCGAGTTCCTTGGTGTGGCGGGATATCCATTGAACGCTACTCCGAGATCCCGGCCGTTGTGAAGGGAACAAGTAGGAGTTTAGTACGGGGCGTGCTTCGTTGTTGTTCACATGGTGAGAAATCGATGGCCCCTTCGGGGACCGTCAGTGCTGCTTGGTTGGGAGCCACGGCACGCCGAGGTTTGACGACTGGTCGGACGAACAGCAGCACATGGAGCGCGCCTTCTGAAAGATCCGAAACCTCTCCGATCGATAGGCGGGAGCGACTCACGCTGGGAAAACTCACCAACCCCCCTTTTTTATCATTGATTTGTCACGAGTTTTCAGAGAGAGAAAGCGCTCAAAATGACAGGCAAAAAAGGACCCGTTCGTCTCAAACACAACTGTGCAATATGCCAGTTAGAAAAGTAGTGCGTTGACTTTCCGGAGAGCTGCTACTCAAAATGCAGCCCTGAAAGTATCTGCACTACTTGCATATTGATGCGAGAGGTGGAAAAATTTAAAGACCTCTATAGAGCCTCAGAGGAGAGAGCTAAGGTCCTTGAGGGAAAGATGGAGAAGCTCGAAGCCCTTAATGTAGCTCAGGTTCGATGCCTAGAAGAGGCGCCGCCCACTGACGTTTCGGAATCCCCTGGTAATGAAGTGGATATTCCGGCATCATCTGAGGCTAAGCCAGCTGAGGCGAGAGAAAAGGAAAAAAAGAAGAAAGAAGAAACGAAGAAAAAAAAGAAAAAGAAGATAGTTGAAACAAAAGCAGAACCCAAAATAGAAGAAAAACAGATAAAGAAGAAGAAAAAGAAAGATAAGAATGTGGAGAGTAAAGAGGAAAAGGGAAGGCCTCTTTCACAAGGGAAGACCCCGTCTACAGAGACCAAGTGTCCGAAGGTCACCCTCATTGGTGACTCGCAAACACGGGATCTGCCGCCGCTGCTAGCGGCCCGCCTTCGCACTAGCGTGAAGGTAAGCTGCCTGTCAGGACGGGGTAACCACACCATCAGAGTAGAGGCAGAGAAAGCTCAGATTTCTGAGAATTCTGTTGTTGCTCTGATGGTGAGCGGCAACGACCTCTACCTCAGAGGGGGTAAGGTTGGCCTCAGTGGTAAGACCATCCAAACAGTGATGGGAGCCGTGGACGACATAGGGCTTAAAACCCGCAAACGTGTGGTGGTTGTGATGCTTCCGAGAAGAGGTCCATCCCGAACCGCTCACGAAAGAAACGTCGCAGTGAACAAAAGGTTGGTGGATCTCTGCACGGCAGAAGGAGTCTTCTTCGTGGACCCCTATCGTACCTTTATCGGTAGGGACGACCTCTACCAAATGGACGGGGTACATCTCTCCTTTAAAGGGAAGGCCTTTCTCGCCAATCTTATTCAAGATGTCGTGGAACGCACCCAAAGGAGCGTTCGAAACAGAGCGAAAGCGGACGTGCGCCAGCATGCCCGTGTCACTCCTGGAACGACCTTCTCTGAGGTCGTCAAAAAGGGTGTGACCACGAAAACAGAGAAGCCGGGAAACGGAAGAGCGCAGGGAGTCCTTCACTAGGGGACTCCCTCAAAGTTCTTCTGTTCAATGCGAGGTCAATCAGGAATAAGTTTCTTGAGCTCCGTGGCCTCGTAGTAACAGAGGAACCTGAGATGGTGGCCATAACGGAGTCGTGGATAAAAACCTCAAGCCGAGATTTTGAAGGTGAATTCACGATTCCCGGTTACCAGCTCTTCCTGAAAGATAGGCCAGGCAGAGAGGGTGGCGGTGTGATGTTGTATGTCAAGGATACTCTCAACTCGACGGATTGCAACATCATATCCGACCATGAACTACTAGGTGTTGACCTAGAGATAGGTCCTGCCAAATACAGGACCCTTGTGCTTTATAGACCTCCTGCCCAACTCGTTGAAAAGGACAGAGATCTGTAACAGCTGCTAGGAGAGCTTGTCGAAGACAGAGTGTGTATCGTCATGGGTGATTTCAACACACAAGTTGACTGGGAAACCAGAGAACCCTGTGGCGAGAACGCACTACTCCTCGAGTTCACGAACAACGAGTTCCTCACTCAGTGGGTGAGAGAGCCAACGAGAGGAGACAATATCCTCGACTTGGTTTTCACCTCTGAGGATGACATCGTTGAGGACCTCTCTGTTGGCGAAGAGCTCGGTGGCAGTGACCACCGACTAATTAGATTTGTAGTCAAAGTCCCTAAAGCAGAGCCTGCAACTAGTAAATCAAGGAAACTGGATTTTAGAAGAGCAGACTTTGCAGGTCTACGCGCGGGACTGACTGACGCGAGGCTAGAAGAGTGCGATGCTGTTGAAGACTCTTGGAACAGTTTCAAAACCACATTCATGAGTCTTCAATCGCGTTTTATCCCTCTGAAATGCCCCCGTCGGTCTTCTGTTCAACCAAAGTGGTTTAATCGAAAAATCGGGCAACTGCTTAGGGAGAAGAGAAATGTGTACCGGCAATCGAAGATCTCGGGCGACTTTTACGAATACCGGAGGCTAGCCAGGAGAGTGAAGTCCAGCATAAGGGCGGCTAAGCGGTCTGAGGAACTCCGAGTGGCGAGACTCTGTAAAGAGAATCCCAAGGAGTTTTTTGGATATGTGAACAGCCGTAAACCAATCCGTCGAACGATTGGCCCTTTGAGGAATGAGGAGGGGACATTAAAGCATTCAGATGCAGAAAATGCCAACCTCCTCAACGACTATTTCTCTTCAGTGTTTACTGAAGAGTGTGGTCCCATTCCCCAGCCGACGGATTCCTACTCGGGGGAAAAGCTGGAGGCAATGGACTTCACCGAAGGAGAAATAAAGAAAAAGATCGCTGACCTAAAGACGAATAAGTCCCCTGGACCGGACGGGTTTCTACCTAAAGTGTTGAAGGAAGTGTGCGATGAAGTATCACGACATCTGTGCGCTATCTTTAACATGTCAATCCGGACCGGATGCGTTCCTAGAGACTGGCGTGAGGCGGAGGTGACTCCTATCTTCAAGAAAGGAGACCGTAACCAACCGTCGAACTACCGACCTATCAGTCTGACTTCGATAGTCGGTAAACTCATGGAAAGCATCATGGTGGACAAAGTGACGTCGTATTTAGAGTCAAACCTGCTACTGAGGAGTTCCCAGCACGGCTTCCGAAGGCAACGGTCATGCCTGACGAACCTTGTAGAATTCTTCCACTTCGTTTTCAGTGAGCACGATCGGGACAAGGCGGTGGATGTGGTCTACCTAGACTTTCAGAAAGCTTTTGATAAGGTACCACACCGCCGCCTTTTCCGGAAAGTGCGAGCGCTTGGCATAGACGGAAAGGTAGCCGGCTGGATCGAGAACTGGCTAAGTGGCAGACGGCAACGGGTGGTGGTAAATGGACAGTCTTCTGAGTGGGTGCCCGTTACTAGCGGGGTGCCTCAAGGTTCTGTCCTGGGACCACTACTATTCATCATCTACGTCAACGACATGGACGGTGACATGGTTGCGAAGATTTACAAATTTGCCGACGATACCAAGCTTGGTATGAACGTTGCAAAGGATGGAAATACTGCCCGCCTGCATGAATATCTTAGGAAGATTGGGGAGTGGTCGGACACGTGGCAAATGCCTTTTAACGTGGGCAAATGCAAAGTGATGCATATCGGCCACACAAACCCCCAATCTCAGTATTTCCTTAAGGGCACTGCTATGGAATCCACCGACACTGAGAAGGACTTGGGTGTTACTATTACTAGTGACCTGAAGTTCTCGAAACAGTGCATTGAGGCGGAGAAAAAGGCCCAAAGGATGCTAGGCTATATTAAGCGCCAGTTTGGTTATCGGAACCAGGAGATTGTACTGTGCCTGTACAACTCACTTGTCCGACCGCACCTGGAGTATGCCGTACAATTTTGGAGTCCTTCATTGCGAAAGGACATCGCGAGATTGGAACGCGTACAAGCCAGGGCAACCAAGCTGATTCCCTCTATTCGACATAAAAGTTATGAGGATAGACTAAGGGAATTAGATCTGTTCTCGCTGGAAACCCGTAGACAGCGTGGTCAGCTCATCGAAGTTTTCAAAATACTTCGAGGGTTCGACAATGTTGACTATCGGGATATTTTCACACTGAGTGAGAACAGAACGCGCAATCACGACTTCAAACTTGAACTGAAGCGTTACAACCGCAACCTGTGTGGAAATTTTTTCACTTACAGTATCTGCGGTATGTGAAACGCACTTCCAGTGGAAGTTGTCAACAGTGAATCTGTTGACCAGTTCAAGTCAAGACTAGACAAAGTCTTGAAAAGTGGCCGTTTAGGGACGCAAAACAATTGAGCAGCCTTGTGCCCGCTCAATTGCTAGTCCAAAGGTACCCTCTTTGAATGGACCGTAAGGTCTCCTAGGGTACCTTCTTTCCTTGTTGTTACTCCTTGTCCTTGTTGTTACAACATCACACTGCCACCCTCTCTGTCTGACCTATCTTTCTGGAAGAGCTGGTAACCGGGAATCGTGAATTCACCTTCAAAATCTCGACTTGAGGTTTTTATCCACGACTCCGTTATGGCCACCATCTTAGGTTTCTTTGTTGCTACGAGGCCACGGAGCTCAAGAAACTTATTCCTGATTGACCTCGCATTGAACAGAAGAACTTTCAGGGAGTCCCCCAATGTAGGACTCCCTACGCTCTTTCGTTCCCCGGCTTCTTTTGTGTGGCAGTACCCCTCTTTGCCACATCTAAGAACATCGTCCCAGGAGTGACACGGGCATACTGTTTACGTCCACCTTCACTCTGGGTTGGACGCTCCTCTGCGTCCGTTCTACGACATCCTGGATTAAGTTACAGAGTACAAAAGCCTTTCCTTTGAATGAAAGGTGTACTCCGTCCCTTTGGTAGAGGTCGTTTTGACCGTAAAAGGTGCGGTAAGGGTCCAGAAAGAATACCCCCTCCGCCGTACAGAGGTCGGACTGGCGCTGGTTCAAGGTCACGTTCCTTGAGTGAGCTGTCCGGCTAGGACCTCTTCTTGGGAGCATCCCTACAAAGACCCGTTTGCGAGTTCTCAATCCGCAGTCGTCCACGGCTCCCATGACCGTTCTGAGAATTTTCTCGCTGGGGCCTACTTTGCCTCCTCGGAGGTAGAGGTCATTTCCACTCACCATCATGGCGACGACTGAATTCTTGGAGATTTGAGATTTCTCAGCCTCTACCCTGATGTGGTGGTTTCCCTGTCCTGGCTGTTAGCATACTTCCACACTAGTGCGAAGGCGGGCCGCTAGCAGGGGCTGCAAACCTTGTGCTTGAAAATCACCAACAAGGGTAACCCTCGGACATTTCCGTGCAGATGTTTGAGGCTTTCCTTCCGGAAGCGAACTCTCAGTTACCTCTTTCTTTTCCATCTTATTTTTCTTGTTCTTCTTCTTTTTCTTATCCATCTTTTTCTCGCTATCTTCCTTTGTTATATACTGTTCTGTTTTTATCTTTTCTTCTTCTGCTTCTACTTTATCTTCTGCTTCAACTTTCTCTTCTTCTGCTTCTACTCTATCTTTTTTTTCAACTTTCTCTTCTTCCTGTTTCTTTCCCTTTTTTTCTTTTTCTTTGAGGCTTTATCCGTAGCATGCGGACTTAGCTCTGGGGGTAATACTTCAGATGCAGTGTTTACTACAGGGTTTGACGTTAGCTCTGCTATTCTGACCTCTAGCCTGCGAATCAGTCCAGAGTGTTCCAATCATAGGCTGTTTATTTTCTCTTCCAACTTCCTAGACCTTTTCTCGGAAGCCCTGCCTGTTTATTTAGCTCCTTGATTTGACTGTTTAGAATACAGTCGGTGAAGGAACTGGCCGGGTGGCATTTTGAATAACACCCCTCCGCAAACTCCACGCACCACTTATCTATGTGGCATATTGCGCACGTGTATTTGAGTGCTCCTGGTCTTTGCTTGCCGATCATTTTGAACACTTCCTCTTTTTCAAAACTTTGCGACCAATCAATAGTAAAAAAGGGGGGGGGGCGAATTCGCCCCGCGTGAGTCGCTCCCGCCTATCCTTTAGAGACTTTTCGGATCTTTCAGAAGGCACGCTCCATGTGCTGCTGTTCGTCCGACCGAGTCGTCAAACCTCGGCGTGCCGTGGCTCCCAACCAAGCAGCACTGACGGTCTCCGAATGGGCCATCAATTTCTCAATAGGTGAACAACGGAGCACGCGCCGTACTAAACTCCTACTAGTTCCCTTCACGACGGCCAGGATCTCGGAGCAGCGTTCAATGGATATCCCGCCACACCAAGAGACTCGACCCAAGGCTTTTTATTGGCCTGACAACCAACCTGGGAACAAAGGGCCGTCACCTCGGACCGATGCTACCAGAGGCACCCGTCATCGGTCACTGGGAATGGTCAATAATTACGCGCCATGGAAGGGGCTAACGGGGCACTACCATCATCCCATTCAACGTGCCTCAACGCCTAGGACACCTCTAGTCCTAGTCTTTCACAACCAGTGAGCGTCGATTGGCGTTGTTTTGTAGAGGTTCCAAAGCCTTCTTCTGACGCATGAGGTAGCTGCCAGGTCCTTATAAGTAGATAGAAGGAAAAAAGGGAAAGAGTGACACGATAGGAGTAGGCTCTTTTTTTTGTTGTTTTTGTATAGGTGGGAGAGATAGGATAAAAGTAAAAAAAAAGAAGGATAGAGTAGAAAAAGGAAGGAATGACGCACTTAGTCTAGAACCTCGTTTCCGACCAAATCGATAAGGGAATCCCTACCAGGGGTACCCATTAGAGGTACCCCCGCCGACATAGCTCGAAAAGTCAAAGGTACACACAAGCTCTCTTCCCGCGACAAGGGGGCGTCATCTCTTCCTCTACTTGAGAGAGAGAGATATGATAAGGAGAGGAGTGAGACCACAAAGAATTGAACTTATATGGTTCAATGATGTAATAAGGCATAATATAAAGAAAAGGAGAGAGTATAACAGAAGGAGGATAAATGCACAGGAAGAGAGAGAGAGAGAGAGAGAAACCGAAAATTGTATATAGCCCCAAAACAGGTTGTAAGGAAACTGGTGCATGAGGCTATAACTGAACATAAAATGAAAGTGACTAAGGAAATTAGGAGCAAAAATAACTCTGATAGAAACTAATTGAAAAATGTGAACAAGTTAAGAGGAAGTGATATAAAGAATAAATATCGGAAAATATATGATGAGTTTGATTAAGGAACTTAAGGGTGGATGTGCTGAAGAAATAAAAGGCTTTTGGACCGGAATATATCAGAAACATGCAAATTACATTAGTGATGTGTGGAATGATAAGATTAGAGGTAGGTACGAAAATAAATTGTTAACGGAAACAGAATAGATAATTAATATTAACTCTGACGAATTCCACACAATTTTTGTAGGATCAGAGGAAAAAGGTTAGAATGACAAGAGGTCGAATGAGATAGGAATTGGCACCAGGAGAAAAAAAGATGAGAAAGTATACCAGAAGAGTTGCTGGAACATTTCGATGCCTTGAGAGGAAAAATTGAAGAGAGAGGAGCTTTAAAAAGGGTAGAGACGGTAGTGTTTACGGAAACGGATGTAAAAAATCAACTCAAGAGATTGAAGAGTAACAAACAACCGGAGCCGGATGGAATAAAGGGAGAGATGTTTAAGTAGATGGAACGAAGTGAAATATGCGTCCATATCTTGACCGAAAGTATGAACAAAATTATTCAAGAAGGATCACCACCAGAGGGTTGGAAGTATTAAAAAATAGTATCAATACACCAAAATAAGAAACCGAAAGTAAAATATTTTAGGCCAATAGCATTAACAAACGTGAGTTATAAATTATATACGAGTCTGCTTAAAGAAAAGATACTGACACATTTAGAAATAAACGGAGAGATTAATGAGATAGAGACAGGTTTTACTAAGGGAAGAAGATTGGAGGATAACATGTGTCTGGTAAAATACTGCATTGATGATACGAAAAATAGGAAGGAAAAGCTGGTACTGATGGCTATCGACGTTACAAAAGCCTTCGACTCTATTAATAGAGGCAAGCTAATACAGACCCTGAAGTATTATATATGTGACCCACATATAATAGAATGTATAACAAAACTGTATAGCGGAGACGAGACCTGTTTGTGTTTAAACAGTGAGGAAATATGTAAGGTCGTGGTAACGAGTGGCATCAGACAAAGGTGCACTGGATCCCCACAGTTGTTTGTAATGGTAGTGAATACTATAATAAAGAAAAATTGTGAAAGAGAAATAGGATTTAGAAATGATCTTATATAATTAACAGCGCTCTTCTTTGCTGATGATGGACTGATGCAATGGAGCAGCTATTGGGAGTGGTGAGAGAGTGTGGTTTGGTGATAAATAAAAAGAAGAGTATTGTATGCTATATAATGAAGTGAACAAGCCAGATAGTACAAGGGATGTGTGAGTAGTAGATATGATAAAATACCTTAGAATTATAATAAATAATAAGGCGGATTGTCTTAAAGAACACACAAAGGAGAAAATAAACCTATGCAGAAAATGGCAAATATGACCCACTCAGTCACATTCAGATCATGTAATAAATTACTAAGAGGAAGACTTTCCTGGAAATCTGTTGTGCTACCCTGTGTGATGGCTGGATCGGCAGTGATAATATGAAATGCAAATGCAATAGATCAACTACAAAATTGGAGAATTCGGTATGGAGGAAGATACTGTGTGCCTCTAGATATACCCTGGTTACTGCATTGAGGGAAGAAGTTGGAGCATCTGGGATGGCATCGAGGAATATGAGACAAAAAATGAACTATATAAATTACATAGTGAAGGACGGCAATGAATTGTTGAGAAGGGTTTTCGAAGATAAATGGAATCGATATCAGTTTACACATGGGATGAAGCAAGTCAAAGGTTATATGGAAAAATTAGGGATTGCCAACTTGTCACAGCTAGGAGAAATGAGTAAGGAGGAGACAAAGAAAGTGGTGAATAGGTTAGATGGAGCCGTTTGGAGGGAACAAATATAAGAAAAGGATGCAGTAGCATTCATTATAAAGTCAACACAAAGGAAATATTGAAGAAGAAATGATATACGACAACACTTTTAAACCAGCACTGATGTTTAAGGCAAGGACTAATACTTTGATGTTAAATTGAAGGAGAAGATATACAGGCGGAGAGGTGGGATGAAAGATGTGTGCAACTAGAGAGGAAGAGACTTTGGAACATTTTGTGAAGGAGTGTTGTGCACTGAGGGAAGAGAGGGGGAGATTTAGGGTGGATGAAGTTCAAATCAGTAACACTACTGCTGTTTTGGGGGGAAGGTGAAGTGGTTGAAAGATAAAAGGAGTGTGTCTTGTGTATGTGAAACAAGAAGAAGAAACTACAGGAGATGGCAGAAAGAAGAGGGCGGCCGATGCAGGAGCTGGATGATGGGGAGGTTGAGCAGCAGGAGCAGAGGGAGGAACCAGTATGACCGCAAAGTTAGAGGACTTCACCAAGATCCGGTAATGATGTAGAAGCATTACCGGAAGATATCATCTGATATGATCTAAATCGTTAGCTTATACATGAGGCTTCTTGAAATTTCTCTTTTTAGAGAAATAAATGATTGCCTAGTCGTATATGTAACGCTACGGAAGAGGATTGAGGAACTCCAGGAGACTTCTTTAGCGGAATAAGGAATTCTTATTATTACCCTTACCTAACCGCATCGATCAGACTGTTATTGTTCGTTTATAATATATATATATATATATATATATATATATATATATATATATATATATATATATATATATATATATATATATATATTGAAATTAGCATCGATTAAATTTACTGTCGAAATAGAAAAGCAATCGGTTAATACCTTTTGAGATATCTTGTAGACAACAGACAACTTAGATCTCTTATCTCGGCCACCAAAGCAGTCTTATAGACTGCAGATGAAACTTTCAGTTCCCTCTCTTGATGGTAGCATAGAAGATATATAAAACAAATGACGAATTTGAGGAGCAGAATTGGAAATTAGAGTTTATAGTCAGACGCAACAATACATTTTAGGATAATCTCGTAGAGATTATAATAGAACCATTTTGATAAGAACATAAATTCTGTTGAATTTGATGAAGTTTCGAAAATTAAGATTAGTGGATCCATTTCGAGGAAGGAAGATTGTAGAGGAATAAAATACATTTTAAACTGGATAACCATTCACGAAGAAAAGACTAAAGAAATAATCAGAGTTCTAAGGAAGGCGAATCTCATTCAAAAGCAGGAGTAGCAGGCAAACTCGAAGGATGGGCCTTGGTCAGTGAAAGTTTCTCTGGGAGGAATTTGCCCACTAGTTTCATTTGGTGGCTTGATAATATCGATGATTATGGTAAGGCTGCGATAGTGAAGATGGTGGTGATTAGGCCGACTTGCATACTGGGGCTGATGGTCTTAAAGCTTTTGTGTTGTTTATCGATTGAAAATTATCGTGTCTCCCCATCCCCCCTACTTCCACTTCTTGTCAAGAAAGAAAATTTCCGATCCACTACCACCAACCCTCTTTCTCCTCATCACGTGACAAAGGAAACCCTCTGCCCATCATATCTCGTCCCTTCCTCTAAAATATGAAAACATTCGATCCACTGCCATTTGCTCCTTACCCTACACTACTTCTGAAAAACAAAACTACTCGATACGCAACCATTTGTTTCCTTCCACCCCTTCGGTTTTGTCTCCCATGCAAAATCATTTGATCTCATACCTTTTGTCGTAATTCCTACTGCAGAAAACGCTTTTCGCAAAACGCTTTTGTTTTGTTTGGTCGGCAGCAGATAAGTAGTCGAGCGAATGTTTTGGTTCGATCCGTTTTTGTTCCTGGTGGTTTCTCCCCCCGTATCAGTGACCTGGGAGATTGGCATCTTGATTTTCCTTATTGTTCACTCGAGTTCACTATTTTTGATAATCAGCCTCACACTTAGTATTTTTTTATTTAAATTTATATGTTTCGTTTCTCCTCTGCACCGAACGAGCTCAGAGACAAAGCCACGGCCTTATTGCGATGGCAAAGGAATATTAAAATTCAGTTATCTTTGTAATCTTATCTCACTCGTATTTTAAGTGAATAATTCTTTACTTTAAGTGATTAATACAGAAAATGCTGAATTCCTTTTATATAACTGTTATGCAGTCAACCAAAAAATTACTGTTTGATTCTAGGATTTGATTTATTTAATTTCTATCTTCAATCGTTGAAAATTTCTCTAACAGAAGCTAGGTGTTATTATTATTATTATGATAATTATGGCTGAGAGATAATTTGCAATTATTAAAAATTGCCTAATGCCTCTTAAAACAACTTTCTTTTTGTGTGATGTTCAGCAGGAGTTAAGACAAACATGAGCAGAAATTGTAAAGTGAATATATGGAATCAATATGCCATATGAGAGCATAATAAGGCAAATTTCTTTTTCAGTGGAAATTTTAGTCAAGAAATTATTTGCACATTATTAATTGGCAGCAGTACGTATGTATAACAAGTGCAAACAATATATCAAGTAAGTGTAAAAAATAAAATAAAGGGAAATTAGATGAAACTCGATTTTAAAAACTGTTAAAATCTAATAGACAAAGAAACCCTTTTAAATACTTATTAGGTACTCTATTAGATACTGATGAAATCAGCAGAACATATTTTGCAGCGTCTTGGATGTCTTCCCAAATGTCATTTTTAGTGTTAAATATCTTTCCACCTAGGTAAACGTCTCCCTTCGTGATGCTCCATAAGTTTTCTATTGGATTGAGGTAGCAAAGTTTGCGAGGTCATTGCATGTTGCGCGGCCCTTCCAGGATTAAGTCTCCTAAAAGTCGTTTGATTCGAACCAATTCTTATGGAATTTGTAGGCATAACTAGAAGCAGTATCCTGTATAAGGATAAGTGGCCTTCCCACATTCATTGGCTGTCTCTTGAACCAGGGTAGGAAGTTTTTTCTTCAGAAAATCGCACTACGAATTCAAATCTATTTTGATGCCATCCGCAACTTTGAAAAGTTATACTACCACAAATCTCCAACAATTACAGCCTAATTCATCAAATTTCCTACTCCTTGTTTTCCCTTGGTGAACCGCTTGACCTGACCTCGACTGAAATCCTTTCCAATTGCCCAATAATCAGGCTTATCCAGAGAGATTCTTGATTCATCAGTGATGATGGCTTGATCACTTTGGCTTTTCGTCTTATTCCTGGCAGTAAAAAGTTGCTGAGACTTTTACATCTTCTTTCTCTCGTGACGGCAGGAGCCATACCCGCTTGAGAAATGGCTGTGTTGCTCTCTTGAGAGATTTTGGCCACTTCTCCTTTCATTTGATAAAGATCTCTAGGGGTAAAAGCACAAAATTCGGGTTGAGTCCTTTTATTTCTTGGTTGAATGTCATTCCCTATAATTTTCTTCGTAGTTTAGTGATCACGTTTCAAATCTTGAAGTTTGAAGGGAAGACTTTCCTTTACCAAATTAATTTACTATATAATTCTTCTCTTTTTGGAAAAGTTTCTTTTTTCTTTCCATTTTACTAGAAAAATGCTTCTTGCAAAAGTGATTTGGACGGTCGTTGTAATCAAATTTCAGAAAAGCAAAAATAAACTATGAAATACCCGAGATAAATAGTACTGTGAGTATCTACTAAATTGCGCTTATTATGTACATTCCTAAACGTATATGAAACAAAGATTTTCAGAAACTTTTCTGTAAAATGACGATAAAGAGTTATTGTATGTAATTTCTAGACACACTTTAGTTTGGATCAGACTTCTGAGTACTTTAATTAAATTCTTAAAGATAAAATTTACATCTGTCATATTTCACCAGTTTTATTTTTCGCTCCGCTTACAAGAGTTGGACAAAGGAGAGAAGTTGAATGTAAGAGTATAAGGGATATGTGCTTAGTAGGAAAAACATTCAGCAGGATGTATTTGTGCGTAAAAGCTGAAACAAGTATGGGTATCGCACTATCCGAGATACTAGCCACAAGATAGTATGTTCGTGCCATTTTTGTCACATATGAGTGGATTATGGTATGGAATTAGAAGGAAAGTGGGAATGAAAAAAGTGAGGGATGCTTGGCTATCGAAGGGCAGGGCGATTGAGGAATGGCACTATGATGTACACTGATAGCGATGTGAACTGTAGCCAAGTGGTTAGATTGATCCGCTTGAGAAGCGAGGAGCGCTTGATGGCACAAGTTCGAATCCTCAACGTTACATTGATGGGTATAGTTTTATTTAAACTACTTTCACGGTTATTGTGAATTCTTTGTATTATTATGTCGTTTATCTCCATCTTTATTTTTAATATTCAAGTCAGGTTAACCTATATTTCTCTGCTTAAAAGCTATCTCGAAGCATCGTGTTTTTTGGTTTATTTAATTTAACCTAGCATCAGGCTTTAAGTTGATAAAGACGACTTATGCCCCTTGTTAGCACTCGCCTATGGACGGAAAAAAAGGATACTCTAGGCGTTTATAAAGACGGAGTTGGTCAGCATCTCTCCAGAGTTCTTCCCTCCACTTGTGAAATCGATGCCACTTGCTTCCTCCCCCATGACATTTTGAAGTGATAAATGTCATGGGGGAGGAAGCAAGTGGCATCGATTTCACAAGTGGAGGGAAGAACTCTGGAGAGATGCTGACCAACTCCGTCTTTATAAACGCCTAGAGTATCCTTACTTATATTTGGAGGTAGCGGATCTTGGGTGCGAATATGCCTGGTCATCACGTCCCATAAATGCTCAAATGGGTTCATGGGTGAGTAATAAAAGTGGGCATACAATTCGTAGGAACATTTTTGAACGCCCGTCAATTCAATTCTGGGCATTATCATGCTGGAATATTTCATCTTTGTTGGGGTACATGAGGTCCATGAATGCTGATTCAAATGGCCACCAAGCAGTGTCACGTAGCAGTCACCGGTTAATGGCATATTTAGGAGGACCATGGACAAAACTCATGCCACGAGAACACACCTTGCACTAATATGAAATCCTCACTAGCACGCATGTTTCTTTATTTACAAATGGGTTACAAGCTATCATCGGGTCTGCACCACACATAAATCCGACCATCAGCTCAAAATAACTGACCGCATGACTCATCGAACCAAGCCTCCATAGTCCAATTAGCGACGTAACGAGCCCAGGTGCAGCGCTGTGTCCAGTGTTACGATTTTAACATCATAACATAAACATAACATAACATAATTACACGGATGACAAAAGCCACAAGGGCCTATCAAAGGTCATCCGCCTCCGTCAAAACCCCCTCACAAAAAGCACCATCACCAGGGGAAGACAAAATCAAAGTCCCCCACAATATAATATAACAGATGACAAAAGCCACAAGGGCTCATCATAGGTCATCCGAGTAAAATGGCCTCTTTTTTAAGGCACCCAAACTCCCAGGAAAACTACATCCAGAAACAAGGGTATCACCAATCAAGGCTTGTCAAGAACTAAATCATGCAGTTATAGATATATACAAACAATATTAATATATACAAAACTTAGGAACCATCACAACCTTCCCTTCCCATAAACTCATCCAACCTACTCTTAAATACATTTAGATTTGGACTACCTACTACCCTCTGCGGCAATTTGTTCCAGAAGTCTACCACTCTATTGGTGAAAAAATATTTTCTTAAATCCAACCTACACCCTTGCTTTTTAATTTTCAAGTGGTGACCTCTAGTCCGATTTCCATCATCTAACTCAAAAAACTTGCTAACATCCAATTTATCTATCCCGGAAAAAATTTTAAAGAGCTCAATCATATCCCCTCTCACACACCTCCTTTCGAACGAGAACATATTTAATACCCTCAGTCTATCTATATATTCAAGGTGCCTCAGGGAAGGAATAATCTTTGTTGCCCTCCGTTGCACTGACTCAAAAAGGTTAATATCGTGTCTAAAATGTGGGGACCATGCCTGTATACAGTACTCTAGATGTGGCCTAACATAAGAGTTATAGAGTTTAAGAATAACCTCCTTACTTTTGTAACTGACATTTCTCTTAATAAAACCTAGCACTATATTTGCCCTATTTCTTGCTTCAATACACTGCTTAGAAAACCTTAATGACTTATCTATTACTACTCCTAGATCTTTCTCATCCTCTACTGAGCTCAGCCAATGCCAATCCATTTCATAGTTAAATTCTCTATTATCTTTTCCCATGTTAATAAATTTGCACTTATCAAGGTTGAAAGTCATTTGCCACTTATGTGCCCAGGATAACAATTTATTTAAATCCCCCTGCACTTTAAAATTATCATCAATATCTTTAACTACAGCTGCTAATTTGGTATCATCCGCAAAAATTGACACTTTATTATTAACTGCCTCCCCAAGATCGTTTATATAGATGACAAATAATAATGGACCGAGAACTGATCCCTGAGGAACCCCACTGATAACATCCTTCCACTCTGACTTTACACCATTTAGCACTACCCTTTGCTTCCTGTCTTTCAGCCACTCAGCTATCCAATTTGAAACACCCCCACATATCCCAATCATTTTTAATTTATGAACTAGTCTCCTATGTAGTACCTTATCAAATGCTTTACTAAAATCTAAGTAAATTATATCAACATTCTCTCCCTTATCTACTTGATCTGTTACAAACTCTAGAAAGTCTAGTAAGTTAGTCAAACATGATCTACCTGATCTAAACCCATGCTGAGCATCGCTGATTAACCCCCCCCCCTCTCTAGATGTTGGCAAATCCCTTTTTTAACTATTTTCTCAAGAATTTTACAGACTACAGGAGTTAGGCTAACCGGTCTAAAGTTATTTGGATCCTCTTTACTACCCGTCTTGAAAATGGGGACTACATTCGCTCTCTTCCAATCATCGGGTATTTCTCCATATTCCAGTGACCTAGTATATAACTTCTCCAGAGCTATTGAGATACTTTCTACACCTTCTTTAAGTATCCTAGAATGAATATTATCAGGGCCGGAGGCCTTGGTAGTATCTAACTCACCTATTAGTCCTTTTATCATCCTCCGATCCACACAAATGTTAGTAAACACCTCTTTTCCTGACCTATGAGTACTATACATAGGACTATTTAGTTTCTCCTTTGTAAATACTGATGCAAAATGACAATTTAGTACTTCAACTATTTCCTCATCAGTTTCTCTCACAACCCCTTCATATTTGATAGGTCCTATTTTAACTCTGCCAGACTTGTTATTAATTTTATAGTAACTAAAGAACTTTCTAGGATCTTTGTTGCTATCCTGAGCTAATTTAATTTCTGACACCCTTTTGTTCTTCTTTATAATGTATTTTACCTCATTCCTAGCCATTCTATAATCACTTAAATTTTGAATATTATTTTGTACCTGTAATTTTTTTGTATGTCCTTTTTTTCTCTGAAATTTTTCTAGCTATCTCCTGATTCCACCATAATGGTTTCCTACTTTTGTTCCTAATGGCCTTCATTGGGATACATTGTTCTTGGACTACATTTATTATATGCTTGAAAGTACCCCACATCCCATAAGCATTTTTACCTCTGAATTCTACATCCCAGTCTACCAAATTTAGCAAGCTTCGAAGTTTTACATAATCTCCCTTATGAAAATTCGGAACTTTTTCAGCATTCTCAGGTATTTTACCCTTCTCAATTCCCAATTAAAACGAACTATCTGATGGTCACTATTTCCCAATGCTTCCCCAACAGTCAATTCTTGAACTAAATGATCACTGTTAGAAAGTACTAAATCTAATATATTGTCCCCCCCTCGTTGGCTCATTAACAAATTGATTAAAAAAATTATCCTCAAAGCATTCTATGAACCTGCCACTTGTTCTATCCCTACCTATCATGTTTTCCCAGTCCACAGAGTTTAAGTTGAAGTCCCCAATAATAACTGCATCTGTTTCACATCTCTTACTTATTTCCCTTATCATTAGTTCATCCATATCATCAGTCTGCCCAGGTGGCCTGTAAAAAGCTCCCAAATGCACCATTCTATTTTTACTGAACCTAATATCTATCCAAAGTGACTCAACTCCATTCTGCTTTAATGAAGTATTTAAACTTGAAACAATGTTGTTTTTTATGTAGATAATTATTCCTCCACCAATCCTACCTGTCCTTTGACTAATGTACATATTATAGCCCTGTAAATCAAATTCACTTATAGTGTCATTAAATTCTATTTCATTAACCCATGATTCAGTAACGCATAATATATCTATATCCTCATTGCTAATATAACTAAATAGCTCATCCTTCTTGTTTCTAAGACTACGAGCATTTGTATAGAAACAATTTAACCCCCCTATCCCTGAAGCACCTCTTGAAACTTGAATGACCTCACCTCTATCGCCTTGGAACCTATTTCTGTTATCTGCCAAGTCCATCGGCACACTCGGAGCTATTTCTTCTCCTATGGAAGCTAAAGAAGGTTGAACTGACCAGATAGATATGCGTCACGTACTTCCTGCATTAAATGTGGCGGCAATTTGAGCAAGTGCTGCGTGTCGGTTGCCATGGACAATTCATGAGCGTCACCGCTGGTCACGCTCATTAAGGACCCATCGCCGACCACGGCGCTTTTCAATGTGGGAGGTAATATCTCCCATGACCAAAATAGAATACTCGGTATACACGTGACGCTAGTTCGAGGGAAGTTGAATGTCCGCAGTTTCAGAAATGGGGTGTACCACCCGCCTGGCGCCCACTAGCATACCTCGGTTAAAAACCAATATTTTATGTCGCCTTGCAATGAACAGCCTGATCGGTGTTTTCAATCACCCACGAGATGTGAGAGCATCGTTAATACAGGTCTAGAAATTTCAATGACGTCACGGAACGGTAGCGTTGCCCACCATTACCTTTACATGCTGCTCTCTCCTATGATTTGTTCTACTTTAGTGGATTTATGTTGTAGAGAACTGCGAACAAGGTTATGAGTAAAAGTGTTCTGAGGTGGTAATGACATGTAAGGAATATTCATGGAAATATGGAGAATTGTGAAGGTTAAGGGTTGTGAAGAGGTGAAAGATCACGTAAAGGGTTAGATAAAGATGTGAATTAGCATTTGAAAGGGAAAGAGAGTTGATAGATTTGTATGGAAGGTGGTTCATTCTGTGAACGTGCATCGGTCTTTCTTGGGCCAATCTTGCAAGTTGGCGTGGGCAAAATAATGAGTGGCTTTGCTCCTGATAGTGCATAAGGGGGTTAGAGGGATTGGGTAGTTTTTAGTGGAGTTAACTTCTCCTACCCCACCATCGTGTAAGGAAATTGATGAAAATAATAAAATATCCCTATGAACGAAGAGTAATATTACTACCATCCTCAAAGGTCGTAGGAGGCAAACAAATGGATCTCATGGGTGCATCCAGGGAGCTAGAATCGTGTCGGCTTCTTACTGATCTGACTCAGAGACAACAATTTATCTCTGTTTACTTCTCTTTCTAGATTCTACAACACTTTTGTTTAGGTATGGATGTTAAGGGGGTAAATATATATTAATAAAAAAGTGCTATATACCGTTCATCCTATAATTTTCAGATGCACATACCGTCGAAGAATCTATTTCGGGTATTCCAAAAGTCCTGTTACACTCATTAGGATGCTCTCAAAAAAAGTACACAATGATAGTTTCGATGCAGTTAGACAGGGGTTTTTTTATATTATTTTAACATATAAAAATATGTGTTTATATTGTAATATTAATAAGTGTGGCCCTCGGACTTTTTCGCTCGATGTGTTCCCTTTTTTGTGTCTTCGTTCGAGGGGTGGGGACATGGGTCTTTCCTCTCGTCTTTACCAGAGGACAAGAGATTCTGCCTTTGCCTCATCGTTTCCAGGACTTGAAAAATCCTGCCTAAGGAATGACAACTCGCACATGCCAACGAAAGAAGGCCAAGTTTATTTCTTTTTTCATTTGTTTAAAAATAAGTAAGGGAAAACCAACGTGGGCATCTCTTCTGGGAGTTCTTAGAAGAGATTCACGTGCCTCCTTCGAACGTTCCCGTTTTGACATTTCTACTCTGAAATTCTCTAATTTCAGTTTCTAACGTGCATTTTTAAGATAATAGTACGTTAGTAATAACATCCGTTCATTTGAAATCGTGAAAGAGATCCCCAGACTGGAGAATGAAATTTGTATAAAGATCAAAATGACCATCGCTGAGAAAACTGATGACACCTGGATAGCACTTTGTATGACATCAATCAACGAGCAGAGAACCCTTCGAGACGACTCGAGAGCCACCTGCTCTACTTCAGGGGTGTACCCCATATAGATATCCCTTTCGGGAGATTTCTGGTCGGAAGAGTGGATTTGTGATGTGCGTGAAGACAGATGAAGGAAGATACAGCGGTGTTGTAGTTGGCTATTTGCATGATGAAGTGTGTGTGTGTGTGTGTGTGTGTGTAATGGGTTACCTGTCTCTACGTGCAAGCTCAGTGTGTCCTCTGCCTACGCTGAAGTTTGTGTATACTTTCGATGGCATTGAATCTTGCACCTAAGCATTGGGAGTCCAACACCTTACCCAATCGGCGAATGGGATTCTAATTTTACTCGGAACTAAACCAAAATAAATTCTTTCAAACTTTTTATTCTGGTAAATTGCAAGGAAAAATATCTTGTTTTTTCTTGCCTTTTAGTTCTCATTTTCCAACACAAACAATAGTAAATTTAATTTATAACGATTACAAGATGGCAAGATTATTATTCTATCAGAATAAAATTAACTAGATTTAACCCTTTTTCAAAGTTTGGGGGATAGTTTTGTTTGCAGTAAACAAAACATTATTATAATTCAATAAGCCAAATTCAAGATGAAAAAATCGTAAGTAAAATTTTGTAACTTTAACTTCAAACAAAATATTGATAAGATAAATTAGGTTCAGAGAGGTATTAATCTGCTTTTACTCGTATATCTCTTATATTACATGACCCTACATATTTATTATTTATTGTAAAACCCATTAGCGGCAGCGATATAGTTTTGATAAAGGCAATACCAAAAAGTGCACGGTTTTCGCAAATCCCTGATCGTCCTGAAATTTTTACATCTTTTCAGGAGCGATTCGATGGTATGCATTTCTTAGTGTCTTCAATCACTATCCCTTAAACCTCAGAAGATTTTAGTTGTTGTTGTTTGTTTAGCAGTCATCTGGCGACTGCCTACCAGCGTAAAATTCGCTGTTAGATTTGTGAGATTCATGTAACTTTTAGGTGCTCATTCCAGTAAGCGAAAACTCGTAAAAGTGCTTGCCACTCCCTGTCCTAACAGCACCTGAATTTATAAAACTAAAAATGGAATTATTTTTTTGATAAAACTACTGTTAATGAGAGCACTTGATTCTTCTAGGAAGAAACTGAGATATTGGGAATGGTACGAGAGAGAGGCACAAGTCTCAAGGAATAGAAGTACGTCAAAAGACAAAAGACATGGTATGGTATCCATAACAAGGAGGAACTATTTAAGTAAAGATCTAACATTCAGTTTGAGAAAAAGCTTAATACCAGATGAAGGCTTTTTTCATCTACCTCCCTTTCCTGCTTTTGTGTGACTTGAAAATAGGAATAGGTATAGGAATGGGCCGAGGAAGGGACATAAATAAATAATTTTGAAAGTTAAGCTATATTTGGGGAAAAAATATACTAATCTAACTATACATATCCAATGTATTGCACATTAACAACCATTCGGTTAATTCTATCCCAAATTTGCTTACGCTCGATCTATTAACTACATTTTCAGTACGCTAGCTTCATGCCCTGCTTATTCTACATTGCGTTTTAGGTCAATTTATACAAAGTTGAAACGGTGCCTAAGCGCTAATAATTAACCTCACCAATGTAGGTTATTTATCCAAAAGAATAAGAGAGAAAGAGGGAATAAATAGGGAGAATGGGGAAGAAAGATGGAGAAAAAGGGACAAAGTGGGAGAAACTGGAAGAAAGAGAGAGCTTTATGAAACTCACATAAAGATCAGAACCACATTCCCTAAGGTATAGCAGCCCCCTTCCCTATCCCCTCAGTCCCTGACATTATTACTTTCCTTACAATCTCTTCCAAAGATTTGTGGTGGGGATGTTCGTGTTGTTTCTTTTTAAATACAACCAGGCAATGGCTTCGCCAGCTTGCTCTTCTCTACTAAGATTAAAATTTAAAATCTGAGAAAAAGCAGCCATGGTTAAATTTATATCAATTTTCTGAACTTCGCCAAATATGATCATCATCATCATCACTAACTCTATAATTTAAGAAGGGGATTTTTTTGAGTATTTGAATAATAATTTAATCTTAGTTTGGTTATGACTTATGTTTTTTAGCAAAGTTATTTCTAATCATTCTTTTATAATATCAAAAAACAAAATGTTGAAGTTCAGAAATTTAAATAAGTATCGAAATTTTGTGATTTTTTTAAACCCAAAGAATTACAAATGGTGAAGTTGAGAAAATTAATTTTTATATATCTTCTATAACTATTTTAGCAACGTGATTTTTTGAAAGGGGAGAAATTTAGTTTAGAATTCCTTTTTAAAATTATTGTAATTGGCGAAGTCCAGAAAATTGATAAAAAATTAACCATGGCTGATTTTTTTAGATTTTAAATTTTAATCTTAGTAGTGAAGCCATTGACTGGTAAAGTTATAGAGAAGATACAAAAAATAAATTTTCTGAACTTCACTATTTTTAATTCTTTGGGTTTAAAAAAAAAATCTCAAAATTTCGATACTTATATAAATTTCTGAACTTTGCCATTTTGTTTTATGATAAGAGGGGCGGTCAATAAGTTTTGCGAATCGGTAGGGCAAAACAGAGGAAGGGGGATGGCTGTTTGTGGGGGTGTTAGGACAAGTTATGACAAGTCAGGACCTGCAGCCGCACGCTCCTGCCTCGTCTATTTAAGAAGAAGTAGCTGATCGCAGATCGTCAGTCACAAATTTTTCAACAATGGAGAAGGTTGAGCACCGCGCAGTGATCAAATTTTTTACCAAGGAAGGCAAGAATGCAAAAGAGATCCATGAACGCATGGTTGCAGTGTACACCACAAGCCCCTTCCTAGGCAACATTTGCTCGCTGGAATAGGGAGTTCCGCCATGGTCGTGAGTCCCTTGAAAATGACCCCCGTCCGGGACGACCGTCAGACGTGACCAACGATGACAATGCGGCCCGTGTGGAGAGGATGATCCTCGAAAATCGAAAGGTGAAGGTCGAAGAAATCGAGCGAGAACTTGGAATATCACATGGGAGTGTTATGAACATCATCCACGACAATTTGGCCATGACCTCACGCCCTATGATCGACTTCAACGTCGTCAAAGTTCGGAGGAACTGCTGCTCCTGTACAACTAAGACCCGGCGGGATTCGAGTCACGCATAGTAACAGGTGATGAAACGTGGGTCCATCACTGGGATCCCGAGACCAAGCTCGAAAGCATGGCCTGAAAGCACAGGGGTTATCCGACCCCCATCAAGTTCCGGACCTAACCCTCAGCCGGGAAGATCATGGCCACTATCTTCTGGTATTCTGAGGGAGTGTTGATGGTGAACTATGCGCCTCGTAGAAGGACCATCACAGGCCAATACTACGCCGAGGAACTGTCTGGGTTGAAGAAGTGCATCCGTCAGAAGCGGCGCGGCAAGTTGAAACGCGGTGTCCTGCTCCTCCACGGCAATGCCCCTGTCCACAGGGCCAAAGTTGCACAAGCTGCCCTGCGCGAGTGCGGATTCGAGAAGCTCAACCATGCCCCCTACAGTCAAGATTTGGCCCCTTGCGATTACTTTTTATTCCGCCAGGTCAAGGCTGCACTGCGTTAACGCCGGTTTGGGGACGATGAAGATGTCCAGCTCGCCGTCCAGGAGTGGATTGAACATCAGTCGGGAGATTTCTGGTTGTCGGGAATTCGAAGCCATAGGGACAAGTGGCGCAAGGGCATTGAAGTCGAGGGTAGTTATAATGAAAAATAATAAAACACTTTTCCTCATATCTCGTTTCCTTATATCCGAAGTGCAAAACTTATCGACCGCACCTCGTATTATAAAAGAATTATTAGTAATAACTTTGATAACAAAAAACATAAGTCATAACCAAACTAAGATGAAATTATTATTCAAATACTCAAAAGAGTCCCCTCTGAAATTATAGTTAGTGATGACGATGATGAGGATGATGATGATGATATAGAAATTTACTAAATAAATAGAAAAAAATATCATATATGGTCCGAAAAAAATTGCTGTAATTCTTCTTTCATTATATTCTTGTTTAACCAATAAAACACTAATATAGAACGGTTTATGTATAAATAATAACAAGGTTGTCGATATGAAAACAAAATATGGATTGCGGGAAAGATGGCAAGATCACTGTGATGAAACGACTGCTCAGTACCAGATATAAGACTTAAGGGACTGCAGGATATTAAAATAAATGATAACTAAACACAGACCCTCTCCAAAGGAGATTAAATATAATATTTATTCTTTTAGTCTGTATGCTATCAGAAAGCGTTTTTTTAGTTTAATTAATGAGTTTGATTTTCATTATAATGTGTTTAAAATATATCTCGCATTTGTAAAATTAGATTCTGCTTAAATGCCATACTGCGAACGTGTCTTCCAAGAAAAATGCCATTGCATACATGGACTCCCAATAAGCTGATGTATAATGAACATGTATTCTAACTAAAATGCTATAATAGTAAATTCAATTTCAACAAAAATGAATTTGATCTCGGTGGGGCGAGGGGTGTCGAAATCAATTGGTTATAGAGACAGAATTCAAGAGCATCTACATACTAAAATTCGGAACAAGAAATTACTTGTGTCTCTTAAAGAATGTTACGAAGTCGATAAGAAGTCGGGCTGAGAGAACTTGTGTTGTCGACGATATTTAGGATAAATAAACGAGGAATCTTGAAGTTTAATTGCGACTAGATATTTAGTCGCGTGCGAGTCAGGTCGCGAACGACTCTACATCTCATTATGTCGATCGATCCCCGTTTTGCTTTGTTTTGTAATAACATTGTAACTATTGGGCCGATTCTAACAAAATTTGAAACCTTTATGTTGTTTTACATTCTCTTTCAAATGATATAATTGCCAAAGTTCTATCAAAGTTATTTCGATAATTATTTTGTTATGGCAATAACATCATAACTTTTCGGCCGATACTCTGCTTGCCTAGACTATACTTTGCTAGGCAAGCCTAGAATAGGCTATGCTACGCTAGGATATTAAGCTATACTAAGATATAATGTACAAGGGTAAAATATAATATGCTAATTTATGCTCAAATATGCAATGATAGGATAGCATATAGTACATATGTTAGGATAGAGAATAATAAGCTATACTTGACTAGGGTATAATAGTATTATATAGGCAATACATGTCTAGAATAGTTAATCAACAGGGAGACCTCAAACGCCTTCGTCCGATACTACCTTTACAGGTAGTCCGACATCACGACTAATAACCCACTATAAACTGGTAACTTCGCCTATAAACTGGTGACCACCTATAAACCCCCAAGCCTATAACTGGTGACCCCTTCGACCAGACAGTCAAGGTACCATAAGAAGAAATATGGACGCATCGGACCATCAACAAGCAGGACAAGGAGTGACGGAGATCTTGAACTTCATCACCCTGAAGCCACCCATCTTTAATGAGGCAGCAGTTGCAAGTTGGTTTAAGATTGTAGAAGCTTAATTTCATATATCAAGAATAAGTAAGGAGGAAGCGAAATTATTTCATGTCCTGACTGCATTACCTCCCAAGACTGTTGACCGACTTCTGGCTACAGTCTTTTTTACCCAAAATTACCAGATCCTAAGGACCGATGTAATTGGACTCTTCGAGAGAATCAAACCGGAGATCTTCGAGAAGCTCATTGCCTCCTCCACAATCACTAGTCGGCCTTCAACCAACCAGGAGGAACTGCGGAGGACTGTTTTACAGGTATGAGTTGGGGAAGAGCTCGTGAGCCACAAATTTATTCAATCCCTGCCAGCTAACATCGCGCCAATAATCGCTACCCAGAAATACCTAACCCTGGTCCAGCTATAAAAGCTTGCTGATGAACTAATGCCATTTTATAGCGCACAGTGTCTTAATGTTAATAATAGCAGTGATACCCTAGAACATAGTGCCACTTCTTTTCCGGATGAATGTATTGCCGATTTAAATAACCGAGGTGATAATCATGTAAATAATGTGAAATATACGGGAAGTGCGCGATTTGTGCCTATAGGTGCGTATCCAAATGGAAACCGTTCTAATTTTGTACTGCGTATTAACGAATACTGTGCCAATAGTATACTAATAGAACTGTGACCTCTTCGCAGGAACCAGAGACCTGTCGTTTACCGTTCCCATTTGTATTGTGATGAAAGTGCGAAATATGCAAGCCTTGGTGCAGGTGGCCCAAGAGAGGGAAACATGTTCAAATGCAACCTTCCTCCAGGCCATCTTGGCCAGTCCCATCGGAAAACTATCAAGGCATGCCATTGCAAATGCGACCGCTGGTATGCCGTCTTTTTTTACCGTGTCTACAAAAGTAAATAAATTAAAGTGCGAATTTTTAAATGATGCGGGAGCGAATGTGTCTATAATTCCGATTTTATTGGTACGAACGGGGAAATTTCGCGAATCTAATGTGAAGATTACGACGGCTAATGTTGAGAAATTAAAAGTGCACGGCGAGGTACACAGAGGATATAGTTATCCCTATTCTTCCCCAGTCATTTAGGTGGTCATTTGTGGTCGCGGATACCACATCACCGTTATTAGGGATTGTCTTTCTGGGATACTTTAATCTCTTGGTAGATTGGCGCGCGACATCCTTGTCGATAACCAAACTAATCTCAAATCAGAAGTGAAACAATCCGGGAGCCTGCGGTGGCACTAATCATTAATGATTAGGCCGTATTAGAAAGATAGGAAGCCTTGTACAGTCCCGCGCTCGCCAATTCTGCCCTGCTATTGCCTAAATCCGAGACGCACACAATTGAGACCGGCATTGAACCAACGACATTCGCGTGACCAAGACCTCTTTCAATAGAGAAGCGACAAGTTACCAAAGGAAAGTTCGAAACACTATTGAAGGAGGGGGTTACGCGCCCGTCAAAATCGCTTTGGGCTACGCCAATTTACTTGGTTCAGAAGAAGTCGCCAGGCGAGTACAGAGTGGTCGGGGTTTTTTGCGCACATACTGCAATCACGAAGCCCAACAGATATCGATTACCAAGAATACAAAGTGTATGAAACTACCTTTATGGTAAAATAATTTTCGCTCGATTGGATTTGGTTCGTCCTTACCATCAGATGCCGACGAACCCGGCGGACATAGAGAAGACTGCGGTGGTAGCGCATTTGGTTTATGGGAGTAAGCGAAGTTACACTTTGGCCTCAGGAATGTAAGCTGCACATTCCAATGTCATATGGATAACCTGTTTCGCAGATTAGAGTTCGTTTATGTATATATTGACAACATCCTGATATTTTCAGGCAATTTGGATCATTTTGATCAAGTATTCAAAATACTGGTCGAAAACAGTCTACGGATATTCCTGGAGAAATGCGAATTAGCGAAAGGGATTTATTTTCTAGGACATGATATTTCGGCTACGGGAATTAGCCCACCAGCTAAGAAAATGAAGCAAATTGAGGACATGCCATTGAAAAATGACTATAAGGAACTACGACAATACTTGGGCATGTTGAGCTACTATCGAGGGATAATTTCAAATTTCGCCGCAATTGGAGCTCCGGTGACCAAGCTCGCACGTTTGAACCAAAGGCTCGTGAGTTCAAATGGAACGATGCTGCACGAGAAACATTCAATAATACTAACGTAGCTTTGATTAACTCCGTCAAGCTCTGTCACCCACTGCCCAATGACTCACCATATCAACTGGTAACGGATTGCTCCCAATACGCAGTATGTGCTGCCCTTCACCAGACGGTGAATGGATCACTGCAACTAGTGGCACTTTTTTTCGAGCAAACTAAGCAAGACACAACAAGCATAATCCACATACGACATGAAAGTCCTGGTAGTGTATCTTGCTGTGATCCACTTCAGGCACATGATTGAGTGTCGCCATGTAACCTTTGCACAGACCACAAACCGTTGGTATCATCTTTCTCTTTACCATTGTGTACCAAAACGGACAGGCAGCAACTCCATTGGAAGGCAATTTTGGAGTACATCAGCGATATCACCTAAGTGCGTGGTCAAGACAATGTAGTTGCTGACTGCCTATCGAGGAACGTCAATTCGATCCAAATAAACTCGTTCGACCTCCGAGCTTTGGAGGCATCGTAGGATAATGACGAAGAAACAGGAGAACATCGGTCACGATTAAAATCTTTCCCTTTTTCCTGAGAAGTTCAGCTATGGTGTGTAGTGACATCAGGATACCCACGACCGTTCGTCCCTACAGCATGCAGAATGACTATTTTCCGTCAGTTGTACAAATTGTCACACCCTGGGATTAAAGCATCCCTTCGTCAAATTATGTTTCGATATTTTTGGCCTAATTTGGACAGGGACACTCACTCATGGGCACGGGAGTGCATCTCATGTCAATCCTCCAAAATTGATTTCCACACGAAATCTCCAATCCTGCGCATTAATATTCTCTGGTGAAGATTCTAAACCGTGCACATTGATATCATTGGTCCACTTCCACCGTGCGCGTTGCTTGGACAATTCTACCCGTCGCATAACTGATATCTACTCTCGTGCATTGACCTGGCTACAAGATGGATCAAGGCGTTACCGATTCCGGAGATAAGTGCTGCAACGATTGCTTTGGCTTTCCTAGACGGATGGATTTCCAGATTTGGAGTCCCGTTATAGGTGATAACCGACAGAGTAGCACAATTCTAGTCTGAATTATTCAAGGAATTATCAGCCCTCTTTGGTTTTCATCGTCTCCGCACCATCACGTACTGCCCATCCACGAACGGGATGGCACACAGAACTTTAAAGTGCTCCAAAATGGCCCGTTAGCAAGTTTGGCTGATGGCCCTTCCAATTATCCTCTTGGAAATTCGCTCCTTGCCTAATGACTCGTTATTTTCGCCTTTAACAGCAGTCACAAGGACTACATTAGCGTGTTCGAAACCCTTGGTTTCATCCTCGTCGCCAAATTTCGATTTAAAATTCATTAAGGAATTAGCCACTGTTATGGCACAAGTCGACTTCGCACACGCATCCGAAGGACACCTGCATCGGTGCATAAGCCTCTCGTACTCAAAATTCTTCGTGAGGCAACGAATGTGTGGGTCCGGATAGATGGTATTCACAAACCGCTAGAAGCGCCATATGCTGGCCCTTTCCCGGTGGTCGAACGCGAAGACAAGATCTACAAGTTGGATTTCTCTGGTGGCAAACCGGACGCTGTCTCAGTGGACAGGTTGAAACCGGGGAAGCTCTCTCCCTCGCATGATCGCAATGTATTGAGTAATCAGTGCCACCCGAAGGCTCTTGCAAACGATAGTAAAGTGACCTCTTGCAGTTCACGTGAGGGGGAAGAAGGTGAAACAGAGGACAATGACGTAGGAGGAAATGGAAGAGTAACCTCTCCGGGCACCGGGTCGAGCAGCGATTAACCGGACATGTTTACACGTTAGGGGAGACGGGTTAGGTTCGCCAAAGATTCGTTTTTCATTTATTTTTAACTCCGTTTATGTTCATTTCATTACTCCGGTCTATTATAATAACAGAGAAAGAGGCAGATTGTCGGCGCTTCGAATAAATTTGTACTTACCACTTCGCCTGAAAACCTATTGTATATACCATGTATTGTGATCGTTAAATATAATGTTACCAGAGGAACTAGTTGAAGAGGTAGAGAGAACCCGAAATATAAAAAATATGTATATGAGTGTCGATACAATGTAAATGTGTAGAATTATAGATTAAACAAACTGCCTAGCCAGAGTCGATGTTTATCAGTTCTTCATTTACAACACTCCGTGACTCGAGAGGGAGATTTGTAGCGACGCTCGAATTGCAAGGTGAAGTAGGCTCAACGAGGAACCTCACAAACGAGCACGATTTTGGACTTATGAAACCCTGAAATTGGGTATACATATTAATTACAGAAATAATATACCATGTAGTAGTAATGAACTAATGTAGAATAAAGCAAAATCTTTATATATATATATATATATATATATATATATATATATATATATATATATATATATATATATATATATATATATATATATATATATATATATATATATATATATATATATATATATATATATATATATATATTGTCGTGGTGTGACATTACATTATATCAATACCATATTTTATCTATCAGGGAGGGACCAATAACTTGAAAGCGAACGGACAAAAGGGACGGAAAACCACGGGTTCAGACGGGCTGAGTAGCAAGAGAATGCAACGAGGTCAGGTAAATTATGGACAATGGAAAAGCTCAAGGTTATTTAAAGAGGCATTACAAAAATATAATTTTATTTACGCAAAAATAATGAGAGAATTGATGGGTAAAATTACCTCAGAGAATTAACGGGCAAAATCACATCAGTAAATGAAAGGGAAAATTGTAGTTATAAATCAGGCTATGAAGTTAAAACTTAAGGTATTCCCGGAGGAGACTATTCAAATGGGGGGGGGGATTAACTCAATTAGGTTACTAAAAGGGGGAGAGGGGTTGGCTTACGGATGTCTTCTGCACTTGAGGTGAGGCCACTCGGACTTCAACGCGGTAGGTTGGAGTGATGATGGTTCTCCAAAAGCAATGGGGGGATGGGTAACTTCCGGTCCAGGGGAGAGTATTTTGGCTCCCCGAAATGAGGAGGGCTTCGACAGGAGTCAATGAAAGAAGTCGGGAAAATCACTCGGGGCGATCGTTCAGTGGAATTACCTCCTGGCTGGGGCTAATTTCAAATACACAAAATAGTCCAGCTGTCACTTTTCTTTGTTGCTAGCACTTGAATTGGAACCATGGGGAAATCTTTTGCGATTTGGACGAGACTTTTCAACTCTGTGTCTATTCCGGTGAATCGAGCGTTATTTATGTCCGAAGCTCTCCCCGGAGTTGGGGGGTTAGCGGGAAACAGCTCTACTCTCGAAGGGCCTCGAATCTTCTTGCAGAGCTATTTTAGCCCGAATAAAGGGGAATCGTGGGGGACTCGATTCGAGGCTACCGCTTGTGAAGAGGGGGGAGGGTAGGCTTACCACTTTAGGTCTAGCCGGGCCTTCTGCTGCAAAAGGAAGTTCATTTCTGCTGAAGATCTTCCACGTGGGGATTCCCTCACACATCTCCCAACCGAAAGATGATGCTTTACAGATCAGTTGCGTAGGAAAGGATCATCCCAACCCGTCAAACTAGAATTATCAACGGTCTAGGGAAATTGTGACCGGCTACAAGTGTACACACAAAAAACCTGTAAGTCTTAGCTCAGCGGGGAATTTACGGGCATAAGCCTTAAACAGGTCGATTATAGAGAATTCAACTAATACAATTTCAAACATAAAAAAATCACAGGAGAACATTGGCGACATTTCAGTGGAACCCAAAAAAAAAGATACAATTAAATTGAGGCATAAATATGGGACTAAAGACTAAACAATTTAGTGGATCAAAAAATAATCATAATCAAGAACATTAATGAGATACTATATACAATTCACGTGGAAAACCTTCGCTCCCGCTGGGTAGGGTCCCTTTCACTGGCTAAGGATTTTGTTGCTTCCCGTGGAAAGTAGCACCAGCACCTTCGCGCCAGGCTTGAATTTTCGTTCTCGTGACTTAAGGTCCAATTAGGTCTCAAACCTCTCAATAAGACCTTCTTCACGGGATACGAGACTCGTTTTTTACCTTGGGTGGACTCACGCTCAAGGGCTTTAGTTTTCTCCCAAAGGAAGGGGGGGAGAGTTGCGCACTCCTTCTGGGCGCGGGAAAACTGATCGCTCCGGAGGGATTGGAACTCCGGGTCGATAGGGGTTTTCAGGGGAACAGGTGCACGGGATTCCAGGGCTGCCTGTGTACGGGTAATCACGGGCTGGGCAACGGGATGGTCGTGAATTACGGGGTTCTGACCGAATAAAACGGAGCAGAACTGGATTGGGGCCGCTACCACTTCGGCCCAACCGGACATATAGTCACACTCGATGTGACAATGAATTACTGGGAAACGACTTGCCTGGCCAAGGTAGTCGAGGAGCACCGCAAATTTCTTGTGGCCGGGCCCAACAGGGGACAGTAGGTCCTCAGACACTATAATACAGGTGCACCCGGTGTCACGGACGAGGGTGGATACTCGGCGACCGTTCACAGTTCCGTTCTCGAACTTCAATCCACCAGGGTTGTTCTCATTAAAGAGAAAGTTTACCTGATGGACCGGGTCTTTGGCGGGCGAGGGAGGATCGGGAGTCTCCTGAGACGACGTAGGAGGATCAGGGGCGGCCCAGATTTGGTGCACTTGGTGGGACTGAGAGTTTGCTAATCGGGAGTTTTGAGGACAGTTCGTGCGGTAATGGCCGGGAACTCCGCAGGTGTAGCAGACGATCGGGTTCTTTAGGTACGGCACCACCGGGGGAGAAGAAACTAGGGGCTTAATGTCTCGGTGTTCCGATGGATGGAAGTTTCTTGGCTTCGAGGACTAGGAGCTTTGGTAAATCTTAGAACCAATTTAGAGGGGGTCTTAGGGCCATAAAATTTAGTTTTAGGGGGCGATTGGGGAGCCTTTTTAAAATCCTCAGGGAATAAATCGTAACTACCCGCGTAAACATCGGCCTCTTCCAAGCACTCCTTGAAAGTAGCGCAACGTTTATCCTTAATGAAGGCGCGAATTTCGGGAGCCACAGCAGCTAAAAGCTGATCCCTAAGGAAGAAGTCCAGAAGGGACTCGTAGACCTGGGGAATCTTGCACGCATTCAGCCAACACCGAAGGTTTCTTTGGCGGATGTACCCGTGTTGTCGAAAGGTTTTGCCAGGGCGGATTCTTTTTTGACAAAATCGGGAGTGGTAGAATTCGCTATTCATATGAACAGCGGCTAGCAATTCGGACTTTAACGTGGAATAGTCCAAAGTTGCTTCCGGAGGAAGGGATACGAAGATTTTCCTTAACTTGGCATTTAGAAGGGGAAGTAAGCGAGCGAGGCCATCATTTTCGAGATCCCATCTATTGATCTGAAAGATTCTCTCAAAATGGGCCGAAAATGACCCAAAGTCCTCTCCATCATTAAAAGCGGGAAAGTGGTCTGAAGGAGTTTGGGAATTTCAGCCCTGGAACCGATGGGCTGAGAATCCATTTGATTTCGGCTCATTTACAGCTCATGCTGCCTAATTTGTTCACGTTCTTCCATCTCCATTTTGTTCTTCCCCATCTCCATTTTCATCTTCAGTTTGTTCTCCTCCATCTCCATCTTCAGTTTGTTCTCCTCCATCTCCATCTTCAGTTTGTTCTCCTCCATCTCCAATTCCCTTCGCTCTGCCCGTTCGTATATCTCTTCTTCCTGTACGTAATTTAGCAGGTCTTTGCCCGAAAGACCTAACATTTCACCCTGACTCTTGAATTTTTTGAAGGATAACATTTTTACGCAGTTAACTGAGGGAACACTGATACGCAAACGAGCTAGGACACTACCCACGCAAAACGAATACTTGAATGTTCGTGAAGGCCTTGATCACAAAAAAAAAATAAGATACAGCTACCTACCTCTGCTATTTTTAAGCGGAAAAAAATTAAAATGGTCGTACCGGAATTAGGACAACAAAGACCTTAACTCTTTTGGATTAATAACCAGGAGAGTCTACAAAATTCGAACACAATAAAAAAAAATTAATTACCTGGGGTTGAACACAAAATCTAAATAGATTACGTTCCACTGCTCTTCAAATAACTTGAACTTGCCTTCTGCCAGTACAGTACAAAAATTAAAATAAAAGGGATGTACGTGAATAACAAGGGAACTTCTAATGTCGAAATTAAAATGACATGGGTTCGTAAAAACCCGAACACAGTTGACACCAGTTTTATATAATAAGTCTATTAATATATATATATATATATATATATATATATATATATATATATATATATATATATATATATATATATATTGTCGTGGTGTGACATTACATTATATCAATACCATATTATATCTATCAGGGAGGGACCAATAACTTGAAAGCGAATCGACAAAAGGGACGGAAAACCACGAGTTCAGACGGGCTGAGTAGCGAGAGAGTGAAACGAGGTCAGGTAAATTATGGACAATGGAAAAGCTCAAGGTTATTTAAAGAGGCATTACAAAAATATAATTTTATTTACGCAAAAATAATGAGAGAATTGATGGGTAAAATTACCTCAGAGAATTAACGGGTAAAATTAACTCAGAGAATTAACGGGCAAAATCACATCAGTAAATGATAGGGGGAATTGCAGTTATAAATCAGGCTATGAAGTTAGAACTTAAGGTATTCCTGGAGGAGACTATTCAAATGGGGGGGGGATTAACTCAATTAGGTTACTAAAAGGGGGAGAGGGGTTGGCTTACGGATGTCTTCTGCACTTGAGGTGAGGCCGCTCGGACTTCAACGCGGGAGGTTGGAGTGATGACGATTCTCCAAAAGCAAGGGGGAGGGGGGTAACTTCCGGTCCAGGGAAGAGTATTTCGGCTACCCGAAATGAGGAGGGCTTTGACAGGAGTTGATGAAAGAAGTCGGGAAAATCACTCGGGGCGATCGTTCAGTGGAATTACCTCCTGGCTGGGGCTAATTCCAAATACACAAAATAGTCCAGCTCTCACTTTGCTTTGTTGCTAGTACTTGAATTGGAACCATGGGGAAATCTTCTTGGTTCTGGACGAGACTTCTCAACTCTGTATCTCTCCGGGGAGTCGAGCGATATTTATGTCCGAGGCTCTCCCCGGAGTTGGGGGGTTAGCGGGAAACAGCTCTACTCTCGAAGGGCCTCGAATCTTCTTTCAGAGCTATTTTAGCCCGTATACCGCTTACCGCTTGTAGAGGGGGGTGGGGGGTAGGCTTACAACTTTAGGCCTAGCCGGGCCTTCTGTTGCACAAGGGAGTTCCTTTTTGCTAAAGATCTTCCACGTGGGGATTCCCTCATATATATATATATATATATATATATATATATATATATATATATATATATATATATATGTTTGTGTGTGTGTCCGTGTGTGTAATGACGCCCGTATTGCAAGGTGAAGCAAGCTCAACGAGGAACCTCACAAATGAGCACCCTGTGAGACCTATGGAATCTTGAAATTGGCCACATTTATTAACTACTGAAATAACATACCATGTAGTAACAATGAACCAATGTATAATAGAGCGAAATACTTATATTCCAAGTCTGCATGTATTGAGAAAAAACAAGAATCGAATAAAGGCAAGTGAATAGTCATCCCACGTGAACACACTCGCGAGGAAACAGCTGCGAGACGAAAAGGTTTCGACGCAAGATAATAAAGGCAGCTGGGTAAACTTAGCGTAGCATCTAATCTGACCAGTTAAAGTTGACGTGGACCTGCGAATCGACAAACCAACTGTCTTAGCACTGGCTATGGATGCCGGTTTGATAAAGCCGCAATCAGGTGATCAATTGCAATACACAAATGACCACACTGAACACGTATATACCTTTTTGACTCTGCCCAACAGTCTTAACAACGTACACACGAAAATACTTTTCATACCGTAAGCTCTGCCCCGCGTCTAGATTAGGATAAATGAAGTCACGACCCCTTAATTGGAGGGAGTATAAATATACGGGTTGAAACATTCTCCAGAAGTCGTACAACCGAGGAGTCCAACCCTAGCCGACCCTCCACAGAGACTCAGAATCAATCATTTGTCATCATTCTCACTCTGATTTGTTTATTTATTAGCGTTCCTCCTCTTTTAAGTCCATCCGTTATTAGCTTCCAGCCTAAACATTAAGTAGGCCAGAAGAAGAAGGCCTTGTCACCGGTTATTGGGTGCTCCTCTCTCAAGGAGCTAGACTCTATGATCGCTGACCCCTCGAAGGATGGAGAAAAAAAAGCCTAGCGAGTTCCCCCATCAAAAATAAAGAATGCCATCTCAATCCTCCGACCGGTCACCCCTTCACCGCCTATATATTACACGTCATAAGCTTCGTATGCCATGAATATGCGTAAATTCATTAACCCATTATATAAAATGCTTTTTGATATCTATGTTCCATTGTTCGCCTGACAGTTAATATGAAGGTGACCCAAACTAGTTTTATACTTCAAATATAGCAAAATGATCTGCCATTGCATTTATCTAAACAAGGTTTTAATTTTTCTTTGTTGTATCTAAGAGAAATCTGACGCAACTCTACCGATTTTCTAATGCATTTTGAATTATTGCGCGCGCTACATTAGGATTATTGTATTTCAAAGGTTTTAGTATTTGCTATCTGATCTTCTGGGAGTCGGCTATAAGCTGAGTATCATTATAACTTAACATAATTCAACGGCTGATAAAAGCCAAAAGGGGCCTATCAGAGGTCATCTGAGTCTATGGAGCCAAATGGAAAAGGGGATCTTTTTGACTTTTCGCAGGCTGTGTAATCAGGTGATCGTTGCTTCCTTTAAAGGTGAAGGGAAATTTTGAGTTGGATTCACAAAGGCTTTATTCTGGTAAAAGCGTGGACTAGTCTTCAAGTATGTCGTAGAAAAGGCTCCCGACGATATACTATATATCTATTTTTTGTGGGGATTATTCTATATTCGAGTGTGGGGTTTAATCAGATGGCCGAGTATTATTCTACGTTAATAAATAGGCCTGGAGAGGGAATATTTATCTTCAATATGCTTAAGAAATGGAACGGAGCCCAAGGATAAATAATATTGCAAGTATTAATAAAATAGAATTTTATTAATTAATCTAACAAAACAACACATGGAAAATATTTACATGACCGGGGATTAAAATGGGAGATACACATGAAATGAAAAGGTCATGGGATAAATTTGACTAAGCGGTGAATTAAGATTTGGAGGGATTTAAAATGACAAAAAAAAAACAAGAAGGGAAAGGGTTGGCTAAATCCGTGTTAAAGCACGGAGTTACGTTGGCACAAAGTTAAATAGTTAAATGCAATTCGTAGCTTACGTATTTATAAGGTCGTTGTGCAGATGAAGGCAATTTGGAGGAATGGCTTCGGTCCGACTGGCGTTTTCTTTCCCAGGAGGAGGGTTTTTTAGAGGGGTTGTCTTTAACGAGAAGGAAAGGACTGACTTCGAAGAGTGGGAGCGAAGTGGGGCTCGGAATTACGAGCGATCCTTGAGACAGGATACCGGAGATGTTCTGGATGAACAATTGAGGTTATCGGGGTAACCAAGTGTTTTCTTGAACAACGTTAAAAATGGGGGAAATTAAATTACCACTGATGTGATATCAGGGGAGCGAGAACCGTTTCTTGTCGAACGGGCTCGAAAAACAATGACTGTTCTAAAATTGTTCTCTTCTGAACAACAGGGGGGCCCTGTTGACTTGGCGTCTCGAGGGGTACGAACCTTGGCACTCAAGGATATTGTCCTCTTCTGAACAATAAGGAAGTTCTCGGGGTAGAGTTCCTAGGTGCACAAGGGAGACCGGATCGGCGTGATGCCTGACGAAGGTAATCTCGATCTGCTTCAAACGCGAAATTCTATCGCATAAATAGCCGGAGCCAGCCCTTCGAGGTAGGGGACAATGGAGGACTTCCATGGAATGTCCCGGTAGCGCTTGGAACAATCTTATCTTCCCATAATCTTAATTCAATCTGGCCAGATCGACGCCTGCAGGCAAACGGGGGATTGAATCTCCTTGATTAAACTTGGAGCGGGGGAAGATAATCGGGAAATGTTGGGCGATAAGGACTCCATGCTACTCTCTTCTCGCAGAATGCACGTGGGAAGCATGAGTTTCAATATGTGATAGAAGCGAGGCGCGGCCGCCTTAGGCAATTCTATCACAAAGCATTGTACAGGAAATAACGGCAACAAAATGCTGCTCTCTATATACAGTTCATACTAAAACTTAAGTTATGCAAAATGAACCAATCAGCGTTAAACAATTTTTTTTTAGAATATATTTATGTTTAATTTATCCTTGCGATCATAGGCGTTACGTTAGCTGATTTTCAATACCAAATTGACCAATCAGCGTTGAAACGAATTTTAAAGGAACATTTGTTTCATTTATTCTACCAGACATTAGCGTTACGGTGGGTGTTTTTTCAAACATAAACGGTAACAAAATACCCAATCATATTCACATAAAATCATAGTGCAGGTAATGTTCTACCCGATTAAACAATTTCATAATACATACAAAAGTTAATCTATAAGGCATATTTTGAATCACTTTACTTTAACAAATTTTATTAATTCTTGCATAAAATAATACATACATAACAATACAAGAAACTAGTATAACTAAGTGTCTAATATTTAATTATAATATAAAACAAGAAGTATATACAGTTTGTAAAATGAGCTCTCTTCAATTCCTACATATCATTTGTATCTCAAATTTGGACGAAGAGAATTATTACTACATTAACCATTAATTAAACATCCTAACACATCACTTTATCTAATTTAATTCTTTTACTAAGCTTTACACATTTTATTCAATCCTTCAATTCCTAGATCTGTGGATCGTACACAAATTTAAAGATTGAATCAGTTCAATTGAATAATTTCTTCTCCTAAGATTGGGCTATATTTCTTAACTTGTTCATTTGCAAATTTCGCTATTTCTCTATTTTCTGAACGCCCTTCTCTAACTTTAACTTTAACCTTTTACGTTTTGTTAATTTAGTCCATTTATATTATATAAATTGGGGTAATAATATTGAAAGTATTTTCTATAGTCTTTTAAACGAATTTCTATATATATTAGCTTAATATTACATAATTCTAGTGTTTCATTAAATTTAGATTTCATTTACAGGTTCCTTGTTAATTGAAAAATATTTATTTAGCCACCCATATAAAAGTAACTTTGTTAATTAAAATGAGAAACATTTTAGATATTTTTCTGGCATTTAATTTAATAATCATTAAAAGATATTTGCATATTACTTTGGCGGTGTTCTATGTTTAATATAGATTAATAATAGTTTCGGTCAGGCAGGGCAAATTTTTGGAATCAATGGTTTTGGCTCGACCAAAATTCGCATGAGCTCTCCTAGTTTATTTAAGAAATCTGGGTGTCGTAGAATGGACTCTCGACGGTATACCATATATAACTATTCGTTGAGGGAACTATTCAATTATATTTAGAGTGCGTGGTTATCTGGTTGACCGATGTTATTTATCTTCAATATGCTTAAGAAGTGGAACTGAGCTCAAGGATAATAATATGGCTATCATTAATAAAATAGAGTTTTATTAATTAAACTATCTACAACACACAAAACGGAAAATGTTTACATAAACAGAGAATGGAAAGGGTCGTGGGAATATCTAGCTAATCCGAGGATTAAGATTTAGGAGAGATTTAAAAAGGTACACAAATGAAAATGAAAGGGATGGGATGGTTCGCTAAACCATTTAAAGCACAGGATAGGGTTGACAAAAAGGTTAAATACTCAAAGGTAATGTTCAGCTTACGTAATTACAAGTTGTTGTGCAGAGGAAGGCGACGCGAAGGAATCTTCGGTCCGCTGGTGAGTTTCAGCCTAAGCGGGGGGGGGGGGATTAAATGATCCTGACGTGACGTCTTTGGAATGAGAACAGTTTCTTGACGAACGGGCTTGAAGAACAATGGCTGTTCTACGCTGTTCTCTTCTGAACAACAGGGGGGGGGGGTGAGAACCGTCTCTTGTGTACGGGCTCAAAGAACAATGGCTGTTCTAACGTTGTTCTCTTTCTGAACAACAGGGGGGGAGGGGGTTGAGAACCGTTTCTTGTCAACGGGCTCAAAGAACAATGGCTGTTCTAACGTTGTTCTCTTTCTGAACAACAGGCGAGGGGGCCTTGTGGACTTGGCGTCTTGAAGGCTCGAACCTTGGCACTCAAGGGATATTGTCCTCTTCTGGACAATGATGGTGGATCTCGAGGTAGAGGGCCTTGGTGCACAAGGTGAGACCGGATCGGCGGGATGTCTCGCGAAGGTAATTTGGATCTGAATCTGATCTTATTGGTAAGGTTTCCATATAAATAGTCGAGCCATCCTCTTGGCGTAGGGTACAATGGACTGGGGGCTTCGAGGGAATGCCCAGCCGTGCCTGAGAACAATACCTTATCTGCCCATAAGCCTAACTCAATCTGGCTTGATCGGCGCATGGGGCGAAACGGGAGGGGAGGGAGTGAAACTCCTTGGTTAAATATTGACTCAGGTGGAGCGATAACGCGCCCGGCTTCAAGGCGAAGATGCACGTGGGTAGCAACGTGTTTCTAAACAACATGTGATAGCGGTTGAAATTAAGCGGCCTCAAAACCGTTCTATCACACTGGGCTGTAGTCTTTAAGCGTCTCTTGTAGACTTTTGTAGTGTAGATTATTTACTTACCTGCTTGGTTGCCCGCTTACCCAGATTCCACCAGGTTAGGTTCCAAACCGGTCTTTCAAAGGCCCAACGTCCTATGGACAAAATTCTCGTGAAAAATGGATAGAATTTCGTCGTAAACAAGGGCTGAATTTTGTTGCGAATCCATATCCTTTTTGAGAGCGCATTACGAAGGAGATTCCTAATACAACCGGGTACAAACGCTCCTTTGAGAGCACTTAAGATTCCCCTTCAGCGAATGTTTTATTTAAGATTCAACGTGTGAACCGTTTAAAAATTTTTGATACAACTGCAAAATGCTCGATTTTGAGTTACTTTTGAGTCATATTCAATTCTATAATGTGGTTCTATGGAAGAAGGGGCCTCTTTATAGTAACTTTTATTTAATTATTCTTGATCATCTCTTGATTTTCTCTTTATCGAATCTCTTTACTACTTCTTGACTTAAATTCTTTTTTTCTTTTTTTTAAGTTGCCCCTGCAAACATAAGTCTTCCATTTATCTTGACTTAGGTATACTAGTTGGCTGGGTTGGTTCTTGATCTTCGTATCCTTCCTTCTTGATGCATCTTCCTTTTTTCTTCCATTTATCTTGCGTTGATGAGTTCCTGGTCCTTCTAGATGAGTTGGTCCTTCAAGTGTTTTCCTTGACTTCCGTTTTCTTCTTGAGATCTCTTCGTAAAAGGTTTTGGACTGTTGAGTTTCGAACGCGATACTATTGGATTTAAACGCCAACACTCTAGCCTCACGACACGTCTTAGTCCGTGTTGAGTTGGTAATTTTATTGTCTATTTATATTATCGAGTTGGAAGGAATTTTTCTCTGATACATTTTCGCACCCCTACAAGACCCCGTGATAGCTGTAGCCTATCAACCCCCTCGTCGAGCCTATCTCCCGTTAAATAACTTCTATACACTGTTTGGGCACCGCAGAATGGCATTCTTAGGGGGCGCCCTTAATGCCAGATGCCGTGCGGCGGGCTATGGTAGTATCAACGAAAGAGGCCGAAACTTAAAACTGATTATAGAAAGAAAAAAAATCCAAAGAATAGTGCCGTATTTTCCGACCTATATCACTTCCATATCAGCAACCAAACCAGACATAATCTTAACAAGTGAAGGCTTCCCATTCAACTACCATAGTGAGCCAGGCCCAACAGTCCCAAGTGATCACATAGCGAACCTCACCACAGTATCTCTCGCTCCAATCCAGCTTCCAGTCCCTCTCAGAAAAAACTACGCCTTGGCCAACTGGGATCGTTACAAGAGACGACTCAGTCAATACGCACCAGCTGACCTAAGCGACGCAACCTTGGAGGAGATAGGCAGGGAGCTGGAGAGGATAACTACGTCCATACTAGGAGCGGACCGCGAGTGCGTACCCAAGACTGGGTATAAAACACCTCCTAAGCCCAGATGGACAGAGGAGATGAGAGAGATCGCTCGTGTTCACAGGGAAGTGTACAGAGAGATAAGACGGGAAGGTCCTAACCGAGAAAGAAGCTCGCTTCTTCGACGCCTAAGCACCGAGCTAAAAGAGGCTATCAACCTACAACAGGGGGAAATATGGAACAACCTGATAGCTAAAGTCGATAGCGAGCTCAAACCGGCTAAATTCTGGCACCAAGTCAAGAACTTAGAGGGACTAACAGCGAGAACTAAGGCTCAAATAAAAGAGAATGGAGACTATATAAAAGACCCGGCGGTTCTAGAAGACAGATTCAAGAATTTCTGGAAAAACGTCCTCAGGATCACCCTAAAAGAAAACAGAGAGTTCGACCAGGAATTCGAAGGCCAACTGATCGAAGAACTGAATCAGGTTATGCACCGCACGCACCCACAACATCAAGTAGACGAAGGCAGTGAGATGGAGGACCATGGCCATCCCATAACACCAGAGGAGGTCATGGCCACTGCGAGAACCTTTCAACAAAAGGCACCAGGCTGGACGGGTATCCCCCAAAACAACTTGGTAAATGCCCCACAGCAGATCATTCAGGGAATTACAAACATTAACAACGCTTTTCTGAATACGGGTTACTTTCCTGAGGGTTTTAAGATCGCTAAAATAATTTTCATACCCAAGGGAGGTAAACCCCCTGATCAACTAGTAAATTACAGGCCAATCGCCCTGCTGGAATTCGTTGCGAAAGTCTACGGGAACCTCCTGGCTGACAGGCTCCAAAAACAACTAGCCGAGCTAGGAGCTCACAACCCTCCACAGCATGGGTTCCGCAGGGGACGAGGAACGGAAACCGCCCTTGCCCTCCTAACGGAAAAACTCGCATGCAGCAAAGCTGAGAGAAGGTACGTAGACGTGGTGCTGCGGGATTTAAAGAAGGCCTTCGATAAGGTATGGCTGAGAGGTCTACAATTCAAAATCCTCAACCTCCAGCTAAACCCAATCGTGGAAAGGGTCCTTTGTTACTATGTCACGGATAAGAGAGCCCAAATCGCGATCGGGGGCTGCAAAGGACCCGAATTCGAACTCAAGGCGGGAGTTCCACACGGCAGCTGTCTGAGTCTTTTGTTGTACATCGTATACACAATTAACCTACCTGCTCCAGTGAGGTACGATTCGATGTATTTGCAATACGCAGATGACATCACTCAAATCGTCCTAAGTCTATTCAGGAACGATGGAAGTCAAGCAAGGGCGACAGCTGCCGAGATTGACAACATCAATTGCTATGAAAAAAAGTAAAAGATAAAAACTAACCGCCAGAAATTCATTATAATTCAAATGAACCGCCGGAAAGTAGACGACTTCCTCATCGACAACGACCTCTATCCGTACTCTAACTAAGGAAAAGTTCCTGGGCTTACGACTCTATAAAACAGGATACAAGGCACACCTAAATAAATACCAAAGTCTCCCCGGCCAAAAGAGAGATAAAGAAACTGAACCGTTTCCGAAGCCTCAGCGTGCCAAATAAGAAAAAGCTATACATGGCCCAGGTACGCTCCATGCTGCTGTACTCGTATGTGATCACGCAGGTGGCAAGCTGTACCTCTCTCAGGATGATGCAGAGGGTACAGAAGATAGCCACACTGCTGATAATTTGCACGATAAAGGATCGACCATATTCGGCAATCGGTTCTAAATGAAAGAATCGGACTAAAACCGATCAATATGGAGATCCAAAGGCTAGGGAGAAAGACTTCGGACAAAATCAATCACGAAATACTCCCAACTATAAACAACGATCTAGACATACGAAAAAACACAAGACGCGCAGTTGGAAAGAGATCTCTATTCCCAAGCGGAAGAACCTGTGCGAGAAAGAACATACTACCTATATACACATAGAATTATACAAAGGAAATTAACCTTAATAAAAAGAGGCGAAGTGTCCAAATTCAAAATCAAAACTCAATTTAAATCAAACTCAAACCAAAGTCAATTTAACTTTAACAAAAAAGGCGAAGTGCCCAAATTTAATTCAATTCAAACTTAAATCAAAGATAATTAATTTTACCAAAGAGAAGCGAAGTGCCCAAATTAAAAATTAAAATAAAAAGAAGCGAAGTGTCCAAATTCAATTCAATTCAAACTTAAATCAAAGATAATAAATTTTACAAAAAAAAGGCGAAGTGCCCAATTTATATTTAAAAAACACAGTGAAGTGAAGAAGAATAAATCAACAAAATTAACTAACTATAATAAGAAGAGGAAGATAGATTAAAATAAACGAAAAGAGGCGAAGTGCCCAAACTAAGACTTTAACTGAAAATAATAAATGAATAACTTAATAAAATAAAACAAGAGATAATTAGCAGAATAAAAACAATTGAAAGGCTTGAAAACCACGACGGAGGATCAAATTAAACAAAACAAATATATATATATATATATATATATATATATATATATATATATATATATATATATATATATATATATATATATAAGGGAAGAATCTGGCTGTCATCGACAGTCAGCAACATTATTGACGGAAGAATAAAATTTTATGAACTAAACAAGAAGAAAGCATGCTAGTGATGCCCTAACACCAGGGCAACCTAGTAAACATTTTCGCACTTTTGTAAACCTACCACACATTTCATCACTTTCATAAATTAATTAATTAATAATTTCTTTCACTGTCAGATCCTCATTCCACTCATTACATCGGTAAAGGAGGCAAGAACATTTCAAAACGCTCCGAAGATGAACGACTAGGATCGAAAGCTTAGCAATTTAGTTTGGTTTTTAACAAACACATTCATTTAAAAAAGAGATAAATACTGGAAAAGTAATCCACCATCTACAAAATGGAATAAAAAAGATAGTTAGAAGAAGAGAAAGTTGCCAAAGGAAATTATTTAAGGCAAAATAGACAATGGTCTTCAACAAAATTTGCATTCAAGAAAGACTGCAACCCAACTACACTAATATATATATTTATATATATATATATATATATATATATATATATATATATATATATATATATATATATATATATATATATATATTATGATTAATCTCTATATTATGTAGGATTTCTGCACACCATCTCATAATAGTTGCGTAACCGTTCCCTCTAGGTTTGTGTAGCTTCGCCTATTCGAGACTCTTCCGCAGAAAGAAGTCATCGCTCTAGGCTGTCATGAGCGTGCTTCTATTCTCTTTCGTGATAAACACGGTCAACTCATCCCTTCCCTGTCCCATTAGCAGTTCACTTTACGCTGGTACCCTATCACAGATCCAGAGTGAGATGAAGTATACTCATAAAAAGGCCGATAACAATACTCCCAGTGCTGTAGAGGCATGGCGACAAATAGTCAAATGTGTTCCCCTAGGTTAGCGTCCTGAGTAGAACCTTATGCACCATCGTGCTCTTGAAAGAGTTTCTTAACCGAAAAGTCAAATAGCTTAAAGATGGATTAGCGTCTCTAGGTGGCATAGGCATACTCGGGATCAACTGTGGATGCAGTGAGAGACGTTGGCGACTGAGGGAAACGCTGGCATCGCATGTAGAAGCACATGATGCACAATGTACAGTGCAGAGCAAGTGACATCTCTTCTGTATCGATAAGTAGGCTCTTAATTAAGGATGTGTGGAAGGCACTGTAGTCAGGCAGAGACTATTCCGCCTTCTGCAATAATGCTGGGCTGCGGATGCGTAAACTTTGCATCCGTAGTCAAGCTTTGAACAAACACAGAATCGAAAAAAAAGTAATGCTGTAGCTCTATCAGAATGTTTATGGGGATGGTTCAAGAGACCTTAAGTTGGTGAATATGGGCCTACAAGGTTAAACGTCGGTCGAAAACAAGCTCAAAGAAACAATGCATGTCCAACACCTCTAGTCAAACCCCGTTTAAGAACAAGTCTGAATTGGGATGGAGTAGTATGGCAGCAAAAGTGCACTTAGACATAACGAGAGACGCGGTTCAATGCCGGTTGGAGTCGACAATCCAGAGTTAGCATCTGGGCTGCAACAAAAAGGAGATCAAAAGGTCGTCCGCGTAGAGTAGCGAGGTCATCTTCTGGTAGCACCAAAGTGATACCGTTGATGCCCATGGCAAAGAATGTCAATGAGGATACTTCCCTGCAGGATGTCCTCTTCCTGCTCTATTGAGCCGGAGAGGGTTCCCCCCACCCGTATGTGGAATTATCAATTTCGCAGAAACTCGAAATAAAGATTTGGAGTCATCCCTTTGCCCTTAACATGTGGAGAGTCTCCATGATATCGTATCGCCAGGCGGTATCATAGGTTTTCTCCATATCGAAAAACACCATGACCTAGTGATGTCTACGAAAGAAGGCCTCGCAGATAGCATTTTCCAGTTGGAGCAGAGTATCCGATGTGGAGTAGAGTTTGCGGAAGCCACACTGTGTAGAAGGCAGATTGCTTCCCTTGTCCTAGAAAAAAGAAGCTCATCAAATATTTACCAATTTCTCCATCATTTTGTACACGCAGAAGGTTAAAAAAATTCGGTGGAAACTAACCAATCTAGAGTGATCTCTTCCTGGGTTTTAAAAATTGACAAAATAGCCCTTTTCCAGGAGTATGGAGGGTACCATCTATACAAATCCTGTTGAAAAAATCTAGCAGAAATGCTATGCCTTGCTCACTTAGGTGTCAAAGCAAGGCATACGGAACATCGTCCGGACCAGTTGCCGTGTCCGCTCATGAATCGAGAACGGAACGCATCTAAATAAAGATAAACTTGTCGTTGACGAAACGGCAGCAGACCCGTCCGTCTCAGGAGCACCCGCAGAAAGACGAATAATTTGTCCTCTTTGATATCTTCTTACCTTTCCTTTTTTTAGGAGCGCAGGGCAGGAAGTTAACCGCTCCACCCCAACCACGCCAGAAGCATCCCGAAGTCCGGGCGTACTAGGCTCGGCCAGATCTTTCTTGGGAAATAGGTAACATCCTTGAGGTCAAAGGGGCCACTGGTAGGAGAGGGGATTATAACGAAAAAGAAATTCTGAGAAGGAGCGAGGAGTAAGCTCATCAACAAATTGCCCCACACCTTGTATAAGAGTTCATGTCAACCCAGTGACAACGATTCACTAATTTTCCTTCAGGAGGGGACGACTTTCAGCCTCTTTAGGCAAAAAGGTACTGCTCAGAGGTTAGTTATTTGCCAGTAGTTTGGTAGGTTACCCTTTGTACAGATCTAAGTGAAGAAGCATGATATACGGGATATCGTTCGGACCACATGCGTTTTCTGCGCATGAAGCAAAAGAGAAACGCAAAACAGTCAAAGTAGACCTGTGTTTGAAGGGTTCTACGCATCTGACAGTAAACTTCAGTCGGTGGCCATTAGCAATATCACGACCTGCAGTGAATGTCGGTAGAGCATTAGGCAAGAGAATGTGAAAAAGCGGTCGCGAAAGACTCCGCTACGCAGGCGTGGTCTGAGATTGCGGTTTGGTTATCCTGGATAACGGGAGGGGGTCAGAATTCCTGCGGCAGCGTGCCTTCTAAATATTTTAACTCGGTTCCACACCACTGCACGAGAGGTATTCCTGTTAAGGGAAGACACGTATGCTCACCAGAAAGAGAGCATGTTGGGCTTCAAAAAATACTGAAACCTAGCACTAGCTCGACGAAATTCACCGAAGTGAAATAGTTCGGGTGGCGCCTATAGCGCTTGTAGGCATATTTTATCTCTCTGAGGGGCTGTCTCACACTCAGCCGATCATTAAGGAAGCGGACGGCATGTAAAATGCTCAGACATTCTAAGAATAATAGTTAAGTCTACGGCTATGAGATTGTTGGAGAACTCAATGGCGTCATCAGTCATTTCCTGAAATGTGAATAATCGCGCCCACTGTAAGCGGCTCCAGAAAATATAGTTAATATGAAAGTGGTCACTAATTTCAAAGTCAACAACCAACTTCCCACGCAAAATCAGGTTGTGCATCCGGATAGTACAGGGACACATCGAGGGAGTAAAATGAAGCGGTTTTCGCGCAGTGATGCGTAAACTCATCCACATTTAGGACACCTATCTCCAGCAAGTCGATCAGGTCGGCAAGGACCTAACCCCTAAAAGTAATCTTCTCAAATAGTGTGTTTACTGTTCGAATCCCTAAGCAAGAGAAAGGGTCTAGACAACTATGCCATAAAGCGAGGGAGGTCCCACGCGTCAAAGTCGGCTGACAGTGGAATGAACGCAGAAATAAAGGTATACCTCCTATCAAAGTGTAGCTAAACTTCCACTGCGTTGTTGACCTGGAGGGGGGGAGGGGCTACTGACGTGTCTTTTTTCTCCATCAGCCTCGAAACATTTGGCGTACGGGCAGGGGCTAGGCACTAAAAAATTTTGGTGCCCCCATACACTTGTAATTCAAAATATAAACAATAATAAACCATAAAATAAAGTTTTATTTATCGAAGATTCGAAATTAAACAAAACTAACAGTAGGAAAGAAAATAATATTTATTTCTATATAGTTCCATTTTCTTTTTTAGTTAAATAAATTTCTCTTACACTTTCCCCTTGCAAAGTCTTTGATTAGATCCTAGTAACCAATCTTACCTAACACATCTGCTTCTATGCATAATAGAGATAAGGCTTCTAATCTGCCTTGTTGCATAGGTGTTCTAAGGGGATTTTTAATACATTTTAACCTTGGAAATGAACGCTCATCTGAGCAATTTGCGACCATTAATGTTAAAAATATACGTAAGGCAATGCCTACATTTAGAAAGGCACACTCAATATTGTCTTCTACAATTATTTTATAAAGTTCAGCATTACTGAATCTTGTTTTTACGTTTTCTGTTATAATGAACTTATGGCGCACATATAAATGAAACTGCTGAAGCTAAGCCGAAAAATTACTGTTGAAGTCCTCTGGGTAAGCATTAATCAGCTTTTGACAACACTGAAAATATATTTCAATGTGACATTATATGGCGCATCACTTAGAAAAGAACATGTCACTATTTCTTTGTATATCTCTCCTCTTCTTTTCATATCAGTTGTAACTTTGTCTACAATTTTGTAAAAGGTGGTAATACAAAATTTATCTCTGGTATTCAGATATACTTCTGGTGTATCTCTGTCATTGGGTGCCTTCTTTTTGACACGTTTGCGAGTTGTAGCTGCCTTGTAATCAACATCTATCTAGTAACATTTCCTTTGCATCTTTTTTCATATTTTCAAATTCATTTGGTGAAGTACACTGTTGGTAAGCTAATGATACTCGTACATACAGATCTGCACATGTTTTTAGTCACAGGCGACTCTACATCTTCCAGTGTTTGTCGGTCGGTGGGTCCGTTTGACTTCTTTTTTTTTGGTAGTAACATTGTAACTATTCGGCCGATTTAACGAAATTTGAAACCCTTTTGTTGTTTTACATTCTCTTTTGAATAATATAATTGTCAAAGTTTTCCCAAGTTTAGCCAGGGAATTATTTGGTAATAACTTCATGACTATTTGTCCGATTCTAACGAAATTTGAACCCCTTGTTTAGTTTTACATTCGATTTCGAATGATATAATTGTCAAGGTCCTCCTAATGTTGGAGTACACAGTCGCTAAGGATCCGTAAGTATTGGTCGTAGAACAATGATTTAAAGTGCATTCGATTCATCTTTATAAGCTCTACAACCCCACTGAGGTGTTTTACAATATTATTTATAGTTTTCGAAAAAAAAACATCAAACACAAAAATCAGTATTTTTTTTGTTTCTTTGGAATATATTACAAAGGTAGCCATAAAATAATAATTTTACGAATTTTATAAAAAACCTATAAGAGAAAATTAGATTTAGCTTTTTTTACATAAACCAACTTGATAAATAAAAAAATATGAGAAAAGTTCGAATCCTTAGCGATTTTAAAATACCCCCTAAAATGCCAGTTTTTTTCGTGATTGTTAATTTTTTTAAATATCTCGGCTTCTGTCGGGAAATCTGAAAAAAAAGAGAACAACCTCGATTTACATTTTAATTCCCTATAGGTATGTACAAATATTATTACTCTAGCTATAATAATAAAAAAGTTAGTATTTTTTCAAAACCATCCCTTAAAAAATATCCACGTTAAACCACTAAAAATATATAAAACGTACTTAGATTTTAATAGATTAAACAGCCAGGGCTTAATGTGATATTGGAATAGTCATTTAGCAACTTAAAAGCAAGAACGAGGTAATGAATGACCCTGCAATTAACACCAATGAGAATTGGCAACGGATTAAGAACTTGTGGTGTTGGAACCACGACGTTGGGTAACGAGGAACTTTTGTCCATAGGACGATTGTTCTTTAAAGGACCGGATTTGGATCCTAACCTGGTGAGATCTGAGCAAGCGGGCAAACATGCAAGTAAGACATATGTAAACTACACAGTGTAAAAAAGTAGCTTTAAAACTACTCTCCAAATTTCTTTAAAAAATGATGGGAACCCATGCGAATTTTAGCTGAGCTATAATATCATCACTTCCTGGATCAATGATGGTGTAAGTTAAAAATGTGTATGGATAGATAGGGGAAGAAAGTCTGAAGGTGTGTATATAAGTGTAAGAAGTGTGTACCAGGTTAACTGGCTGACTCTGTTTTTCTTGCGGTTGAATAAAAGTTATTTTGGCTGTCTTGTGTGGTCAAAGCTTTCAAGACTTTGTTCTATTTTTCGGTAGTTCCAATTTTTACGGAGGACTCACCGCTTTTTCTTTTGTTTGTCCACTAAGGATCTTTTTAATTTTATTTATTTATTTATTTTGTCCACTACGGATCTTTTTTTTTAAATTAAAATCATTTTTCATAATTTTAATGTACTTTTGGAGTTGGTTTCGGTAAAGGTTATTAGTATATTGCTGTAGCATCTCCTTGAGCCAGGATCTGGCTGCTTTGAAATGCGTATTTGAAAGTCAGCTCGTGGTTAACATCAGATAGTCTTATTTGGTTTGTAATTTCGGGGTCCATTTTATTTTGAATTCTTTGCCATATTTTTTCGCTTGGTTATGGAGTGTTACATTGATGGAGTGCAAATCTGTAACTTGATGTAGTAGGTGTGTGGGTATGCGGACGTTCAGTGTGACACCAGCAATAAATCTTAGTGCATTATTGTGAATCACCTGAAGTTTCCTCAGGGCGCATCTACTGAGGGTATGGAGCGGTATGATCGGGTAAAGAAGGACTGGTCTTACCAGTGTGGTATATAATTTGCGTTTATTTGCGGGCGAGAGTTGCGAACTGAGTGCTCTCCGGCCTGCTTCCGCTCTTTCCTTGCAGTGTGAAACATATCCATTTGACGTGATTTCTAGTCCAAGGACTTTGCCGTCATGCGTGTAAGCGTAGTTTTTGCCGGTTGTACGGATGTTTGATGTTTTACGGCGTCCCATTGGAATCACTTTAAATTTGACTTCGTTGGTTCTGGTTTTATTTCTTCTCCCGTAGTTGTCAAGTGTGATTATCTCTGCTCCCGTTCTGTTGGCAACATCTCTAGGGTTCGGTTAGTCGCTTGTCACGATCTGCGTGATGTCATCGGCCAGTTGGATATTGTGTGCAAAGTCATAATCGGGAGGAGGGAGGTCATTCGTATAGATCACGTAAAGGGTGGGACTAAGGCAGCCTCCTTGGAGCACTTCAGCGCCCAACCTGAAGAGTTCCCCTTCGTAGCCATTAATAGTTATTTTAGCTTTCCGTTCGTCCATATAGTTATATATAATTCTACTAAAATTGCTCTGCAGGCCGAGGCCAGCGTCCTTCCACTTGAGGCCAAAGATCCAGACTTTGTCGAAGGCAGGTGCCACGTCATTCAGAACCAAGTCGATCCTATGGTTATTTGCTTTAGCAAAGGCAATCCTCTCTGTGATAAGAGCCAGGGCCGTTTATGTGTCTAATTTTCTTCGGAAGCCATGCTGTTGCGTGTTATATAAGTCGTTTGTCTCGAGATGGTTTCTTAATCTACTATTTAACAGTTTTTCGAGAATCTTGTCTATGAATTCGAGCAAGGATATCAGTCGCTAGTTGTTTAGATCGGTTTTTGGCTTCCCAGGTTTTGGAAGGAATATCATTTTTGCGGTCTTAAATGCTTTTGGGAAATATCCTGTATTGAGACAAGCGTTGAAAATATTAAGTATTTTCTTGTTGATGTTTGGTGAAACCTTTTGTAGGTGCATTTTTGTGATACCTAAGATGCCTGATGTTTTTTTGTTTGAATGACTGCAAGGCTTGCTCGTATTCTTCTTGACTGAACGGTCACCTTCTGCCATATTCTGCTTTAAGCCGTCAACTTGAGAGTACGGCACCATCGTTTCTCGTCTTGTTCTAAGATTTTCAACAACCTATTCTTCGTAGTCAGCGTCAAAATTTCTATTTTCATCTTGATCTATGTCAAATTTCTTCTGAGAGTGCGGCCTAAAATGCCCTTCTATCTCCTTGCCTTTCATTTTGATCTTGATTATTTCCTTGGGGGGGGGGGGTTCTAAGTCTCCTTATCTGACTCAAAAATTTCCGGGGGTTCCCTCAGTGTCATTCCTAATTATAATATTATTCCATGTTTCGTTGTTATTTTGAGCGATTAATTGTTTTATGAGGTTCTTCAGTCTATTCGGTTCGATGTTGCGATGGTACGAGTTCCCAAGTTAGTTAATCTCCACGATTAGATTTTATAGGTTAGTCATCTCCTCTTGGATATTTGCATCCCATCTCGGAGCGGGAAGAGTTTTGTGTTGGGTCCACGGTATCGTATGGTGATCTGCTTCTATTATCCTCTCCGTTATATATCTGATTCTCTCTTCAATCTCACAGGTTGTATAGCCGTCAGTTTTCTGGGACTGTATGTGCTCCAGTTGTCTTCTGTATTGGTCCCAGTCAGCTTTTCTGAGACATTTGCGTCGAGGGATCTCCACTTGTATTGGAGAAGTTGAGACAGTTGTGATCATGCTCAGATGATCCGATGGAATGTATGGTCCCGGTATTGAGACGTGGTTAAGGGCGAATGTGGGATTTGTTAGGACTATATCGGGCGTTGCTGAGGATCTCTCTGTTAAGAACGTAGGAAAGTCTGGGCCCAATTTTTGCACTATATTCCTATCCATTAGTAGACTTAGCGTTCTTCCCGCTCCGTTGAACGCTGTGCTGTACCCCGTTTCTGTGCATCTCGAATTGAGATCGCCGATCATGATGACTGATGAATTCCTGCAGAATAGGCGCAAGAATGATGGGACAGAGAGATACGAGGGGCGGTCAATAAGTTTTGCGAATCGGTAGGGCAAAACAGAGGAAGGGGGATGGCTGTTTGTTGGGGTGTTATGACAAGTTATGACAAGTCAGGACCTGCAGCCGCACGCTCCTACCTCGTCTATTTAAGAAGCAATAACTGATCACAGATCGTCAGTCACAAATTTTTCAACAATAGAGAAGGTTAGCACTGCGCACTGATAAAATTTTGAACAAGAAAGGCAAGAATGCAAAAGAGATCAATGAACGCATGGTTGCAGTGTATACCGACACCGCCCCTTCCTATGCAACCATTGCTCGCTGCAATAGGGAGTTCTGTCAGGGTTGTGAGTCCCTTAAAGATGACCCCCGTCTAGGACACCCGTCAGACGTAACCAACGAGGATGATCCTCGAAAATCGACGTGTGAAGGTCGAAGAAATCGAGCGAGAAATTGGAATATCACATGGAAGTGTTATGAACATCATCCACGACAATTTGGCCATGACCAAAGTCTCTGCCCGTTGGGTCTCTGGAAACCTCACGCCCCATCATCGAATTCAACGTCGTCAAAGTCCAGAGGAGCTGCTGCTCCTGTACAACCAAGACCCGGCGGGATTCGAGTCACGCATAGTGACAGGTGATGAAACGTGGGTCCATCACTGGGATCCCGAGACCAAGCTCGAAAGCATGGCCTGGAAGCACAGGGGCTCTCCGACCCCCATCAAGTTCCGGACACAACTCTCAGTGGGGAAGATCATAGCCATCATCTTCTGGGATTCTGAGGGTGTTGATGGTGGACTATGCGCCTCGTGGAAGGACCATCACAGGCCAATATTCCGCTGAGGAACTGGCTGGGTTGAAGAAGTGCATCCGTCAGAAGCGGCGTGGCAAGTTGACCCGCGGTGTCCTGCTCCTCCACGACAATGCCAGAGTTGCACAAGCTGCCCTGCGTGAGTGTGGATTCGAAGAGCTCAACCATCCCCCCTACAATCCAGATATGGCCCCTAGCAACTACTTTTTATACCGCCAGTTTAAGGCTGCACTGCGTGTACGCCGGTTTGGGGACGATGAAGATGTCCAGCTCGCCGTCCAGAAGTGGATTGAACAAGAGTCGGGAGATTTCTGGTTGCTGGGAATTCGAAGCCTCAGGGCCAAGTGGCGCAAGTGCATTAAAGTCGAGGGTAGTTATATTTAAAAATAATAAAACACTTTTCCTCATATCTTGTTTTCTTATATCCGAATTGCAAAACTTACTGACCACTCCTCGTATGTGTGCTTTGGAGGTTGGTATCCGACAGCTACTTTTAGGTCGTCGTAAGTCATTTTGATCTTCACAGCAGGATATGAGTCTTCTAGGTCGTTCACTTCTCGGAAAGGTATTCCTGCCTTCATTGCTAATGCCACTCCGTGGTAGCTACCATTTGAGTAATTGGTCGTTATTAGGGATAATTCCATGTTCAGTAATTAGGAATATATCAGGATCGACTTTTCTTTTAATTTCATTATAAATATGTTGTTTGTTGTGCCAGCTGTTAACATTCATTGTAAATATTTTTAGCTTTTTTATGTAGTGGATTCTGTATTCCATTATCTATTTCTTACGGGGTTGTTTCTGGCTGCTTTTCTGTTCGCGGGCTGGAGAACTCACTTTGCCGGTTCTCTTTCTTTTGTACGAGTCTTGGGTGATTTTGAGGCAGGATTCTGGTCTGATTTCTATTTGTCCGGTAGTCAGTGTTTCGTAGACCTCTTCTTCTGTGTAGTCTGCCTCATAATCCCATTTATACCTTCCATCCATTATTCCTTTCATGATTTCCATTGGATCTATGGGTTTGGGAAGTGAGTTGGTTGAGGTACCAAAAAGTCTCAAGTTGAGAGCCTGGCTTAGGCTGTGCATTATTGTAGCTGGTTCCAATTCATCCTGTTCGTGGTCGTTGTCCATCCTGGTAGGTGCCTGAAACGATTCATCTGAGACTGGGGGAGATGCTACAGAAGAGCTATTATTACGTTCCATAACTGCTTTTTTGTTTAACCTGGGGTCCCTCGATGTTGCTCTAGATCTGTTCTACATTGTGGTCATACTTTTGATCTGTGCCTGAAAGAGTTCAGCGGATGGGAGATTATCCGGGAACTACATTGGTTTAACCCGTTGTTCAATAGCATGCGGTTCGCTTCTGTTGCATAGGTCCCTGGGCTTATCATGTTCGCGAAATGTGCATGGAAAATGAACATAATCAGGTCCGTTCTCATTCCGGGTTCTAATTGAAGCAAGGTCTTCTCTTGGCTTGATGCTTTTGTCGCTTGGGCGTAAGTGGTATTGGCTTTTTTGTTTTTTTCTTCCATCAATTGTTTCCTTTTTTCCGCGATGTAGGACTTTTTCATTGGGCAGGTCAGAGACCAAATTAAATAGTATATATATATATATATATATATGTCGTAGAATGACTCCCGACGATACTATATATAACACTATTCGTTGAGGGAACTTCCTTAATTATCTTTAGAGTGCGTTTTACTGTCTGGCGGCCGATATATTATATATCTTCAAAATGCTTAAGAAGTGGAACTGAGCTCAAGGATAATAATATTGCTATCATTAATAAAATAGAGTTTTATTAATAATAACTATAAACAAAACACAAAAACGGAAAATATTGACAAACAGAATGGAAAGGGTCGTGGAGACTCGGGCTAATCCAAGGATTTAAGGGATCAAAAAAGGTAAAACAAATATGGAGTTAAAGAGATGGGATGGTTCGATAAACCATTTAAAGCACAGGATAGAATTGACAAATAAGGGATCAATACTCAAAAGGTGACGCTTGGCTTACGTAACTTCATTAGGGTGCAGTGGAAGGTACTTGAAGGAATATTCGGTCCGCTGGCGAGTTCCAGCCGAAGGGGGGGAGGATAAAAGGATCCTGACGTGGCGTCTTGGAAAGGAGAACCGTTACTCGACGAACGGCTTGACGAACAATGGCTGTTCTAGGTTGTTCTCTTCTGAACAAAGGGGGGGATGAGAACCGTCTCTTGTCTACGGGCTCAAGAACAATGGCTGTTCTAATGTTGTTCTCCTTTGAACAACAGGGGGGGGGGTGAGAACCGTTTCTTGGCGAAGGGCTCAAAACGAACAATGGCTGTTCTAATGTTGTTCTCCTTGAACAACAGGGGGGGATGAGAACCGTTTCTTGGCGAAGGGCTCAAAACGAACAATGGCTGTTCTAATGCTGTTCTCCTTGAACAGCAGGGGGGGATGCCTTGGGGACTTGGCGTCACTAAAGGCTCGAACCTTTGGCACTCAAGGAATATTGTCCTCCTTCTGGACAAGTGATGGTGAATCTCGAGGTCGAGGTCCCTTGGCGCACAAAGGGAGAGAGGGTCGTGGTGATGTTTCGCGACGAAAATCTGGATCTCCAATCTGATCTTAGTGGTAAAGTTTCCATATAAATAGCCAGGACATCTCCTTGGCGTGGGGGAGAATGGGGTGGAAGCTTCGAGGGAACGCACAGCTGGGCCGGAGAAAAATGCCTTATCTGTCCATAAGCCTAACTCGATCAGGCGAGGTCGGCGTATGGGGGCGAACGGGGGGGACGATAACCTCCTTGTTTAAACATTGACGTCCGGTAGCTGTTGATAAGACTCCAAGCCTCGAATCGAAGATGCACGTGGGCCTCCTCGAGGTTTTAACTAATATGGGATAGGAGTTGAATTTAACACAGATTCAACTCGTTCTATCACACCCCTCCATTCCAGGGGAAGTTGTCACTTCGAAAAAAAAAGAGAGAAGGGACAACGATAGAGCTCCGTTGTAGGGAACTCGTTTTCTTGTACCAACCGTATCTTCCTGCACCTAACTAGTATTACCTCAATACATTTTGAGTTAATAAATATATAGAGTAAAAGTCTAAAGGAAATAATTACAATATTATCTTTTAATATAACTAATATAAATCGGATTTGATCGATGAAAACAAAGAGCATTTATAGGTTAGATCGCCTAAATCGGACAAACGATGGCATTTTGCAACAATACAAGGCCTATGAAGCAAGTCATTCTTTGTTCTGATTTTAATGAAAGTTATATTAATTCCTTGTATTATTATATAGCAATTATAAGATTTAATAGTTATGTAAGAATTGATAAAATAAGTTACTGTAAATTGAGAAAAGTAATTTTATGTTATATTGTAGAGTACGATAAGTTCAAGCGAGCGGCTTAAATGCTTTGCTTGAATGAGTCCTTTTTGGGAACTCAGGATGGCCGAGTGGTTTAAGACTCTCGCTAACGGCTGTCTAGCGACGCGAGAAGCGCTTTCGAAACTAGTTTCGCTACTTTTCTTTTTCTTTGCGAACTTTCCTATACTAAACTAGCCACGACCCAGGAGGCAGAACTATTGGTCCTCGAAAAACACTTTTCAAGACGCCATTCTCTTCAAAATACGGAGGAGAGGGGGCCTGTGTAACGTGCGAGAAGTTCAGGCGAGCTGCTAAAATGAGTCTTTTGAGGGGACTCGGGATGACCGAGTGGTTTAAGACTTTCGCTGACGACTGTCCAGCGACCCGGGAAGGGCGTTCGAAACTCGTTTCGCTACTTTTCTTTCTTTCTTTGTCCCCTTTCTTATACTAAGCTATCCATAATGTGAACATATTAAATATGTAAATTTATTATATGTTTTTTGTTAAGAGAAGGCATTCATGTATTCGAGCAGTTATGTAAAAAAAAAAAGATGGACTGCGTTTAAGGATTCTTTTATTAAGAAAAGACCATCTGAAAACGATTCCAAGCTACAGCCGAATAAAGAATAATGAATCCAGCTCAAAGTTTCATTTACCTTTTGAGGAAATCTCCGATCACAAATTTCCCCCAGCCTATCAAAGAAGAGGAGAGCTTTTTACTTTTGGAGTCATAGCCTTGTGAATTCAAGCCATTTACCGAGAGAGCGACCAGGCAGCCGAATTAAGAAACCCATTTAGCTGCCCCAAGACTGGTTTCAAAATTCTGTTACAATAATCCATGGTAATTACACCACTCTTGAAGAGGCCTACTTTACCTTCTGACGCCACCTATAAACTTACGAGCTACTACCCCACTTGCACGGTTTCAAACGCGTACAAGACTTGTTCAGAACTTGTATAACTTTCAATCTGCGACTTGCGAGTGATGTGTACTTTATTGGGCAGGATAAACATGACACATGAGATAACGCTTTATAAACGGAACTTATTCATTAGATTTTGAAATTGGCTATAAATTTAATGAATGGTAAATTCGGTAATAAAAAATTTCCCTTGATGCTCTAAGCACGTGCTTATTTTGTTCGGAGACATGGGTCCCTCGCCAGGTTTAGTCTTATCTGGAGCTCCTTTCGGGGGACCATTTTAGGAGTCCCCGAAGACGGACTCATGACCTTCATGGGGTGGATTGGCCCCTGTGAGTTCAATTCAGGGCAAACGCTCGGCAGTTTCGCCTTACAGGAAAGGGTCACGCGGGGGATAAGGGGAAGCCCTGGTTTTCGCCAAGACTGTGTGAATCCTTGTTGATCAGCTCTACCAGGTGACCCCTTGGGGTGGGTATAAGCCGCAGAATGGTTCCAAATGTGGGCGGAAGCGAGCAATGGGGTAGCAGCATAAGACGTACCAGGCGCAAGTCCATAGCCCGAACGGCTAGGATTTTCTTCTACAGAACTATACACATTTCTTTGAGAAAGAAGAGTGCGAATATCCACAATTGACACACAGCCATCCACGATAAGGATTTATCGTGTACGGCCTCGCAACAACTTAGACTTCGAGCAAACCCGACTTTGCACGTCTACAAGTGATTCGTGAGGCCGAAGCGCTGGCAGTATTACCACCTCCGCGGCAGTGGCACGAATGCCTTCAAGGGATAGCGTTACCAATCGGCACACATCCACTAAGAGCCTGTGACGATCGAACGTGACGAAGTGTAGTCCTGGGTCTTGTGAGACCCCTCTCTCCCATTTTCCCCATCACACGCTCGACCTTGACTGCTCCTTGGTCGTCAAGCTATTCGGTGTTTTCTGAGTAGTAGTCTACGAATTCCTTCCCACAAACCACTATTTAATGAAATTCATGGTAGAAAGCGGAGTCAATCGAGTGTCCAAAGGGCACTAATCATAGACGCTACATACGCCAACAGGATCCCGTCCAAACTGTTGGAGAGATGCAAAGACGGTACCAGAGACATTTAGGTGGCCACCTGACGCAAGTAGTATAGCCTTATGCATCCGAGAAGGGCCATTACACGCAGGGAAGTGGTTATTGGAACAAAACCGATATTCCTATTATTCGCGCCCCAACGTCCAAGTCCCCTCTAAGCCTGATATCAGACAGCCTGCGGGCGTTGTTTAAAAGAGGTTCCAAAGTCTCTTTAAAGCCATTAGCCAACCCATTCACTCTATACTCTTACTTCTGCCGGCACTCCGTACCTCTCAACTACTACATTCACTACTTGATCAGCTACCTTTGCATTCAGGTCACCCATTACAACTACTACTTTCTTATTTACATTAAAACCTTGCAGACATCCATTCAGCTCCTCCCAAAATGCTTCTTTCACACTTTCAGGCTCACCCACATGTGGACCATACATGCTCACTTATCACCCACTTTTCACATCTGGACTTCACTTGCACCAACATCTTGAACTTACCTCTTTGTACTCTCTTCACACTCCCTTACCAGTACCATCACCCCATGCTTCACTCTCACTCTCTCATTTACTCCTGATTTTACTGCTTTCATTGCAGCAAACCATTCTACACCTTTTCCTTTCAACTTGGTTTGACTCAGGGCCAGAACAACCAATTTCACATTGTCTCCACATCCACACGCATTCAAATACCCCAAACTGAGGCGACAGAGAGGCTCTGACCTCTCCTGGCCATTTTGAGGAATAATTACATAAGCAAGCAAATATTCCTAGCCCCTACTTCTCCAAAATAGTGGTCAGTGCTTACAAGAGTAAACATCTCACTACCACAAATGATAAGTAGAAAAGAAAAAGAATAGCAAGTTAAAAAATGTTAATACTAACACTTAGCCCCAAGCTTTTACTACTGAACAGAATGCAAAAGATTAAATGAAGGTCTAAGGTACCTTTGTTCTTACCTGTCTTAGCCTGACAAAGGACGATTTCATGAATCAATTTATTTATAATCATTTATTGGACAGGAATTACAAGCCCCCGTATATCTCAACAAAATAAAAAAACAACAATCAGGAGCTTGTAGCAAAATTCTAACCAAGTCATTGCTCATTCACATGAACCGAAGAACTAATTGAATGCTGATTGGTATCTGAGCTCTCAATGAGTCAGACAATGGCGTCCTTTTAGAATTCGCCGCATGATAATTTCTCTCCCTGCCTTCGTCTTCATGCGTGTTTTCCAGCCGTGTTTTTTAATACGTTTCAGCTCATTAGGATGTGGAAAATGGCACCGGACGGTACCTCTAACACTGACTAAACCTGTAAATTAAGAGGTAAATGTTACAGCTACAAAGAAAAAGACACTGAAAATAAACTTGATACTGAAATATGCAATTATTAAACTTTGCTCATGAGCTGCATTGTACCGCACATTCATGGAATACAAAAAACATTTAGAAATATAAAAATGCCTCACAAATGGTATATTTTAAGAATTAATTGACAATCAAAATGGGAGTCTGAATTTACATGGCATCCCTCAACAGAAATAAACAATTATGAAGATCCTATAAAGGACTTCAGGGAGAAATATACACAAAGTGCTTCACTTTCTTTATCTTAACCACAGTGTGGGCGTGCATCAATGCCTTAGAATAGGAAAGAAATAGGATATAGATTGAATTTGGGATATGACTAAGATTTTTATATTCACAACACAATGCTATGAAAGGCCAATTTGGCATGGAAGAAATATGGGTGGCTTTGAACTTGATAGGGAATAAAGGGAGTAGGCAGTGTTTGCGTGGCATTGATGTGCACTGATTGCCTTAAATGAAAAGCAGTTGACTTAAAACCGAGAAGCAAACACAAATGAAACATTTCAGTCATAAAATGTGTGAGGAAACATTAATAAACAGATGTGGAGTTAGAAGTGAAAATGTATGGGAGTGTCTAAAATAGAGAACTTGGGGCATTTGAAGAGCGCACAACTCTCTACACTGCAGGCAAAGTTCCATCATCAACCACTTTCCCATAAAGTTGGATTAGTACACAGTGCCACTAAAAAAAAACTACCCACACTTTTAATTTTAAGCAAAATCATCATTTTTTCACCCCAAATTAGCAGTTAGATACGTTTTTATTGTTTTAATAAATAAAGTGTGTTAAAATTGTAATATTAATCAATGTGGCCGCCATAGGCGGCGAGCTAGCGCTCCAGGTGAGGCCTGAAGACTACGCACAAGTTGCGGACGATGTTCTTCTTCATGCCGGCCAAACGGGGTTGACGGAGGACTTCGCTCGTCGACCTTGCTGTGGCGGACCTTGGAGGCCTTACCCTCCACATGCGCCAACACGCTGTCGCCGAGGGAATTGAGATCGGGCGACTGCGGCAGCCAAAATTCCTTTGAAGAGAAGTTCGTGTTCGACCCCAAGTACTCTTGCACGGAACACCGTCCTGCAAAAAGACTTAGTCCGCCTTCTTCAAGATCTTTCTTACCCAGGGCAGGAATTTCGTTGCCAAAATGTCTGTTCTCGCCATTCGAAGCCACAAAGGCGACCATCATCAGGAAGGCCGGGTTCTTGGACGTGGACACGTCGCGGACCTGGGAGACGTCCTGATCGAAGCTTACCTACCATACGGTCGTTCTTCTTGTTGATAACCGGGTCGACCCTGAAGGATTTTGCATCAGAAAAAAAATGAAAATTCGATTGCAATGATTTCAAGTCGTTGAGAAGGCGACGACGGCGCTCCGGACCAGTGGCAAATCGTAGCTAAAATTAGTGGGGGGTGCTGCATCATAATTTTTTTTTAGCATTGTTTTAATATTGTGTAAAAGGAAATAAACATATAAAACGAACATTTATACATAAACTTGATAAAATCTTAAACAGAAAATTAAACATTTTTTACTTACTAATAGCCTAAATTGTTACAGTTTAAGCTTGATCAATTAATTTAAAAACGAAATCCATTCTTCTTGTTTTAATTTGTGGGAAAAGATTAATTATTTTCTCCTTAATTTCTGGATGACAACTGAAGAATTTTTTCTCCATCGAAAGCTGTACAAGTGCATTTAGTCGTTTAAAATTCATAGTATTCCTTAGAAAAGCTTTTATGCTTTTCAGTGTTGAAAAGCAGCCTTCCAACTCTGATGTAGTCATGGGAATTGTCAGAAGGATTTTGAGCAGTTTCATAATTTCACTAAAAACATCATCTAGATTATTTTCCAAGATAAATTTCAGCAGCTCAATTAATTAATAAATAAAAGAACTGAAGAAAAATATGAATTAAATTCTACACTTTAACGCATTCAAGAATAGAAACACGTTTTTAAGCACAAAATAGGCGGGGTAAAAAAAAAAACTACTTTCCACCAGAACACCAGGGTCGGCACTGCGTTGAGCCACAGTGCTCTGTCTCTCTCTAGCGTGCAGCTTCCTATCTCGGACATGTGAGCATGAGAACAAGAGCCAAACACTGCGCACTGGAATTGTGAAGTGCACAGTTCTATACAGGGATTTTTCTTCTTTTTTTTCATAAACTAGGGTATGGCTAGGTGATTATATAATGTACAAATATAAAGAAATAATTAAAGAATGTTATCAACACTATCAAATGGAAATATGGGGGGGGAGGGTTATTATCTCATCTGGCGACTACCTTCTAGAGCATAAGTCGCCGTACTCAAGCTAGCCTAAATCTAGGCTATATTAAAAGCCAATATAAAAAAGCAAAAGAAAAACAAATTGAAAAAAATATAGAGCGAGCTCTATCGATGGGGGAAGGCCCGCGATCCATATTTGAATATTAAATAACGGGGAGAAGGCCGGCCTCCTCCAAAAATCCCAAAGTCCACAGGTCAGTGTGCACGAATCCGTCCCGAGTACAAGGGACAGGCGGTAGCGACCCCGCCCATCCCAGTACTGGGAGAGGTAACGTGCGCAAATATGACCCAGACTGGGACATTCGACAAGAATGTGCCGAACAGTCTGGGAAAGACGCAGTCGTCGCAATAGGTCACAGGCGAGCGCTCCATCAAATGCCGATGCATCACACGAGTGTGCCCGATTCGCCGATTCGGAGTCGACAGAAAGCGACCTGAAGCCGTCGCGGCATTGGGTGATAGGTCTATGGTAACAGTCGCGGCGCAATGGCACGCAACTTTAAGTTCCCCTGGACCGTCTCCCATCTTCTTTGCCAAGCAGTCCGAAGAGCTGCCCGTATTCCTGCCATGTAGTCGGTGTGAGGAAAAGCGATACAACTGGTCCGGGAGCCCGGTCCTAGCAGACTCTTTGGCACCCTCATTCCCCGCAATTCCTACATGTCCAGGAATCCAGCAGATAATCTTAACATCCACCCAGCTTGCCAAAACCGTAGCATCACGGATATCGCGAACCAGGGGATGCAGAGATTCCAATGCCCCGAGAGCACTCAGGGCGCTTTGTGAGTCGCTATAGATCACAATCCGGTCTACAAACCGGGCACGTCGCGTTATCTCCCATACCAAGTGGTGTATTGCCACCAGCTCGGCCGTGAAGACAGACGCTGCGCCTGGCAGAGCCCCGCTGACTTCAAACAGGGGATACGGCGTGGAAGCCGACCCCCTCTTAGGAATTGGAGCCATCCGTATACACTGGCACGGTTCCAGCGTGACACGAGGTGTGCTCCAAAAAGGTCGAACTCAATACTCCCGGCGCTGTACAAGCTTTGGGAGCAGAGACGTAGGCTACAAATAGCCAAATATGGTACTCTCCAGGGTGGCATCCTGGACAGAACCAGGTGCGCCACCGGCCTGAGAACTATACCTAGCTCTCGAAGGAGTTTCCTGGCCCTAAACCCAAAAGGCTTAGGGTAAGACTGGCGTCTCTCGGCGGCATAGGCACCGTCGAAATCAACTGCGGATGCAGTGAGAGCTGTTGGCGACTGAGGGAGGCGCCGGGCTCGCGCGTGCATGCGAATAATGCACTGTACATGGCGTAGATCGAGTGGCATCTCCCCACCATCGACAAGTAGGCTCTCAATGGGGGAAGTGCGGAAGGCACCGGTCGCTAGGCGAAGGCCAGTGTGGTGGATCGAGTCCAACTTCCGACAACACGCTCAGCTGCGGATGCATAAAACTCGCATCCGTAGGCGAGCTTCGAAAGAACAAAGGATCGATAAAAAAGTAAGGCAGTAGCCCTATCAGCACTCCAAGCTCTAAACGTCACAGAACTCAGAATATCCATGGCGCGGGTACAACAGACCCTAAGGCTGCTTTTATGAGCCTCCCAGGTGAGGCGTCGACCAAATACAAGACCAAGGGTACGGTGCGATTCAACCACTTACAGGCGCACCCCATTGAGACACAAATCTCGGTCGGGGTGGAGCCGTGGATGGCAGCAGAAGTGAACCATTTTAGTCTTGGCCAAAGAAAACCGAAACCTTGTGCGCTTCAGACAAACGAGAGAAGCGGTTCAATGCCCGTTGGAATCGACGCTCCAGAGTTGGCATCTGGGCCGCGCCAAAAGAGATCGAAAGGTCGTCCACGTAGAGCGTAGCGAGAACATCTTCCGGCAGCACCGAGGTGATGCCGTTGATGCTCAGAGCAAAGAGTGTGACTCTGAGGACACTTTCCTGCTCCATTGGGCCGGAGGGCGCTCCCCCCACCCGTACGCGGAATCGACGATGTCGCAAAAATTCAGATATAAACATTGGGAGCCTTCCCCTCGCCACCATCGTGTGGAGAGTCTTCATGATACCGTATCGCTATGCGGTATCATAGGCCTTCTCCAGATCGAAAAACACCGTGCTGTCTACGAAGGAAGGCCTCGCAGACAGCATTTTCCAGTCGGAGCAGAACATCCGACGTGGAGTGGAACTTGCGGAAGCCACACTGTGCAGAAGACAGATGGCTTCCGGTGTCCAGGAAAAAGGCTAATCTAACATTTGACAATTTCTCCATCAACTTGGGCACGCAAGATGTTAGAGAGATTGGGCGGAAACCGGCCGGACTAGAGTGACCTCTCCCCGGTTTGCGAAAGGACAGCACAGTAGCGATTCGGCAGGAATCTGGGAGAAGACCCTCCACCCAGATCCTGTTAAACAAATATAACAGAAAGGCCATGCCTCGTTTACCCAGGTGTCGAAGCGTGGCGTACGGGACATCGCCCGGACCATGGGCGGTGTCCGCGCACGAAGCAAGAGCGGAAAGCAACTCACTTAGAGTAAACCTGTCGTTGAAGGGTTCTCCGCCTCTGGAGGTAAAGTCCAGCCAGCGGCCTTCCGTGACATCACGACGTGCATTGAATGCTGGCGGAGCAGCATCCCGGCTAGGCTAGAGAATGCGGTCGCGAAGGATTCCGCCACGGACGCGGGGTCCGAGTGCGGTCTCATTCTCCTGGAAAAAGGGAGGGGGGTCCTGCGAGAACTTGCCCGGAATCCTTTTGACTCGCTTCCACACCTCTGTTAGATGGGTCTTCCCGTTAAGTGAAGACACGTATGCCCGACAAGAAGAGCGGCGGGCGTGCTTCTAAATATACCAGAACCTAGCCCTAGCCCAACGCAATTCAGCGACAGTGAAATCATTCGGGCGGCGCTTATAGCGCATGTAAGCATAACGCTTTTGTTTGAGGGCCGTCTCACACTCGGCTGACCACCGCGGGTGGTCGGCGTGCAAAACGGCCAGACGTTCTCGGAATAGTAGTCAGGCCTGCGGCGATGAGGTTGCCGGAGAAAAACTCAACGGCCTCATCTACCGAAATAAACTCCTCGACTGAGGTAGAGAATTCAGTCATTTCCTGAAATGCAGGCCACCGCGCCCGCGGTGGCCTTCATTTAGGACAACTATTTCAAGCTCTTCTATCAGATCAGCAAGGACTTCTCCCCTGGGATTTATTGAGTAATCTCCCCAGAGAGGATGTCTGCCATTCAGATCTCCAAGCAAGATCTTTTATTTCTTTTTTTTTAAGGGGCTATCTGGCGCCGTAAACAAACAGCCTATTTCTAGGTTACTTTAAAAAAATTGAACAGGAAACAACAATAACAATAACAAAAACAACTAAACCTAGTTAAATGAAAGGAAGAAGGCCGGTCCCCCCCAAATAGTCAACAAGTCCACCAGTCAATGTGCACGCACTCGTCCCGAGTACAAAGGACAGGCGATAGCGACCCTGCCCATCCCGGTACCGGGACAGGTAACGTACGCGAAGATCACCCAGACTGGGACATTCGACAAGAATGTGCCGAACAGTCTGGGGGACCACGCAGTCGTTGCAATAGGGCACAGGCAAGCGCTCCATCAAATAGCCATGCGTCACACGAGTGTGTCCGATTCGGAGACGACAGAAAGCGACCTGAAGCCATAGCCGCATTTGGGGATAGGTCCATGGGAACAGTCGCGGCGCAATGGCACGCAACTTTAAGTTTCCCTGGACCGTCTCCCATCTTCTTTGCCAAGCAGTCCGAAGAGTTGCCCGTATTCCTGCCATGTAGTCGGTGTGAGGAAGAGCGAAACGATGGTTGGGGAGCCCGGTCCTAGCAGACTCTTTGGCACCCTCATTCCGCGCAATTCCTACATGTCCAGGAATCCAGCAGAAGATAATGTCGACATCTGCCCGGCTCGCCAAAACCGTGGCGTCACGGATACTGCGAACCAGGGGATGCGGAGATTCCAATGCCCCGAGAGCACTCAGGGCGCTTTGTGAGTCGCTATAGATCACAATCCGGTCTCCGAACCGGGCACGTCGCGTAATCTCCCATACCGAGTGGTGTATTGCCACCAGCTCGGCCCTGAAGACAGACGCAGCTCCTGGCAGAGCCCCGCTGACTTCAGACAGAGGGAATACGGCGTGGAAGCCGACCCCCTCTTAGGACTTGGAGCCATCCGTATACACTGGCACGGTTCCAGCGTGACACGAGGTGTCCTCCAAAAAGGTCAAACGCAATATTCGCGGCGCCGTACAAGCTTTGGGAGCAGAGGGTGGCGACAAATAGCCAAATTTGGTACCCTGCAGGGTGGCGACCTGGGTAGAACCAGGGGCGCCACCGGCCCGAGAGCTATATCTAGCTCTCGAAGGAGTTTCCTGGCCCTAAACCCAAAGGGCTTAGGGTATGACTGGCGTCTCTCGGCGGCATAGGCACCGTCGAGATCAGCTGCGGATGCAGTGAAAGCTGTTGCGACTGAGGGATGCGCCGGGCTCGCGCGTACAGGCGAGTGATGCACTGCACGCGGCGCAGAGCGAGTAGCATCTCCCCAGCATCGACCAACAGGCTCTCAATGGGGGAATTGCGGAAGGCACCGGTCGCAAGGCGATGGCCGGTGTGGTGGATCGAATCCACCTTCCGCAATAAACGCCCGGCTGCGGATGCATAAAACTCGCATCCGTAGTCGAGCTTCGAACGAATAAAGGATCGATAAAAAAGTAGGGCAGTAGCCCTATCAGCGGGCCAAGCGCTGAACGTCACGGAACGGAGATCAAAAGGTCGTCCACGTAGAGCGTAGTGAGAACATCTTTCGGCAGCACCGAGGTGATGCCGTTGATGCTCTGGGCAAAGAGTGTGACACTGAGGACTCTTCCCTGCTCTTTTAGACCGGAGAGGGCTCCCCCCACCCGTACGCGGAATCGCCGATCTCGCAAAAATTCAGATATAAACATTGGGAAGAGTCCCCTCGCCCCCATCGTGTGGAGGGTCTCCATGATACTGTATCGCCATGCGGTATCATAGGCCTTCTCCAGATCGAAAAAGACCGTGGCGTAGTGCTGTCTACGAAGGAAAGCCTCGCAGACGGCATTTTCCAGTCGGAGCAGAGCATCCGACGTGGAGTGGAACTTACGGAAGCCGCACTGTGCAAAAGACAGATGGCCTCCGCTGTCCAGGAAATAGGCTAATCTAACATTTACCAATTTCTCCATCAACTTGCACACGCAAGAGGTTAGAGAGATTGGGCGGAAACCGTTCGGAGTAGAGTAATCTCTCCCCGGTTTGCGAAAGGCGAGCACAGTAGCGATTCGCCAGGAGTCTGGGAGAAGACCCTCCACCCAGATCCTGTTGAACAAATCTAACAGAAAGGCCATGCCTCGCTCACCCAGGTGTCGAAGCATGGCGTACGGGACATCGTCCGGACCATGGGCGGTGTCCGCGCACGAAGCGAGAGCGGAGCGCAATTCACTCACAGTAAACTTGTCGTTGAAGGGTTCTCCGCCTCTGGAGGTAAAGTCCAGCCAGAGGCTTTCCGCGACATCACGACGTGCATTGAATGCTGGCTGAGCTGCATCACGGCTAGAGAATGCGGAAAAAGCGGTCGCTAAGGATTCCGCCACGGACGCGGGGTCCGAGATTGCGGTCCCATTCTCCTGGAGAACGGGAGGGAGGTCCTGCGAGAACTTGCCCCGAATCCTTTTGACTCGCTTCCACACCTCTGCTAAAGGGGTCTTCCCGTTAAGTGAAGACACGTATACCTGCCAAGAAGAGCGGCGGGCGTGATTCGAAATATACGGGAACTTAGCCCTAGCCCGACGAAATTCAGCGACAGTGAAATGGTTCGGGCGGCGCTTATAGCGTATGTGGACATAACGCTTCTGTTTGAGGCCGTCTCACACTCGGACGACCACCATGGGATTGGTTGGCGTGCAAAACGGCCAGACGTTCTAGGAATAGTAGTCGGGTCCCATCTACCGACATAAACTCCTCGACTGAGATAGAGAATTCAGTGATTTCCTGAAATGCAGGCCAGCGCGCCCGCGCCAAGCACCACCGACGTGGGCTCTCAGGCGGCAGTTGCCCTGAAAATGATATTTGAATGGGAAAGTGATCACTACCATGGAGGTCATCGACCACCCCACAATCAAAATCACGCTGTGCATCCGAAGAGCACAAAGATTGCTCAAGGCAAGAAAATGAAGCGGTTCTCGGACAGTGATGCGTAAACTCATCTACGTTTAGGACACCTATCTCAAGCTCTTCGATCAGATCAGCAAGGACCTGTCCCCTGGGATTTATTGAGTAATCTCCCCAGAGAGGATGCCTGCCGTTCAGATCTCCAAGCAAGAGAAAGGGCATCGGCAACCGTGCCACGGCGCGGCGGAAGTCCCCCGCGTCGAAGTCAGCTGACGGTGGAAGGTACGCAGAAATGATAGTATACCTCCTATCCAGGTGAAGCTGCACAGCCACTGCCTGAAAGGAGGTATCTAAAGAGAAAGGAAGAACGGAGACATCATGCCGGGTGTAAACCGCGCATCCCCCAGCCCGGCCATACCGTGGTGGTGGGGTCGAAAGACCCTTATACCCCGGGAGGGAGGGCAGGGGGCACGCGCCTAGCATGTTCTCCTGCAAAAAGATAGCTAACGGGGAACGGGACGAGACGAGCCTCTGCAGCTCCTCCCAGTAGGCCCGGAGTCCACGGAAATTCCATTGAAGAAATATGCCCTCCAGGCCTACCTCGGAGGAGACGCGGGGGGGCCTCCTCGAACAGAAGACCCTCACGGGAATGGCCGTACGCTTCCCGGAGGCAGAACCCCGGGCGCTGTTGCATTCGAGGACTTATTGGGGGAGGTTGGGCTGGCCATGCGAGTCTTTTCCTCCCTCCGCCTCGAAACCTTAGGCGGGCGTTGCGGCTTCGGAGGGGAGGGGGCCCTCTTTTCGAGGAACCACCGTCTCCGAGCCACTCGCTCCACCTCTAGGCGTGGGCGAAGAGCCGAAGCTCCTTTGTTGCTGTCCTCCTTTCGGGGGACAGCTTTAGGAACCCCGGAAGATGGCCTAGCGACCATCTTCAGGGATTTTGCCTCCTGTGAGTCTAACGACTCGGTGGAGGCGCGTGGCCGTTTCGCCTTAAGGGAAACGGTCACGTTGGGGGAAGAGGGGAGAGCCCTGGTTTTAGCCGGGGCTGGGTGTGAACTCTTTTTGCCGCCAGTTTTACCAGGGGAGCGCCCGGGTTGAGTAGAGCCCGCAGAAGGGCTCCGAATGGGCGCGGAAACAACCGTGCTCGTTGGCCTCGATGGGCCAGGAGTAGAGGGTGCCTTTCTAACTATTAAGGAATGTGACGTCCCAGGCAGAGCCAGGCGCGCCAGGACCAAGTCCTTAGCCTCGCGGAATGAGATTCGATCCTGGGCCTGAACGGCCAGGATTTCTTTCTCGAGGAGATATGCACCACATTGCTTCGAAGAAGGGGGGTGCGGCTCTCTGCAATTGACACACTTGGCCACACATGATTTAGACTTATCGTGTGCGGCCTTGGAGCAATTTACACAGACTTCAGGTGACCCCGACTTTGCACGTCTACAAGAACGATTCGTATGGCCGAAGCGGTGACAGTAATAGCACCGCCGCGGCAGTGGCACGAATGCCTTCACGCGGTAGCGGTACCAACCAGCACGCACCGACTCAGGGAGCTTGTCACAGTCGAACGTGACGAAGAGTGTAGGGTTGGGTATCGAAGCCCCTCCCTGTTTTCTCATCACACGTTCGACCTTGACAGCCCCATGGTCGGCCAGCTCTAAGGTGATGTCCTCTATGGAGTAGTCAACGAGTTTCCTCACATAAACTACTCCTTTCACAAAGTTCATGGTAGAGTGCGGCGTCACACTCCCCGGGGTGCCATGAAGTGTCCGAAGAGCACTTATCTTGGCCGCCTTCGCCAGAAGGCTCCCGTCCGAGAAACGGGTCACCGTCGGCTCTCTACCAAATGCACTAGCTAATCCTCTCCTCTGATGGATCATGTTGCCCTTGGCCAACATGCTGCCATCAGTGGAGCGAATAACGAGGAAGCGTTTGAAGCCAGCGGGCTCGAAAACGCTAGGTAACCTCTGAATCAAGGGCCCCGATGTTATCGAGGCTCCGCCCTGCGCACTTTTGGTCTTTGTCATATTCGGTGGCTCTGCACCCGGAGGGGGGAGGGGGGCAGAGGGGCCGGATGTTCAGATCTTGGCTGGGTCGCTTGCCAAAGTGGCAGCAGACCCATCCGTCCCCGCGGATGGAGAGGAGCCCCGAGTCTTCTTTGTCTTAGTCCTTTTCTTTTTTGGAGAGGAGGGCGGGGAATGAACCCGCTTCTCACCTCCGCCTGCAGAAGCCCCTAGGCCAGATGGACCGGCCTCAGCCAGTTCCTTCTCCGAAATGGAGGTCCTGGTGGTCGCAGGGGCACCTTCCGGAGGATATCCCTCCCCTCCTTGTACTGCCTCAGAAACCATAGCCGTTTGAGGAGGACCTTGCATAGGCGCCGAGCCCGGATTCCCCCCCATGGAAGGCCCTACCGTCTGAGGCTGGGTTTCCTCAAGGACCATGTCTATCACAGGAGGGGCCTCCAATTGGCCATCCCCTCCCAGTCTTGTGTGGGAAGGCACAGGCCTTGACCCCGGCAAGGTTTAAAATTCTTGCCAGCAAGTCTTTTGAGGGAAGCGACCGAAGGGGCATGGCTTCCCTCTCCCCCCTAAAGGGGTTTGCCCTACCGAGCCGCTTACACGAGGGGCGGTCGGCAATGGGCTGCCTGCTGGCTTTCTTGGCAGTCCCCTTGGAAAGAAAAGAGGGGACTGCCGCTGGAAAAAGGGAGGTGCCCGAAAGCACCTCCAGAGAAGGGGGTGAGGGGGAGTCCCCTGCACCCGTAGGCGAAGGAGAGGAGAAAGCCTCCTCTCCGGTTAGAGAAATATGGAGGGTCCCCTGCGCAAGCACAGGTAAAGGGGCCTCCATTTTTTCGCTTGAGCTGCCCGAGGGCGGCTCCGTCGTTGTTTCAGGGGGTGTTAAAGGGGTTTGCTTTTTTAAAGATTCATCCATGGGCATGGTGACCTATTTGTGTTACGGGACGCAATAGCTCATCACCTCTCGCAGTTGCCCGCACTGCAAGAGGTGCTTACAGGCCCGGCGCCGCCATTTGGGACCACCCCTCCCGCCTGGTGGCTTGGCAGTCCATCGGCATGGCGGCTCCACCTTGGACACGGCGTAAAAATATATAGATTGTGAAGAGGAGAGGAAAAGGGATGTGAGGAAGGTATGGGTGGGGATGAAGCAGGTTGTTAAAAACCAACCAACCCAGACCGGAGCTCAGGGGGTTAGGGAACATTGTCCCCTCCCCCCTCAGCCCCGATCCGGGACGGTTGGCTGAGGTCAGCATGTACCCTGTGAAATAAGAGGCTGACCAGAGAAAGTTGTGGGAGAGGTTGTTTGAAAAGCAAGGAAACAAGTGTTTTGAAGGAAGGAGAAGAGGCTAAGCTGGGGTCGGACGGTGTGCTGAGTCCCGTCAGCACGGCGGCCAGGATGGCAAATCGCCGCGCCCCTTACGGGGTCTCCAAGCAAGAGAAAGGGCCTCGGCAACCGTGACACGACGCGGCGGAAGTCCTCCGCGACGAAGTCTGCTGACGGTGGAATGTACGCAGAAATAACAGTATACCTCCTATCCAGGTGAAGCTGCACAGCCACTGCTTGAAAAGAGGTATCTAAAGTGAAAATAAGAACGAAGACATCATGCCGGGTGTAAACCGCGCATCCCCCAGCCGGGCCCCCATCTCGTGGTGGTGGGGTCGCAAAACCCTTATACCCCGGGAGGGCGGGCAGGAGGCACGCGCCTATCTTGGTCTCCTGCAGAAAAATAGCTAACGGGGAACGGGATGAGACGAGCCTCTGCAGCTTCTCCCAATTGGTCCCCGAGTTCACGGCAATGGCAATTCCATTGAAGGTGCCATCAAGTGTCCGAAGAGCACAAATCTTGGCCGCTTCAGAGGGATCCGACGCCTTCGCCAGAAGGCTCACGACCGAGAAACGGGTCATCTTCGGCTCCCTACCAATCACGCTAGCTAAAGCTCTCCTCTGATGGATCATGTTGCCCTTAGCCAATATGCTGCCATCAGTGGAGCGAATAACGAGGAAGTGTTTGAAGACAGAGGGTTCGAAAACACCGGGTACTCTGGATGAGGGGCCCTGACGTAATCGAAGATACGCTCTGCGGACTAGCCCTTTTTGTCTTAGTCAAGGACTCCGCACCCAGGGGGGCAGAGGGGCGGGACGTGGCGATCTTGTCTTGTTCGCTTACCCAAGTGGCAGCAGACCCATTCTTTTCCACAGACCCTGCGGATGGAGAGGAGTCCCGAGACTTTTTGGTCTTTTTCCTGGTTTTTTTCTTTTTTGGAGGAGGGTGGGGAATGAACCTGGTTCTCCTCCCCTCTGCCGGCGGAGCCCCTAGGCCAGATGGACTGCCCTCAGCAAGGTCCCTCTCTGAGAAGAAGGTCCCAGCAGTCGTAGGGGCACCAACCTTTGGAGGAGATCCCTCCCCTTCTTGTACTGCCTTGGAGACCTGAGCCGTCTGAGGAGGACCTCACACAGGAGCAGACTCGGATTTGGTAATTGGCACCCAGCCTGGATTCACCCCCATGGAAGGTCCTAACATCTTGGGCTGGGTTGCCTCAAGGACCATGTCTATCTCTGCTCCATATGGTCATTCACCCCCACGACATCACAGGTCCCATTGGCAGTAGTTTCTCTAATCAGGTTAGATGATATGGCACGTGCCCTTGACCCCGGCTAAGGTTAATATCCAAGCCAGCAGGTCTTTTGAGGGAAGTGGCCAATAGGCGCTGTCTTCCCTCTAAGGGAGTTTGGCCCACAAAGCTGCTTCAACCAGGAGCGGTCAGTTATGGGCCGTCTGCTGGCTTTCTTGGCAGTTCCCTGGAAAAGTAAAGAGGGGGGGGACTGCCACTGGAAAGAGGGAGGCACCCAAGGTAACTCCAAAGAAGGGGGTGAGAGGGAGCTCCCTGCACCCATAGACAATGGAGAGGTTTAAGTTTCCTCTCCAGTCAAAGAGTTTTGGAGGTTCCCCTATGAAAGCACAAGGGGGAAGGACTCTCCATTTTTTCAGTGGAGCTGCCCGAGGGTGGCTCCAATGTGTGGATGAGGGGAAATTAAGGGAAGATTTTTTATTTTTTCATCATTAGGCATGGTGACCCGATTCGTTCTGTGAGATGCATACGCTAATCATATGGGACTGGCAGAGCCAGGTGCTGCCATTTTAGGCCACCCCTTCTGTCTGGCGGCTCCACCTTGGGCACAGCATAAAAAGATAGAGAGTGAAGTGAGGAGGAAAGGGGATGTGAGGAAGGTATGGGTGGGAATGAAGCAGATTGTTAAAAACCCACCATCCCAAACTGGAGCTCAGGGGTTAGGGAAGAGTGTCCTGGATATTTGGCTGAGAAGGTCAGCATCTACCTTGTGAAAATAGAGGCTGACCAGAGAAAGTTGTGGGAGAGGTTGTAGGGAAGAAACACAGGCTGACTGAAGGAAGGAGTAGAGGCTAAGCTGGGGACAGATGGGGTGCTGAGTCCCATCAGCACATTGGCCAGGAAGACAAATTACTACACCCCTTACGGAGGTAAAAGGATTAGAAAACTAAGGAGTGTCATATATATATATATTTTTTTTTAATGTAACTTTCTCTTCTGGCATCCACCAGTGAGAGCACAGGTTCCAAATTACAGACTTATTTTGTAGCCAGGTTAATCAAAATTTAAATTAAAGACAAAGGAATAGAAGTCACCACAAAAACAAACAAACAACAGCAACAATAAATATCTACAAGGCCCACTCAGGTGTCTAAGCATGCAGCCAAAATTTTGAATAATTAAATACCATGGAGGAGGTTGAAGGGTTATGAAAGTAAAGTCAAAGTAACATAATATATTTTGTTAATAGGCCAAAATCAAAGTCTATGTGTTAGGCCTCCCATTTAAAGAGCAGCTATTTATCAATATAAACTAGACCTAAATATGGCAAATAAAAGAGAAAGGAAATACAAACCTTGTAATGCAGAGTTTTTCTGAAAATAGGATGATTGTAGACCAGTGCTTATCAAACCTTGATTACCTGGTAGCATTGTAGAAATACCTTTAAAATTCATTGACTTATCCAATGAAACCATGAGAGGGGGAAGAGTCAGTTGCTTTGTGTGAACTTCACTCCTGTATTGACATAACCTTCCTTTTGTAAATGGTGAATGAATCCAATTTTCAAAGAATCTCACTTTAGGAAATTTCATAAGCATCACATTTTGAAACAGTAAACATGATGTTTGCTTCAAGTGACTAAAGATCGAATTAATCATTCTTTTATTGCAAACAAACTGAAATAATTGGGTGAGCAAATTTTAATCATAAGAATATTAGTGATGACAATATGAGAGCCAAAACTCATCCATCATTAACTTAGATTGAAGAGAATCAATGATTGCTTATTCTCTTGATTATAAGTACAGTAAAACTAGACATGAGTATTCTGAGATACAAACCAGCTTTTGAGCAATATTTTGCATTGGGATATGAGCATGCTTCAAAATGCTAACGCTAGGTGGCATAGCGCTCGTGGTACTCAGTTCACCGCCTTCAATACAAATCTCCCATGTTGTATTTACACTGTATGTGATTTTTTTACTTGATTTTGTGAATATTTTGTGTTACATCATGGGTACAAAGAAAGTGAGTGCTAAGGCGAGTAGTGAGAAGAAAAAAATGTATCATGTCAATGGAAATTAAACATGAAATAATCAAAAAACATGAGTGAGGTGTGCAAGTGAGTGATTTAGCCAGACAGTATGAATGCAGTACATCAACGATCTGTACAATATTCAAACAGAAGGATGCTATCAAGAATGTAACGCCTGCCAAAAGGATAACAATTATCTCTAAGTTAAGGACAAGCATCTGTGATGAAATGGAGAGGCTTCTGTTGCTGTGGGTTAAGGAGAAAGAGCTAGCAGCAGATACAATTACCGAGACACTCATCTGTGACAAGGCTAACGCTATTTACAGCAATTTGAAATGGGAGGCATCAACCCTCTATCCTCTGTTAGCTGCCTTCGTCTGTCTCCAAGGTAAGAACTCATAATAAAACCATGTTTTATTTTATTAATATTATATTATTTTATGTACAAGTAAAATATGTGTGTATTTATAGCAATTAAAAACATGTTCTTTCCAATTAATTAGGGTTGATTTTGGTGTTTTGAGAGGGCTGGAATGGATTAAATGTTTTTCCATTATTTATAATAGAGAAAATTTATTGGTAGTTCTAAACTATATTTATAGTAGTTTTCATTTGCAAAAATTATATATTTTAGAAAAGTTGCAATTTATGAGCAACAATTCTAGGAAAGGAAGAAAGATTTAGTGCTGGGGTGATATTCCACATGATAATGTGGAATATCATTCAATGTTAACCATTTAAGGAACCATCACAAGTAGTAACAAGTATCACCATCTCTCCCTTACATCCTGGATAAGATCCATGACCATATACTAAAATTAAAAATGCACATAGGATCAGTGGTCACAGGCAAGTCCAAAGGTAGCAAGGGCCAATTCTCATTAGGAAGGGGAAATATGGGAGATAACATTGGGTTTTGACACCAATTATAGCACCCTTGGCGGTTCCAAGAGTGAGTGTGTACATGAGTACCTCCATTTGGGTACTAGTACCACACATCAGGGATGTAGATATCAGTGCTACTATAGGAGATACCAGTATTCTAACAGCCAGGTTCTGTAACATAGGAAAGAGTGGTTATGTTCTGACGCAAATAAGAGAAGGGAATGATGGCTATGTGTTTGATAATGGGGGGATTTACTTACCTCCACCCAGCTAAGTTTTAGTCTCTCTACCAATGGGTAGCCAGCTTGTGACATCACCCAAAGTTTTGTATCCATACTTGCGGGGATAGAACCCATGCCTCGATGCTAGAATTCAGACACTCTATCCAATGGGCTAGCGAGAGCCTCATGGGACATTATGAATGGAGCCTGATTAGTTTGCCTTCACAGTGGCTGCCATATGATTTAGATACTTGTGGTTTGGATCCCACATTAATCAGTAGGTCCACACTGAAAAATATACATAGGTAGTAATCTTGTATTTCCCTTTCCTAATAGGATGCCGAGCACTAAACTTTCTGGCACCATTATACTTAATCAATCACCAAATTTCTCACCTTGAGAAAAAACATTTGGGCCAGACGCCTCCCACGAAGCATACCTAATGCAAGACCATAAACACATCCTTTGAGATGCCTCAGAAAGGAACAACAGGAAATTATTAAACTACCTTTAGACAAACAATGGCAAGAATTCAATAGAAGTGTTCACAAATACCTTTTCTAGTATCACGATGTTACTAAGCCCTGCCCATCAATTCATCAGAGATTCTAACTCTGGCTCCTGGTTTTGAAATATACAAACCAAAATCTTAAGCTCTTTTGAAATGCATTTTGATAGTCATTTCTAACAAGTTTATCATTACAGTTTCTGACTACACTCACATGTCATCATTAAAACATTGACCAAATTCTACTCAGGCCAGACACAATCTACATATATTATTATGCCTTGATTAGAATTCAAGATTCATAAACTGGTGGAATCATTAGATTGATACTGTTTATTTATATTTATAAAGTTGTTATATATATATATATATATTATTATTAAACTGTTATTGCAAATATTTGATTTCTCTTGTCATGAGTAAAAAAAGTGAGGGGGTAAGGGAAGTTGAATGGATTTTATAGTAGATCAGATGTAAGGCACTTGGACCAAAGAAGGTATTAGACTGGGGTTACTGTAACTAAAGCTATACAAATTAAGCTCACTCCTCAAAAGCAGTAGATTGTGTTAATTTCATCCTGCAGGGCCCAAGGATCACATATATGATATGCTCTCAGAAAAAGGAAAGAAACTACAGACCTTTTAACATTTGTCATGGCAAGAGAAATTGTGAATATATATTTCTCCCAATTAAATAATTTTAAATAGCTGGCACGGGCCAACATCAATGTTGCCTTTCAATGCGAAAAAACGATCTGAAATAGTCTGTCTAAAAATACTAATAAAGAATAAGGCATTTATTATATTCCATGCAAAATTTGCAATCAAATATGTATACATTGGCAAAAGCATCAGATTATCCAAGAGAACGAAGGAAGACAAATGCGACACAAAGCAGAGCCATGGAAGCCTATCATCTAGCTTGTTCCTACACATATGAAATGAAAACCATTTAATTGACACTGATAATGCAAAAATAATTTTATAATTTCCACAAATATATACATAGGCAGCTAATAAGAATCAGCTCTTATAATGGAAATTCCAAACTTCCGATGGGGCGATTCAACATTAATCCCTTGATAAGCATAGGACTCATCCAGCCTTGGATTAAAATTGCTGATGCTCCATACTGCCCTGCCCAACTCCCACTAATTACATTTTAACATATAAATTTGTGTGTCCTTAGGCTAAGCATCTCTCTGTATTCATCAATTCACCATCAATTGAAGATGACGGATGTCTCCATCAAGCAGTTGTTTCGCAAATAAACTGATCCTAACACTGTGCTTTCTTTCCTGCATAAATATATATATATTTTATAATAATAATAATATTGGCACCCAGTTTTAATTCATTATTATTATATACTTGAATCTGTATTATATGATATTGTACTGAATTATCTAGTCTGTACATGGAGAAATGTTATAACTAGAATAATTACTCATTTGACCTACTATATAATTATGGGGTGTTTCAGTGGGATCTTGTACTCTGGTAGTTGCGCTTCTACTTTTTAGAGTGATCCAGATGTCATTGGTTCCCATACTGGCATCCAGCCCTTACCTGTGGCTCCAAGAAGAAGGCATGTTATGACCAACAGCCACACCCTGGCAAACTGTTCAACCAGGTGAGGGTAGCTGTAAAGAGACATGAATTATCTAGTCTGTACATGGAGAAATGTTATAACTAGAATAATTACTCATTTAACCTACTATATAATTATGGGGTGTTTCAGTGGGATCTTGTACTCTGGTGGTTGCTCTTCTACTTTTTAGAGTGATCCAGATGACATTGGTTCCCATACTGGCACCCAGCCCTTACCTGTGGCTGCAAGAAGCCGACATGTTATCACCAGTGGCCACACCCTGGCAAACTGCTCAACCAGGTGAGGGTAGCTGTAAAGTGATTGTTTCCTCAGCGAGAATAACCCCTCCCAACCTGTGGGTTACCCTTGATTGGGATAGGTCTATGGGAGCACAACCCGGAATGAAAAAGCTGTGAGTGGGGTCCCACATTAAGTGGCTTTCGACAAACAGGATGTCTGGCAGACCTCTGCAACCTCTAGCAGTCGATGGTCGTCCTGATTAGCTCAACTCATCTTTCATCTTTTTCTCATCTCTTTCTTTCATTCAGCACTTTCACTCACTCATCTCTTCATTAACCCTTTATCATCAAAAGTCCCTCGGTGACAGGATAAGGTGTAAGTAACAGGCCATGGATGTGGCTGGGAGCTGCGAGCTTGATTCCTGCATGTGGGCGGTGTTGAGGTGATCGCCACTGGCTGAGTGGTGAAAAGGGCTGGCTCAGCATTTGTGTGCTCTCAACATGTCTGAGCAGACAGAAATGGAAGCCTAATTACTCACCCAGGAATGGAGAGGACTGTTACCAAGACTCGGTTTAAAAAAAGGCAGCCTTACAACAACCTGGGCAGAAGACTGCGTCTGCCAAGGCATCCCTGACTGCAGTCGTAAACTTAAGAAAAGAAAAATACCACTTAAGAGTTGCTGAGTGGAATATCAGAACCTTATTAGATAATGAACCCCAAACCAGACATTGATGCAGAACAGCGATTATAGCCCATGAACTAAACAGATACAATGTTTGACATTGTGGCATTGAGCGAAACAAGATTATCAGGCAAAGATAGTTTAACAGAGGTTGATGAGGGATATACAGTCTACTGGAAAGGCTATGATGAATACGAACAGAAAATCTATGGAGTTGGCTTTGCCATACGTAACAAATTACTTGCCAAAATAACTGAATCACCAGTAGGTCTATGTTTACACATGGTACTTGCATCAGTGTAAATGTATCTCGTTGATACATACTGTGTACTGGAGCCACTTGTAACACCATCGGGTGATAAGTACCGTGTTCAGGAGCTACTTGTGCAACGTATCGCGTTGGTAGATACTGTGTTCGTAAGACTTATCTCACTGATGAGTACCAGGTTCTGGCGTCATTTTTGTAATACTTATCCTGTTGATGAGTGCTGTATATATATATATATATATATATATATATATATATATATATATATATATATATATATATATACGAGGGGGAGTCAAAAAGTTCTCAGATAAATGGCATAAAATTTTTATTTGTAATAATACTATAATCATTTTTCTACATAAGCTCCATTAACATCTATACACTTTCGTAATCTATGAATCCAACGGTAAAGACCATCTTTGTAGAATTCACGGGGTTGTCTCTGGCACCAAGTAATGACCTGCTTTTTTGCTTCATCTAATGATTGAAACCGGGTTCCTTTTAGGTGTCCCTTTAAATTTGGAAACAGAAAAAAGTCAGAGGGTGCTAAATCAGGGCTATAAGGGGGATGAGCAAGAGTTTCCCATCGAAATTCCCGTAGCTGAGATCTCACAGCTTTGGACGAATGTGCAGGGGCATTGTCATGGTGGAACAAGATTTGCTTGTGGAGCTTTCCTCGTCGTTTTTTGGCTATTGAAGTTTTCAGCTTCCTTAAAACTCCTTCGTAATAGCTGGATGTAACAGTTTTTTGTCCTTCTAAGAAGTCTATTAAAATAATTCCCTCCGAATCCCAAAAAACTGTAGCCATTATCTTCTTAACGGACCTCTCTGTCTTGAACTTGATAGGCCCTGCTGCCCCCCTTGGGTGCCACTCTTTTGATTGATTTTTACTTTCAGGATCAAACTGATACACCCAAGTTTCATCTCCCGTTACGAGGCGCTCAAAAAAACTATCCTCGTTTGCTTCAATCTTGGTCAAAATAGCCAAAGAAAGGTTGGCCCTATGATTCAGCTGGTCTTCTCGCAACGCTTTTGGGACCCAACGTGCTGAAAGCTTGCTCAGGCCAAGATTTTCAGTTAGAATTCCAAATGCTGAGCCATGAGAGATTTCACATGCATTGGCAACTTCATCAATAGTAATACGGCGATCTTTATCCACTAGATTCCTCACAAGCTCGACATTTTCTGGGTTAATGGAGGTGGAGGGTCTCCCTTCACGTGGATCATCTTCAACTTCTTCTCTGCCCCCCTTGAAGCGCTTAATCCAGTCGTAAACTACCGCTCTACATGGCGAAGAGTCACCATAAACCTGTTGTAGAGCGTCAATAATCTTAACAGGCTTCCAATCAAGTTTAGTCAGGAATTTAATGTTCGCTCTTATCTCAAAATTTGCCATTTTATGGGTTCAAAAAAGTAACCTTTTTGAAGCACATCTAATACAAAGAGTCTCGACAAATTGAATGACGAATTTTGTAGGAATTGTTCAGAAAACATGAAAGTCGTGTTTGACCCTGTATTTACTTGTACAAAATCGAACATTTCAATAATCTGGCATTTGTCTGAGAACTTTTTGACTCACCTACGTATATATATATATATATATATATATATATATATATATATATATATATATATATATATATATATATAAGTGTTATGTTGTATAGATCACGTCTGCTTAGCAAACTTATACTCATATTGAGCTTTATTGTACACTGGCCAGTAATTGCATTGTTATTCAGTTAATCCATTATATCAAATTTATTTAATAAGTTTCATTTCCCTACATATTGCGCACAAAGAATGAGCAATTGTTGATAAAAATTTATCAACCTTACCGGGTGAATAGTTTGAAGATACAATAGCCAAACTCAACATTGCTCTCCCAAAACCTGGTATAAAGCGACAACTTTGCTTATTGTATCAGAAACTGCCGATTGGACCCAATATATTTATAACATTGGTGTCCAGACTTGCTAAATTTATAACATTAGTATCCAGAGGCGATAGATTTATTACATTGGTGCCCAGACCAGGGATCATTCTTTGTGTGGCGTACCCGGGATCATTCTTTGTGTGGCGTACCTGGGATCATTCTTGGTGTGGTGTACTGACCTATATAATTGTTTTTTTTATTTATTTTGTAATATTTGTATCTGTTTTAATGGATCAACTGGTTCATTGTACTGACTCTGAGGAGTCAAGTGCTGCAGCTGCTGACCCGGCTACTCATTTTGCTTTTGGTACTGTCCCAGCCATTACAAAAAAAAGCTTCCATGCTCTTTGGGTGTTCCTGGCTTACCTAAGGAACCAGACAATGTTAGAGAGGAGAGAATTATAAAAAATCGGTAGAACTTTTTACAAAAGGAAAAGACTAAGATAATGAAGTTGAGACGCCAATTTGAAAACTTTACAAATCAGCTGGAGCTCTTCACAAAGAATAATGAGACAGACCCTGTTGTAAATAGAGAGATGGAGAAACTGGATGCTGATGTCATAAAGTTTTTCTGTAAAACTACCAATATTACATCTGGAGATAAGGAGGAGTCTGGGTCTTGTTCTATGCCCAGTGATAACAAGCCAGCTCTTTCTGTTCGGCACAAACCTGAAAACCAGCTCACAGAGCCCAGGTGGAAACATCGATTGGTGAAGACTGATGCTGAAAAGCAGCCCAAGCCCAAGCTCCAGCCTCAGCATAGGAGAAGTAGTAAGCATAAGGAAGGCATCAGTACTGAAAGGGATCTGGTGGAAGCCTTGTCTAGATTAGATGCTAGAAAGGTTCCACCTCCTGTTAAATACAGTATTGCTTCGGGCCAGTCTTTTCTGACCTTCTTACAGGACTTGGAGCAATATTGCAAGAATAGGTATCAAGGAAGTTCAAGCAAATGGACAGCTGCCCTGGAAGAGTTCTTGTCAGGCACTGTGAGTGATGCTTATGAAGCCTTGTATATTCCAGGAGAATCCTATCATGCCTTGAAGAAAAAATTGTTAGCTTGGATGGAAGAGTATCAGGACACTGTAGAAGAATGTAAAAGGAAAAGGTTTGAGAAGGCCAAGCTGCATCTTGGGAAAGCTCTGCGTTTATATGCCGCCCACTTGGAGAAATTGTTCTACCTGGCTTACCCCAGAAAGAAGGCAAGTAACAGCCGGACATTGCATAAGAGGTTTCTTGACACCTCCCCAAATGCCTTCCAGAAACAGGTCTCTTCGGTTAAAGGATTTATGTGCATGCAAGGCCGATAGTTAAACTGGAGCAGTTTCCTATCACTGGCTAGTGCATATGATACTGACCACAATCAGTTAGACTCGTCTGCGGAGTCTGAGCCTGAAGCTCCAGAAGTTTGGGCATCAACCACAGCCCACCGCTCTATTTTTCTTGAGAGTCATTGTAATGAGTCTCAAAGTACTAATTGGGATTACCCAACCAAAGGATCAGGAGCTGTTGCTGCGGCTTCCTTAGGAAGATCTACGAACGGTACCAGGGTTATTGCCAACTCTGAAAGAACTTAAAGTTCTGAAACCAAGAAATGTTTCTACTGTAATAAGAAGGGTCACATCAAGAGTGGATGTTGGCGCCTACATAAGAAATGCTTGGCCAGTGCTCACAGAGGAGGAATAGATCCCGGTCAGTTTCAGGAAGGGTGGAAAATGATTCTGCTGCTTTTGGAAGGAACTCATCACGAAGAGTCACCTTTCAAGAGGATGCTTCTGATACCAGACGTAATAGTTTGGGAAACTAGAAGGCTCTTGATGTGAGTGGGAGCGTCTCATCTGAGCTGAACCCTATGTTCCCTCAGATCACCAGGATACAGATGAGGAAACTTCTAATGAGCTTCATTCTCTTGATGGCCCTACCACTACTGAGTCTGGATCTAATGAAGCTGTGCTCTCTGACCTCAATATATGCTTGAACCTGCCTGAATCTTTACTAGTGTTTCCTGTACAGACATGTGGAGAGGATACTAGAGCTCTGTTAGACACAGGGGCTAGTGTTTCTTTGATTCAGAACTCTTTGGTACAGTCCTTGCCCTTGACTGTTACCATGTTCCCAAAGTGTTAAAGGACCTGGCCAGATTTCTTGGTACCCCACAAGTACAGTATCTGTTTCCAGATAATGTCATGCGCTACCCTCTTATTTTTGGTAGACTTGTTTTCAGATAACAATGTCACTTTTAATCTCTCCTATTCTCAGTTGAGTGGAAAAGCTTCTTGGGGTTCTTGGGAGCTCTATTATATAGATGATAAGGTTCAAACAATCTTCCGTAATTTAGAAGTCTATACAGCTAGGACTGAAGTCATTTCCTATGGCTATCCACAACTGATTACCGTTTCTGTGCCAAAGGCTGTTGAATTGGATAATTCTGCAAAGTTTTATTTTGATGGCTATGGATTCTCCATATCTATCTGGAGAAGCAGGCCTTGTAACGATAACTGCAGGCACTGCTAACTTACTGGTTAGGAAGGTGTCTGGTTCTCATTCTTGAGAAACTCTGCAGTCAGGTCAACTGGTGATACAACAGGCTTGTATAATAGTATTGGATGCCCTTGTTTCATTGGACGCTGAAGTCAATGTGCTTGAGGCTGACTCTGAGGATGTGCTTGAGCAAGTTGATCTGGCACATCTTGATGCATCACAACAGCAGCATGTACTACAGATGATGGCTAAACATAAAGAGGCATTTAGTAAAAGTGATCATGATATGGGTCATGCTAGTGTGACAGCCCACCATATCGAGCTTTATGAGAGGACTCCTATATGGCAGAAACCTCGCAGATTCCCTGAACCAGTGACACAGGAAATAGAAAAACAGTGTGAGGAATTGCTTAAGCTGGATATAATTAACTATAGCAAGAGTCCTTGGTCATCCCTCATAGTTCCCATCAACTACAGGCAGCTCAATAAGGTAACTAAAGGTGACAGGTTCCCAATTCCAAATATGAATATGGTTTTTGGATTGCATGGTATGCAATATTTCTCAACCATTGACCTCATTAAAGGTTATTATGAGGTTAATTTACACCCTGATTCCACTGAATATACAGCCTTCTCCACTTCCCGACACTATTATGAGTTTAAGAGGTTGAGCTTCGGGATGAAGAATGCACCAGGCGCTTTCTAGAGAGAGATGTAGACAGTTCTCAGAGAATTTGACAGCAAACAGGTGGTTGTCTACATAGATGACATATTGATTATGAGTCTGTCCTTTAATGAGCATGTCTCTCTCGTCTCAGAGGTTCTGGCTACCTTGACCAACCACCATATCAAAATTAAGCTCAGCAAATGCTGCTGGTTCAAGAAGGAGGTGAAATTCTTTGGTCACATGATCAGCTCTACTGGACTAAGGAAATGTGATGAGGAGACTGAGGAGATGGAGAATCTTTAGACAAGCTTAAAGAGGCTGTTTGTTCCATTTTGGAATTGGCATATCCTGATTATAGCCCAGATGCTGCAAAGTTGGAGCTTTCTACTGATGCTTCAGGTTTTGGTGCCGGAGCTGTATTGTCTCAGTCACAATCTGGTGAGCAACGTGTAATTGCATATGACTTCATGTCTTTCAGCCCAGCTCAACGCAATTACAGTGCCATAGAGTGTGAACTTGCAGCTATTCGTTGGGCTATGGGAACTCTGTGATTTTTGTTTGGAATCCCTTTCATTTTACACACAGATCATTGTCCTCTGGTCTATATGTATAAAATGAGTAAACTGAATGCCCGCATCATGAGGACTATGAATAAGCTCTCTAAGTTTGACTTTGAAGTGCGCTATAAACCAGGAAAGGATAACCAGATAGCTGATGCTCTTTCTCAAACACATAGCTTTTCAGTGCCACCATTGCCTGATGTTTTCAGCAGCCTTCCTGATGGATTGAGTGTGGCTTGTATTGTTCCTGATGGATTGAGTGTGGCTTGTATTGTTTCTGATGGAGGAAACTCAATGATTATGAGCTTTCTCAAAGTTCTAAGAGATCACCGCAGCTTGTACAATCACTCTTTGAGGGTCCTTGGTTGTTGCACACCTAGAGAAGTATCCTGTTCAGCTTGGAAGGTCCTGTACTGCTGCATTGAAGCTTATGAAGATTTCTGGTCAAGCTCCATCAGAGTTGTTTCTCGTGGCCTTTGCTAATGTTTACAAGTTACAGGTGGTAGTTCATCATTCGGCATGCAACTCTATTAATTATGACCCTACCCCTGCATTGTCTGATGTTAACTCTAGTTGCAGGATACACCTCCAGTATTTGGGAGGGAACCCACTACAACCTTGTGAAGGAGGAAGATCACTACACTCCTGAAAGAAGCAAACCTGACAGTGATATAGACACTCCCGCTACTGAAGAAGACTGATGATCTGAATGATCTTACCGTGTCTATATTATTACCTTCTAATATGGCTTGCAGCGCTACTCACTTGCCGGGTCATTATTGTAGAGTTCTTGTATTGGTGAGCTGTGTTAAATTGTGTGCTGTATTTGCTACAGGTGCTCAGCTCAGCCTTATATCTAAAGATACTCTTGAACAGCTCAATTTGTCATCTGCTATTCATCCCTGTCCTATGAGAATACGCTCATTTGGTAAAATTCTGCTCACTGAAGGGTCTGTTGATATTAAGCTTAAATTTCCACAGAATAGTGATCCTGTTACTGTCTCATGTATTGCCATACCCAATCAAGATCTGCCTTGCTGCCTGTTACTGGGATTGGATACCATAAAACAGCTGTCAGCAAATCTGGATTATGGTACTAAATGTGTTCAGTTTCCAACTAAAGATGGAGTGTGTCTGACCCCTATGTTTCCTCATAATTCTTCTGACATCTCTATTGAGGTGTGCATGGCCCATGATCTAGTTTGTAATCTTTTGAGCATAGAGCAACTAAACCTTTCTCAACAAAGTGATAAGACCTTGAATAAGTTGCACCATGTCATAGCTTCTGGAATTCGTCCTGCTTCTTGGAGATGTGCCGATTTAATTCCTTTCAAGATTCATACGGCTAATATTCACATTCAGGATGGAGTTCTTGTGCATACTTATGATTCCCAGACTTTGCTCATAAGTTCATTCCCTCTCTTGGTCGAGTTAACTGTACATCTACATGGAAATGTAAGCATTCAGCAAATAGGTGGAGTACAGACATTGGTACTCCACAGTGAGTGCACATTGGAGGCTGCTGAAGGCCTTCCATCAGAAAGCCATGTGCCAGACGACAATGCCCAATTCTCAGACAGCATTGAATAACATCCTGAGTATGGGTCCTAGTAGTGGGTGGCCAGGGGCATTTGACTGTTTGATGGCATGCAGTTTAGTTGGGGGGGAGGGTTCATACTAAGTCCTCTGCCACTGGCCAACCACGTACTTACGGATGTAGGGCACAGCATCACAGAAAGGAAGAGGAGCAGGGGTGGAGGTTCCTAGAGATGCAGCTGCCTTGGCAACAGCATCTGCTCTCTGATTTTCTTTTATACCTATGTGGTTAGGAGGTACCCAACAGAATAAAACTTCATGGAATGAGGATAAATAAAAAAGCCACTGTTGGATCTTTGAAACTAGTGGGTGATTTGGAAATAAAAAGACTAAAGCCTCCAAAGAGTTGAGGGAATCAGAATATATTGTAAAAGATCCCGGTGATGAAGAAGCGATGGTATACAGTGCAGCCAGTATCGCGACAAGCTCAGCCGTGAAGATAGAAACTGTATTGGGCAGGCACACAGACACATGATGGGAGGGGAAGATAGCAGAAGCTCCTACCACATCAGAGGATTTAGATCCATCTGTGTAGATAAAAGTGCCTGATTTGTGGCCCAAAGTGTTCATAAAAGAGGCTTCATAGAACCGAAGGCAAGAACTTGGTCTTCGGTTTGCCTGCCAACACCTTGCAAACCCTCACGGGTGGCAATAGCCATTGAGGTACTTTAGGGATCTGATATTGAATAACTGATAATTCCCTCAGTTGACCTGTATCTACAGTCATACGCAGGGCCACCGAGTGAATATTATAGGTGCACTCATATACAGGTGAGTGGGGGGACCTGTTGCAGCCTGAAAAGGTACTGCAGGTTAAAATTAAGGCAGTGAAAGGATAGTGGAAGGACCCCACTCTCTGCATGGAGACTCCATACTGGGGAGGACTTGAATACTCCCAAAGCTAGATGCCTCCCTGTTTCCTAATAGAATTGAGCTTATCTAGGTTTGAGGATGAGGCTGAAGAGTACACCTGTGACCCATAATCCAGCTTAGACTGAATGGATCAAGATTGTATACAAAAGCCACAGGGTATGGCGATCACTTCCCCATGAAACATGTGATAGAAGTTTTAACATATCCATTCTCTTCAAGCAGAGTTTTTTCAAGGCAGGAGAGCTTTGAGTCAAAGATAACCCCAAGAAATTTACAATGAGGCTCAAATGAAATTAGGGAGCCATACAAAGATAAGGTTGGCTGTTCCCAGTCAACTTTCTTGAAATTGTAGAAATGAACTGCCTTTGTTTTTGAGGGTGACAGTTGGAAGCCTTTTGCAGCGGCATTCTTGGCAATGATGTTAATGGCCAGTTGCAATTTACAGATGACAAATGGCAGCTGAGGCGATGCTGATAAAATTGCCAAGTCATCCACATAAAGTGTTGTCATTACCTCTGCAGGAAGATCAGTAATAATGCTGTTGATAGCCAACAAGAAGCAGTTGACGATCAAAATGCTTCCCTGTGGCACGCCCTCTATCTGATCAACAGGCTTCGATATGACATTTCTTACCCTAACACGGAACATGCATCCAGCAAGAAATTGCTGTATGAACCTAGGAAAATGGCCTTTGATACCCCAGTCATATAGTTGCTTCAGGATACCATATCTCCAGGTAGTATCATATGCTTTTTCTATATCAAAAAAGACAGCAATGAAGTGTTGTCTCTGAGAAAGCTTGTCAAATTGAATCCTCCATCCTGACCAGTAGGTCTGTGGTGCATTGTTTCTTTTTAAAACCTGACTGTGAGAGAGAAATAAGGTTGTGTTTCTCTAGAAACCATACCAACCTGGCATTCACCATCCTTTCAAAAAGCTTGCATGGGGAACAGGTAAGGGCAATTGGGTGATAGTGGGTCAGAAGTATCCATTCCTTTCCTGGTTTATGAAGGGAATGTATGATTGCTTCTCTTAACACCGTTTACCTTTATTTAATTGGTCCACTTATCACTGTTTGTTCATAAACAATGCTTAGCTGTCTATTTTCTCCCTCATCTCTTCTGTTCAATCTTAGATGTAGGAATGTGCAGTGTCTTGTTATTGGTATATTCTTGCTTTCTTCCTCAATCAGAGCTGATTTCATATGCTCAATTTCTTCATCTATTTTTTTCAGGTTAGCTTCATTACGATCAGTTGGGACGAAGTTTCTAATATCCTTTTTGTATTTGTCCAATTTCGCTTTTTTTGTAGCGCTTCCTTTCCGATACCAGTACCTATCGGGTTCTGATTGATTTCCAGTAATGTTCTCATGCGATCACTACTTGCTATGCTGATGGGCTGTATGGTAATGTATGGCATGTCTTGGCTGCTTAATGAGGCACCTGGTCTTAAAGCAGTTTTGTTAGTGGTGTCCGTAGGAAAGTCTGGATGGATTCTTTTGAATATGTTAATTTTTAACAACAATTTGAAGTTCTCTCCACTTCCATTTCTATTTTGGCAGCTATTTGCTCTGCACTTTGCATTCAGGTCTCCCATGAATATCATTGGGAGTCTTGTGCTGAAGATAGTCATTAAATTGTGCATAAAAATGAAATTCCTTCTTGGTGGTTGTATCTTGTGTCTAGTATTTATTATTGGCAATATCTCTGTTTCAATTCTAACTGCAAAATAGGCTCCATCAAAGGAATCCATTTCTTTGTAATCTGTGTGCTTTTTGATGGCTATGGATGCATGGTCAAATGCCTTACCTGTTGAATTAGCATTCATGATGTTATAATTTAAGATTTTCATAGCTTTTCTATCTAGGTTTACTTCATGTCCAGATACTAATATAATGTCTGGATCAATTTTCCGAAAGATGTTGCCTAGGGATGAGGTTTTGCCGATCCATCTATTTGTGATGATGTTCTGAGTCTTTGTGGTGTTCTTATATAGGTAGCTGGGTATGGTAGTCTTCAGATATTTAATGTTACAATTGGAGAATTCTATCTGGGCATGTATGTTGTGTGTTGAGCTCAAGTTCCATCTCCTTGCTGAGTAGGGTTCGAGGATTCTAGGGCGAAGGTTATTGGAGTTTTTATGGAAGATAGTGTTATCAACAATGATTTTTCTTATTTGCTGTATGGGTTCTCTGTCATAATGTAGTTTAATTACACCTTCTTGTAGACCATTATCAGTATTCAAATAAGGGTCCTTGTTGTCATGCAAATGTAGAAATTTGGGGATGAGGCTTGATCTTGATCCACAGACGGGTGACCACCCAGCGGCAATCCCCATGGCCTTTGTATCGGCACTACCTGTGAGGACAGGAAAACAGTTAGTATTGTCCTAATGTTACCTGCCTATAAACGCATTCTGACCTTCCATACACTCTCCAGGAAATCTTTCACTGCTACAATCATTCATCCATTTGTCTAGTCACAGAGCCCCAACAGAATGAACAGCCATTCTCTTCCACTCTTTTCTATCACCTTATTCATTTCATTCAGGATGACCTGCATCATTTCCATACTCTCACTAACATACTTGTCGCATTCCAACATGACATGCTCTACTGTTTCATCCTCACCCATGTCACACATTTTACTGCCAGACTCTGGCCATTTGTAAATTCTCGCATTCACATCCATACAATGTGTCCTAGCACAGAAGAGGTCACCACCCAAGCTTCCATCATACCAACTTTCATACCTTGGCAACTTTTTCTCCTTATATAGCTCTAGTGTCCTCTTTCTTTTCATCTCATCCATCCACTTTCTTTGAGCCACATCTTTCACCACTTTGTCTATTTCATTTTTCCACTTCCTCCCATCCCAGTTATGTCCCTCCCCATTAGTATTCAACAATGTCCACTCATACAAACTAAAGTTTGCTACTAGTCAATTTGTTCCAGAAGTCTACCACTCTATTGGTGAAAAAATATTTTCTTAAATCCAACCTACACCCTTGCTTTTTAATTTTCAAGCGGTGACCTCTAGTCCGATTTCCATCATCTAACTCAAAAAACTTGCTAACATCCAATTTATCTATCCCGGAAAAATTTTAAAAAGCTCAATCATATCCCCTCTCACACACCTCCTTTCGAACGAGAACATATTTAATACCCTCAGTCTATCTATATATTCAAGGTGCCTCGGGGAAGGAATAATCTTTGTTGCCCTCCATTGCACTGACTCGAGAAGGTTAATATCGTGTCTAAAATGTGGGGACCATGCCTGTATACAGTACTCTAGATGTGGCCTAACATAAGAGTTATAGAGTTTAAAAATAACCTCCATACTTTTGTAAATGACATTTCTCTTAATAAAACCCAGCACTCTATTTGCCCTATTTCTTGCTTCAATACACTGCTTAGAAAACCTTAATGACTTATCTATTACTAGATCTTATCCTAGATCTTTCTCATCCTCTACTGAGCTCAGGCAATGGCCATCCATTTCATAGTTAAGTTCTCTATTATCTTTTCCCATGTTAATAACTTTGCACTTATCAAGGTTGAAAGTCATTTGCCACTTATGTGCCCAGGATAACAATTTATTTAAATCCCCCTGCACTTTAAAATTATCATCAATATCTTAAACTACAGCTGCTAATTTGGTATCATCCGCAAAAATTGACACTTTATTATTAACTGCCTCCCCAAGATCGTTTATATAGATGACAAATAATAATGGACCGAGAACTGATCCCTGAGGAACCCCACTGATAACATCCCTCCACTCTGACTTTACACCATTTAGCACTACCCTTTGCTTCCTCTCTTTCAGCCACTCAGCTATCCAATTTGAAACACCCCCACATATCCCAATCATTTTTAATTTATGAACTAGTCTCCTATGTGGTACCTTATCAAATGCTTTACTAAAATCTAAGTAAATTATATCTACATTCTCTCCCTTATCTACTTGATCTGTTACAAACTCCAGAAAGTCTAGTAAGTTAGTCAAACATGATCTACCTGATCTAAACCCACGCTGAGCATCGCTGATTAACCCCTCCCTCTCTAGATGTTGGCAAATGCCTTTTTTAACTATTTTCTCAAGAATTTTACAGACTACAGGAGTTAGGCTAACCGGTCTAAAGTTATTTGGATCCTCTTTACTACCCTTCTTGAAAATGGGGACTACATTCGCTCTCTTGGAATCATCGGGTATTTCTCCATATTCCAGTGACCTAGTATATAACTTCTCCAGAGCTATTGAGATACTTTCTACCCCTTCTTTAAGTATCCTAGAAGGAATATTATCAGGGCCGGAGGCCTTGGTAGTATCTAACTCACCTATTAGTCCTTTTATCATTCTCCGATCCACACTAATGTTAGTAAACACCTCTTTCCCTGACACACGAGTACTATACATAAGACTATTTAGTTTCTCCTTTGTAAATACTGATGCAAAATGACAATTTAGTACTTCAACTATTTCCTCATCAGTTTCTCTCACAACCCCTTCATATTTGATAGGTCCTATTTTAACTCTGCCAGACTTGTTATTAATTTTATAGTAACTAAAGAACTTTCTAGGATCTTTGTTGCTATCCTGAGCTAATTTAATTTCTGACACCCTTTTGTTCTTCTTTATAATGTATTTTACCTCATTCCTAGCCATTCTATAATCACTTAAATTTTGAATATTATTTTGTACCTGTAATTTTTTTGTATGTCCTTTTCTTCTCTGAATTTTTTCTAGCTATCTCCTGATTCCACCATAATGGTTTCCTACTTTTGTTCCTAATGGCCTTCATTGGGATACATTGTTCTTGGACTACATTTATTATATGCTTGAAAGTATCCCACATCCCATAAGCATTTTTACCTCTGAATTCTACATCCCAGTCTACCAAATTTAGCAAGCTTCGAAGTTTTACATAATCTCCCTTATGAAAATTTGGAACTTTTTCAGCATTCTCGGTTATTTTACCCTTCTCAATTCCCAAGTTAAAACGAACTATCTGATGGTCACTATTTCCCAATGATTCCCCAACAGTCAATTCTTGAACTAAATGATCACTGTTAGAAAGTACTAAATCTAATATATTGTCTCCCCTCGTTGGCTCATTAACAAATTGATTCAAAAAATTATCCTCAAAGCATTCTATGAACCTCCCACTTGTTCTATCCCTACCTATCATATTTTCCCAGTCCACAGAGTTTAAGTTGAAGTCCCCAATAATAACTGCATCTGTTTCACATCCCTTACTTATTTCCCTTATCATTAGTTCATCCATATCATCAGTCTGCCCAGGTGGCCTGTAAAAAGCTCCCAAATGCACCATTCTATTTTTACTGAACCTAATATCTATCCAAAGTGACTCAACTCCATCCTGCTTTATTGAAGTATTTAAACTTGAAATAATGTTGTTTTTTATATAGATAATTATTCCTCCACCAATCCTACCTGTCCTTTGACTAATGTACATATTATAGCCCTGTAAATCAAATTCACTTATAGTGTCACTAAATTCTATTTCATTAACCCATGATTCAGTAACGCATAATATATCTATATCCTCATTGCTAATATAACTAAATAGCTCATCCTTCTTGTTTCTAAGACTACGAGCATTTGTATAGAAACAATTTAACCCCCCTATCCCTGAAGCACCTCTTGAAACTTGAATGACCTCACCTCTATCGCCTTGGAACCTATTTCTGTTATCTGCCAAGTCCATTCTACTTTCAGTACTATAATGTCCTCTCATAATTCCCTGACCACTATTAGTATCTAGTTTCCCGCCCGCAAAGACCTAATAACACGATCATACTATGATGATACTAAGCTAGGTAGGGCCATTAGGGCTGATTCTGATGCTGTTGTAATGCAGGAGGAATTGACCATTCTGTCCAATTGGGCCGAGAAATGGCAAATGAAGTTTAACATAGACAAATGTAGTGTACTTAGTATAGGTAGAAATAATCCATTGAATAGTTATAAATTAAATGGGAGAATTTTAGGGAGGACCGATTGTGAGAGGGACTTTGGTATTTTGGTAAGTTCAGACCTTCGTCCTAGAAAGCAATGCCTAAATGCTAAGAATAAAGCTAATAGGATATTGGGATTCATTAGGAGGAGTGTAAGCAATAAGAGTGCTGAAGTCATTCTAAAACTGTATCTGGCGCTAGTTAGGCCTCATCTAGACTATGCAGTACAATTTTGGTCACCATATTATAGGAAGGATATTGATTTGCTTGAGTCTGTGCAGAGAAGGATGACAAAGATGATTGGTGGGCTAAGGAACTTACCTTATGGTGAAAGGCTCAGAAAACTAAATCTACATACATTGGAAAGGAGAAGAGTCAGAGGGGAATTGATTGAAGTCTTCAAATGGGTAAAAGGATATAATAAAGGGGATCTGGGTAAGGTTCTTATACTTAGTGAACATGACAGGACACGTAGCAATGGGTTTAAGCTTGATAAGTATAGGTTTAGGAAGGAGATTGGGAGGAATTGGTTTACAAATCGTGTGGTAGATGAATGGAATAGGCTCACTAGACATGTGATAGAAGCCTCCTCTCTGGGTAGTTTTAAGAATAGATTAGATAAATATATGGATGAAGCTGCTAGATGGGACTGACTTTTTTTTATGTACATATGTATATATTTTTCTAAGGAGTGGGAAGATTATATTTTGCGGTTGCATGAATGGACATAATCCTCTGGATGCATTTTATGTATATTGTAGATTAGATCTGACGAACTCCTTAATGGTGACAATGTTGATGACTTTTCTCTGGTAAGAAATCTTTTGTGTGTTGACTGGAACAGGAGCTGCCAAGTGTAGGCCATGAATGGTCTTTTGCAGTCTCCTTCTTTTCTTATGTTCTTACTCCTCCCAAAACACATCTACCCCCCTCCTACTCAAATGCAGTCCATCCATCGCATACATTTCTTTCATTCCAACAAACCTATCCCACACATCCACAAACATAACATCTTCCATCTCACACATCCTCCTCACATAATCATTCAGCCCAATTGCACAAGACATCCATTCTACCCCAACATCCATTCTTGGAAGCACACCTGTCACAACATCTTTCATTCTACTTTCTTTCACCTTTTCAATCAACCTCTTGTACCTCTCACGTAACTCACATGCACCCACTTTCTTCACATCATTCACTCCTACATGTGTAATCACAACCGCATCCCTTGCACAGCCAGACACCAGCTCCTCATACCTATCATGACAGATCTCTCACTCCAGCACCCGGCAAACACACCCTTAAACCATTCAATCTACTTGCATTCAACTTCCTATCCAAATATCTAACTCGCGAATCACCCATCACAAGCACTTCAGTCAGACTCCTATTCCTAACCCCCACAGACCTAACTCCATCCCCACTCCTATTCTCATTCAAACTACCAGTCACTCGAACTCCACCCCCACCCCCGTTACTTCCTCTCTTAGGGCACTGAATCTATTAGTCAAGCTAATAGGTTCTGTGTCCCTCTGACTCACACACCTATTCTCCCCCTGGCTAACAACCTCAACAGAGGCAACCCTATTCTCACAAAGAACAGGAGAAGCCTCCCTAGCTTCATGTTTCCTAACCACTCTCCCCTGTCCCCCATCCTCACTAGGCCTATTTCTAACTAATCTAAGGGGGCTAACTTCACTATCACTAGAACTATCATATCCTACCTCCTCCACCGGCCCTCTACCTTCACCTGAAACATCTAACTGGCCTACCTCACCACCTAACCTATTCCCAGCTCTAGGCCTAACACTAAGTTCCCTCCTGAGCTCAGCAACTAACCCCTCCAGCCTACATATCCTGTCTAAATCCTGCCTTCTCATCCCCTCTAAATCTACAATGCATTCACGCAGCCCACATACAACACATGTATACCCCTCACCTAATACACCACAACCAATGCATACATTCCGACACTCATGCTCACTTTCATCCCCAAACTCCATCACTTATTCAAACAAAGAAAGAACTTAAGTAGTAATAAGAAAAAAAAAGAAGAGCAACTTAGCTTTAGCTGATTGTGGTGAGAAAAAAAAAAAAAACTGTAGAAAAATCTGAAAAATAGATCAACAGACTGAGAGCTCTATGAAACATGTGCTACCTGTTCGAAGGTCAGTCGAAAGTTAATCACACAATTGGGTAAAAACATGTTGGGAGGTGGAATAAATATTATGGGAATACGAGCAGGAAAGCTCACGGGGTATGGATCTTCAGAATTACCAAAATGAGGTTCTCTGGAAAGTAAATAACAGTAATCATGAAAAGTGAAAACAAAAGGGGGAGAAAATTAGGCTGCAATGCAATGTAAACAAACGGCAGCTATTTCACCTTTGAATTTAAAATATAATTAAAAATTCCTTGAGTATTTTGTCTAACACTCAATGTTAACTATCTTCCCGAACTTAAATCTATTACACCGAAAAACACAAAATAAAAAACCGTCACTGAAAAGAGCGGTCTCTGAGAACACATACGATCGCTACCGATGCTTTTAATTAAAGTTTTTTCTTTGTTGGCTTTGTAAATGAGTGACTGTCCTAAAAATGTATCATGTTAAATGGGAAAATAAATAAACTAAAGGTAGGAAGATTTAAAGGAAAAGACACAAGACAAGCTAGTAAGGCAATATAAACATCCATTATCATCAGTCTGCCCAGGTGGCCTGTAAAAAGCTCCCAAATGCACCATTCTATTTTTACTGAACCTAATATCTATCCAAAGTAACTCAACTCCATCCTGCTTTATTGAAGTATTTAAACTTGAAACAATGTTGTTTTTTATATAGATAATTATTCCTCCACCAATCTTACCTGTCCTTTGACTAATGTACATATTATAGCCCTGTAAATCAAATTCACTTATAGTGTCACTAAATTCTATTTCATTAACCCATAACATAACATAACATAACATAATTTCACGCATGACAAAAGCCACAAGGGCCTATCAAAGGTCATCCGTATCCATCAAATCCCACCCACATAATGCATCCATAGGATTTTGTCAGATCATGCATCTACAATATACAATTTAACAATCCATAGGAATGTCCAACCATGCATCTACAATATATAATTTAAAGCCTCCATAGGAGTCTGTCAAAAACAAAATCAAAGTCCCCCAAAATATAAAATAAAAAGAAACTGCATCCACAGGAATAAGTCAAGAAACATATCCACATACCAAAAAGTAAGAAATTAACCCTCCATCCCTATATAATCATCTAATCTGCGCTTGAAAACATTCAAGTTTGGGCTGTCTACAGTCTCAGGTGGCAAACTATTCCAATAATCCACCACTCTGTTAGTGAAAAAATATTTTCTAACATCCAGTCTGCACCTCTGTTTTTTAATCTTTAAGTGGTGGCCTCTAGTTCTATTACTACCTTCTAACTCAAATAACTTGCTGAAATCCAATTTATCCATCCCAGAAAAGATTTTAAAAAGCTCAATCATATCTCCCCTCACACACCTTCTTTCAAATGAAAACATATTAAATACCCTCAGCCTATCTTCATATTCAAGGTGCTTCAGGAATGGTATTATTTTTGTTGCCCTCATTTGTACTGACTCTAATAAGTTTATATCATGTCTAAAATGTGGTGACCATGCCTGTATACAGTACTCTAAATGTGGCCTGACATAAGAGTTGTATAGTGTAAGGATGACCTCCTTACTCTTGTAGCTAAGATTTCTTTTAATGTAACCTAGCACCCTATTTGCTCTATTTTTTGCCTCAATACACTGCTTTGAAAATTTTAGTGACCTATCTACTACTACTCCTAAGTCCTTCTCAACTTCAACTGAATTAAGCCAATAACCATCCATCTCATAGCTAAATTCCCTATTATCTCTCCCCATGTTAATAACTTTACATTTATTTAGGTTAAAAGTCATCTGCCACTTCTGAGCCCAAGCTAACAACTTATTTAAGTCACCCTGCACTTTAAAGTTACCCTCAACCTCTTTGACTACAGCTGCCAATTTAGTGTCATCAGCAAAAATTGATACTTTGCTATTTACACCTTGCCCAAGATCATTTACATAGATTATAAATAATAAAGGGCCTAAAACTGATCCCTGAGGTATGCCACTAATAACATTCCTCCACTCTGACCTCACTCCATTCAGTACAACTCTCTGTTTCCTATTTTTCAGCCATTCAGTTATCCAATTTAAAATGTTCCCACATATCCCATGCAGCTTTAATTTATGAACTAGTCTTCTATGTGGAACCTTATCAAAAGCTTTGCTGAAATCTAAGTAGATCACATCAACTTTCTCCCCCTATCTAAGACTTTAGTTACATAATCCATAAAATTCAGTAAATTAGTTAAACACGATCTACCCTTTCTAAAACCATGCTGAGCATCATTAATTAACCCGCTACTCTCTAGATGATCAGAAATTTCCTTCTTAACCCTCTTCTCAAGAATTTTACAGACTATAGAAGTTAAGCTTACCGGTCTAAAGTTATTTGGGTCCTCTTTGCTTCCCTTTTTAAAAATTGGCACTACATTTGCCAATTTCCAATCATTTGGTATTTCTCCAGACTCTAGTGATCTAATAAATATCTTCTCAAGAGCTACTGCAATACTTTCTACACCTTCTTTGAGTATCCTAGAATGAATGTTGTCAGGGCCAGATGCCTTACTAGTATTTAACTGCATTATAATCCTTTTAATTTCTTCTCTGTCTATATTAATAGAATTTATCACTACTTCCCTTGACCTAGAATTATCATCAATTAATCTAACTGGTTTCTCTTCTGTGAATACTGAAGCAAAATGATCATTAAGGACCTCTACTATTTCCTCATCAGATTCTTTCAAAACCCCTTAACATAACATAATTACACGGATGACAAAAGCCACAAGGGCCTATCAAAGGTCATCCGCCTCTGTCAAAACCCACCCACAAAAAGCACCATCACCGGGGGAAGACAAAATCAAAGTCCCCCACAATATAATATAACAGATGACAAAAGCCACAAGGGCTCATCATAGGTCATCCGGGTCAAACGGCCTCTTTTTTAAGGCACCCAAACTCCCAGGAAAACTACATGCAGAGGATTGCATCCAGAAACAAGGGTATCACCAATCAAGGCTTGTCAAGAACTAAATCATGCAGCTATAGATATATACAAACAATATTAATATATACAAAACTTAGGAACCATCACAACCTTCCCTTCCCATAAACTCATCCAACCTACTCTTAAATACATTTAGATTTGGACTACCTACTACCCTCTGCGGCAATTTGTTCCAGAAGTCTACCACTCTATTGGAGAAAAAATATTTTCTTAAATCCAACCTACACCCTTGCTTTTTAATTTTCAAGTGGTGACCTCTAGTCCGATTTCCATCATCTAACTCAAAAAACTTGCTAACATCCAATTTATCTATCCCGGAAAAAATTTTAAACAGCTCAATCATATCCCCTCTCACACACCTCCTTCATATTTAATAGGCCCTATTTTATCACTGTTAGACTTATTATTGATTCTATAGTAGCTAAAGAATTTTTTAGGATCTTTATTATTATTCTTAGCTAAATTAATTTCTGCTGTCCTTTTGGTCTTCTTAATAATCTTATTTAGTTCATTCCTGGTTGACCTATAATGGTTTAAATTATCTAAACTACTCTCACTTTGTAATCTCTGGTACACCCTTTTTTTCTCTGAAACTTTATTAGCTATTTCTTGATTCCACCATAATGGTTTCCTACATTTCTTCCTAATAGACTTCATCGGAATACACTGTTCCTGAACCATGATTAATATAGTCTTAAAAATATCCCACATCTCATAAGTATTCTTTCCATGGAATTCTATATCCCACCTAATCTGATTTAGCATGCTGCGTAATTTATCGTAATCTCCCCTATAAAAATTTGGAATTCTTGTGGAGTTTGTCGCTGTTCACCCTTAACTATTTGCAAATTAAACCCAACCATCTGATCACTGTTTCCCAATGATTTCCCTACACTCAATCCTTGAACTAAGTGATCATCATTTGAAAGAATTAGATCTAATATATTGGCACCCCTTGTTGGCTTAAAACTTTTTTTGTTGGGTCAAAAAGTTATCCTCAAAACACTCCATAAACTTACAACTTGCTCTATCTCTTCCTATCATATTTTCCCAGTCTACAGAAGTTAAATTAAAGTCACCAAGAATAACTGCATCTTCTTTGCATCCTTTTTGTGGGTGGGTTTTGACGGAGGCGGATGACCTTTGATAGGCCCTTGTGGCTTTTTTACATCCGTGTAATTATGTTATGTAATTATGTTATGTTATTAACTCATCGATGCAATCAGTCTGTCCTGGTGGTCTATAAAAAGCTCCCAAGGGTATTTTCCTATATTTACCAACCTTAATATCTATCTATAATGATTCACCTTCTCCTTGCTTTATAGAGTTATTTAGATTTGAAGAAATGCTATTTCAGATATAAATAATCAACCCACCACCAGTCCTATCTCTCCTTTGACTAATGTACATAGCATAGCCTTCTAGTTCAAATTCACTGACATTATCATTAAATATATTTTCATTAACCCATGATTCAACTATACATATTATATCTATATCTTCATGAATGATATAACTAAATAATTCATCCCTCTTATTTCTAAGACTACGAGCATTTGTGTAAAGACAACTCAGCCCACCTATCCCTGAAGCACCTGAGGGCCTATCTGGCTTTGTCAGTTGGCTGTCTGGCTTTGTCAGTTGGCTGTCTGGCTTTGTTCTGGAAGGTTGTCTTACACGAGCTCCTGATTCTCATTGTAAGATTGGGATATAATACTGATTTGGGTGTGTAATTTTTCTTGTATTTATTTAATACATCAATCACTGTATAATAAATACATTAGTGATTAATACTTTTGGGGAAGATAACTGGCAGCAATCCTGAGCAAGAATTTTTATTTTGGTGAGTGTTAACTTTTTCATTAGTAAATTTCTGAGAGTATGGCTTTTTGTATAGATGGTGAGAGCATGCCGTTTGAAAGTAGTGTGTATGTGGTGTGTGATGCATGTGGAGTTGAAAGGAGAGTGAATGTAACTGAATGCCGTGTGTGTTTTCTGGAAGGGGAGGTTAGGAGGTTGAGTGGGGAATGTAAGAGGTTGAATGATTTGGTGTTTGAGGTGAGAAGAGATGCAAGTGTGCGATTGAAGGGTGAGATTAGTGCTAAGAGGGTGGAAGATAGGGCTAGGACTGGGAACAGTGTGGAAGTTGTGAGTGATGATGAATGGTGGGTGAAAATGGATAGGATAGATAAGTTAGGACAGGTTAGGTGTGTGAATGAGAGGGACATAGAACCTGTTAGGTTGACTAACAGATTCAATGTCCTGAGAGAGGAAGAGTGTGAAAGTGATTTGCCTGGTGTGATTGTGGATGAAAGCAGGATGGGTGGTAGCGTGACTGAGAGCAGGAGGGAGGGTAATGTTAGGCCAAGGCAGAATAGGAGAATGACTGAGGTGCTAGTTATGGGTGACTCTCAGATTAGGTATTTAGATAGGAAGTTGAGTGATAGCAAGTGGAAGGGAATGAGAGTTTGTCTGCCGGGTGCTGGTGTAAGTGATGTTTGTGAGAGGTATGATAGGCTGGTTTCTGGGTGTGAGAGGGATGCAGTTGTGATTACGCATGTGGGAGTGAATGATGTAAAGAAGGTGGGTACATGTGAGTTACGTGAGCAGTATAAAAGGTTAGTTGAAAGGATGAGTAAAAGCAGGGTAAAAGGTGTTGTTTCTGGTGTGCTTCCGAGATTGGATGTGGGGGTAGAATGGTTGTCGCGTGCAATTGGTTTGAATGAATTTGTGAAAGGACTGTGTGAGGAGCTAGGATTGGTGTTTGTAGATGTCTGGGGAGGGTTTTACGGGAATAGGAGGTTGTATGCGATGGATGGGCTCCATCTTAGTCAGGCAGGTGTTGAGGTTCTATGGGGGGAGCTGGATAGTGTGATTAGGTCCTTACGGGTGGGAAACTAGAAGCTGTTAGAGGTAAGGGAATAACAGGAATAGAGGGCAGGTGTAGGAAATGGAAGGGATGCAGTGATAGAGGAATAGCTAGGGGAGAGGGCATACTGATGCGTTATAGGGGGACTAATGCACAAGTGAATGAGCAGATAACTAGGAATAAAAAAGCACAATGCAATGAAGATGGGAATAATAAAAAAAACTTAAAAATATACTACACAAATGGTCGGAGTATAAGGAATAAGATAGATCTCTTAAGAGCGTTAGCGAGTGAAGAGAATTTTGATATAATTGCGATAACAGAGTCATGGCTTGATTTGGCAGGTAATCACTTTAAACCTGAGGTTGAGATTGAGGGCTTTAACATGTTCCATACAGATAGGAATAGGAAGAGAGGAGGAGGGGGTTATTATTTATATTAAAGATAATCTCCAGTGTTGTGTAAACAGTACAATTAAATTAGATGATAACACAGAGTCATTATGGCTAAATGTAAAGGAAGGTAAAAACAAGCTTGTCTTAGGATTATTATACAGACCACCAAATCTTAGTAAGGAAGCTTCAAATCTTCTGTGGCAGGAGATTGAACGGGCATGTAGAAGTAAGCATGTGTGTATAATGGGCGATTTTAATTACAGAAATATAGACTGGGAAGCTCTTGTGGGTGATCAGGAGGCTGAGGAATTTTTGAATGTTGTCCAAGATAATTTTCTGAGGCAGATTATTAACGAACCCACTAGAGGTAATAATATACTGGATTTAGTTCTGACAAATAGGGAAGAAGTTATTAAGGATACTGAGATTGGAGGAAATTTGGGTAATAGTGACCATTGTGAAATTAGATTCAAGATGAAATGGAATGGTATTGATAGTAGCATGAACAATGTTAAAATTCCTGACTTTAGAAGAGCAAATTATAATGGGCTCAGGACTTACCTGGAGGCAGTTGTACAGAAACCAGGCAATGAAATCAATTCAGGAATAGATTCAATGATATCAGTTAGTGGAGACAATAATCACCAGGAGGAAGAGATTACAATTGAAGAGGAGTATGAAAGAATAATTGAGCAATTAATTACAGGTCAGATGATTAACATTCCATATAAGGAGATTAGGACTAAAAATAATGACCCAAAATGGATGACAGATAAAATTAAGCATTATATTGGCATTAAAAAGGGCATTTATAGGAAAATAAAAAATGGAGAGGATCACTTAAGGCAGAGATATAATGAACTAGCAAGAGATGTTAAAAAGTTAGTTAGAGTAGCAAGGAGAAATTATGAAATTAAAGTGGCAAATAGGGCAAAGGAAGATCCTAAAAGTTTTTATCAATTATACAAAACTAAGGTTAGAGATAAAATAGGCCCACTTATAGATTCCAATGGAGAATTAGTGAGTGATAGGGACTCAATGGCTGGAATGCTAAATGACTTTTTTCTCTCAGTATTTACACAGGAGGATACTCTAAATATACCTGAGGTGTCAATGATCTTTCGGGGTAATGATGAAGAGAAATTAAAGGATATCTTGATCACAAAGGAGATAGTGACAAAGGAAATTGATAAAATCAAAAGTAGTAAGGCACCCGGTCCTGATGAGCTCTTTCCTAGAATTTTGAAAGAATGTAAGGATGTGTTAAGTGAGCCCCTAGCATGCATATTTAGAAAATCATTGGAGAGTGGCATTGTGCCACTGGCATGGAAGAAAGCCAATGTGATACCTATATTTAAGAAAGGGGATAAAACAAATATGTCTAATTACAGACCAGTAAGTTTGACTTCAGTGGTAGGGAAAATGATGGAATCTATTATAGCAAGGAATATTAGAGATCACTTGGATAAGCATAAGTTGATAAAAGAATCACAGCATGGCTTTAGTAAGGGTAAATCCTGTCTGACTAATTTGCTGTCTTTTTATAGTAAGGTGTATGAAGCAGCAGATAATGATGAAAACTATGATATTTTATACTTGGACTTTAGTAAGGCTTTTGATCGAGTGCCACACTTACGACTTCTGAGCAAAGTTAAAGCACACGGGATCGATGGCAGTATATTTAGGTGGATTCAGTCATGGCTTGGTGACAGACAGCAAAGAGTTAGTATAGATGGAGTTAAATCTGAGTGGGGGTGTGTTAGCAGTGGAGTTTCTCAAGGATCTGTTTTGGGTCCCTTGCTATTCTTAATTTATATTAATGATCTTGACATAGGTATAAGTAGTGACCTGAGTAAATTTGCTGATGATATAGTCTTAAAAATATCCCACATCTCCATGGAAAGAATACTTATGAGATGTGGGATATTTTTAAGACTATATTAAACATGGTTCAGGAACAGTGTATCCCGATGAAGTCTATTAGGAAGAAATGTAGGAAACCATTATGGTGGAATCAAGAAATAGCTAATAAAGTCTCAGAGAAAAAAAGGGCATACCAGAGATTACAAAGTGAGAGTAGTTTAGATAATTTAAACTATTATAGGTCAACCAGAAATGAACTAAATAAGATTATTAAGAAGACCAAAAGGACAGCCGAAATTAATTTAGCTAAAAATAATAATAAAGATCCTAAAAAATTCTTTAGCTTTATAGAATCAATAATAAATCTAACAGTGATAAAATAGGGCCTATTAAATATGAAGGGGTTTTGAAAGAATCTGATGAGGAAATAGTAGTGGTCCTTAATGATCATTTTGCTTCAGTATTCACAGAAGAGAAACCAGTTAGATTAATTGATCATAATTCTAGGTCAAGGGAAGTAGTGATAAATTCTATTACTATAGACAGAGAAGAAATTAAAGGGCTTATAATGCAGTTAAATACTAGTAAGGCATCTGGCCATGTCAACATTCATTCTAGGATACTCAAAGAAGGTGTAGAAAGTATTGCAGTAGCTCTTGAGAAGATATTTATTAGATCACTAGGGTCTGGAGAAATCGCAAATGATTGGAAATTGTCAAATGTAGTGCCATTTTTTAATAAGGGAAGCAAAGAGGATCCAAATAACTTTAGACCGGTAAACTTAACTTCTATAGTCTGTAAAATTCTTGAGAAGATGGTTAAGAAGGGAATTTCTGATCATCTAGAGAGTAGCAGGTTAATTAATGATGCTCAGCATGGTTTTAGAAAAGGTAGATCATAACATAACATAACATAACATAATTTAACGGATGACAAAAGCCACAAGGGCCTATCAAAGGTCATCCGTATCCATCAAATCCCACCCATATAATGCATCCATAGGATTTTGTCAGATCATGCAGCTACAATATACAATTTAACAATCCATAGGAATGTCCAACCATGCATCTACAATATATAATTTAAAGCCTCCATAGGAGTCTGTCAAAAACAAAATCAAAATCCCCCAAAATATACAATAAAAAGAAACTGCATCCACAGGAATGAGTCAAGAGACATATCCACATACCAAAAAGTAAGAAATTAACCCTCCATCCCCATATAATCATCCAATCTGCGCTTGAAAACATTCAAGTTTGGGCTGTCTACAGTCTCAGGTGGCAAACTATTCCAATAATCTACCACTCTGTTAGTGAAAAAATATTTTCTAACATCCAGTCTGCACCTCTCTTTTTTAATCTTTTAGGCCCTTTAGATCGTGTTTAACTAATTTACTGGATTTTATGGATTGTAACTAAAGAATTAGATAGGGGTGAAAAAGTTGATGTGATCTACTTAGATTTCAGCAAAGCTTGTGATAAGGTTCCACATAGAAGACTAGTTCATAAATTAAAGCTGCATGGGATATGTGGGAACGTTTTAAATTAGATAACTGAATGGCTGAAAAATAGGAAACAGAGGGTTGTACTGAATGGAGTGAGGTCAGAGTGGAGGAATGTTATTAGTGGCGTACCTCAGGGATCAGTTTTAGGCCCTTTATTATTTATAATCTATGTAAATGATCTTGGGCAAGGTGTGAATAGCAAAGTATCAATTTTTGCTGATGACACTAAATTGGCAGCTTTAGTCAAAGAGGTTGAGAGGGTAGCTTTAAAGTGCAGGGTGACTTAAATAAGTTGTTAGCTTGGGCTCAGAAGTGGCAGATAACTTTTAACCTTAATAAATGCAAAGTTATTAACATGGAGAGAGATAATAGGCAATTTAGCTATGAGATGGATGGGTATTGGCTTAATTCAGTTGAAGATGAGAAGGACTTAGGAGTAGTAGTAGATAGGTCACTGAAATTTTCAAAGCAGTGTATTGAGGCAAAAATTAGAGCAAATAGGGTGCTAGGTTACATTAAAAGAAATGTTAGCTACAAGAGTAAGGAGGTCATCCTTAAACTATACAACTCTTATGTTAGGCCACATTTAGAGTACTGTATACAGGCATGGCCACCACATTTTAGACATGATATAAACTTATTAGTCAGTACAAAGGAGGGCAACAAAAATAATACCATCCCTGAAGTACCTTGAATATGAAGATAGACTGAGGGTATTAAATATGTTTTCATTTGAAAGAAGGTGTGTGAGGGGAGATATGATTGAGCTTTTTAAAATCTTTTCTGGGATGGATAAATTAGATTTCAGCAAGTTATTTGAGTTAGAAGGTAGTAATAGAACTAGAGGCCACCACTTAAAGATTAAAAAACAGAGGTGCAGACTGGATGTTAGAAAATATTTTTTCACTAACAGAGGGGTGGATTATTGGAATAGTTTGCCACCTGAGACTGTAGACAGCCCAAACTTGAATGTTTTCAAGCGCAGATTGGATGATTATATGGGGATGGAGGGTTAATTTCTTACTTTCGGTATGTGGATATGTTTCTTGACTCATTCCTGTGGATGCAGTTTCTTTTTATTGTATATTTTGGGGGACTTTGATTTTGTTTTTGACAGACTCCTATGGAGGCTTTAAATTATATATTGTAGATGAATTGTAGGACATTCCTATGGATTGTTAAATTGTATATTGTAGATGCATGATCTGACAAAATCCTATGGATGCATTATGTGGGTGGGATTTGATGGATGCGGATGACCTTTGATAGGCCCTTGTGGCTTTTGTCATCCGTGAAATTATGTTATGTTATGTTATGTTAAGTAGGGCCATTAGGGCTGATTCTGATGCTGTTGTAATGCAGGAGGAATTGACCATTCTGTCCAATTGGGCCGAGAAATGGCAAATGAAGTTTAACATAGACAAATGTAGTGTACTTAGTATAGGTAGAAATAATCCATTGAATAGTTATAAATTAAATGGCAGAATTTTAGGGAGGACCGATTGTGAGAGGGACTTGGGTATTTTGGTAAGTTCAGACCTTCGTCCTAGAAAGCAATGCCTAAATGCTAAGAATAAAGCTAATAGGATATTGGGATTCATTAGGATACGTGCAAGAAATAAGAGTGCTGAAGTCATTCTAAAACTGTATCTGGCACTAGTTAGGCCTCATCTAGACTATGCAGTACAATTTTGGTCACCATATTATAGGAAGGATATTGATTTGCTTGAGTCTGTGCAGAGAAGGATGACAAAGATGATTGGTGGGCTAAGGAACTTACCTTATGGTGAAAGGCTCAGAAAACTAAATCTACATACATTGGAAAGGAGAAGAGTCTGAGGGGAATTGATTGAAGTCTTCAAATGGGTAAAAGGATATAATAAAGGGGATCTGGGTAAGGTTCTTATTCTTAGTGAACATGACAGGACACGTAGCAATGGGTTTAAGCTTAATAAGTATAGGTTTAGGAAGGAGATTGGGAGGAATTGGTTTACAAATCGTGTGGTAGATGAATGGAATAGGCTCACTAGGCATGTGATAGAAGCCTCCTCTCTGGGTAGTTTTAAGAATAGATTAGATAAATATATGGATGAAGCTGCTAGATGGGACTGACTTTTTTTTATGTACATATGTATATATTTTTCTAAGGAGTGGGAAGATTATATTTTGCGGTTGCATGAATGGACATAATCCTCTGGATGCATTTTATGTATATTGTAGATTAGATCTGACGAACTCCTGTAAAGGGTGACAATGTTGATGACTTTTCTCTGGTAAGAAATTTTTTGTGTGTTGAATGGAACAGGAGCTGCCAAGTGTAGGCCATGAATGGTCTTTTGCAGTCTCCTTCTTTTCTTATGTTATCTCATTTCCCTCCTTCCCCAACCCTGTACTCTTGTATTTTCCTGACCACTATCACTACTCAAGTAATTTAACCCTAAAGCACTTCCATTAGCCTGCCTACCTTCTACAAATCTGTGTTTACTTCCTATCCCTGCCTCACTTTGAGCCATTAAATTTCCCTGACCACTATCAAAACCTAGTTTCCCGCCTCTAAAGACCTAATAACACTATCTAATTCCCGCCATAAAACCTCAACCCCATCTCGGCTCAGATGGAGTCCATCCATCGCATACAAACCCTTATTCACATAAAACCCACTTCAAACATCTACAAACACCAATCCTGACTCCTCGCACAAACCTTTCACATATTCATTCAACCCCATTGCACGAGACAACCATTCCATCCCCACATCCATTCTCGGAAGCACACCTGAAACAACGCCTTTTACTCTACTTTCACACATCCTTTCAATCAGCCTTTTATACTGCTGTCGTAACTCACAAGTACCCACCTTCTTTATATCATTTACTCCGACATGTGTAATCACAACTGCTTCCCTCTCACACCCAGATATCAACCTATCATACCTCTCACACACATCATTTACACCAGCACCTGGCAGACAAACTCTCACTCCCTTCCATTTACTTTCACTCAACTTCCTATCTAAATACCTAATCTGAGAGTCACCCATCACAATCACCTCAGTCATTCTCCTATTCTCTCTAGGCCTAGTATTACCCTCCCTCCTGCTCTCACTCACTCGACCTCCTATTCTACTTTCAGGCACGGCCAAACCAGACAAATCTCTTTCAAATTCTTCCTCTCTCAGAGCATCAAATCTGTTAGTTAGCCTAACAGGTTCCATGTCACTCTCATTCACACACCTAACCTGTCCTAACTTATCTATTCTGTTCACTTTCACCCACCACTCATCATCACTTACTTCTTTCTCTCCAGTCCCTGTTCTAGGCCTAACTTCCTCCCTCCTGGTCCCAATCTGACTCTTCAAACGTACACTTGCATCTCTTCTCACTTCAGACACTAAATCGTTCAGTCTCAAGCATTCTGCACGTAATCGACTCACCTCCTCAGTCAAAGCACATACACAGCACTCAGACACATTCACTCTCCTCTCTACACCACAGACATCGCACACTACTTTCAAAAGGCATACTCTCTACATCCAAACAGTCAGCCATACTTAAACAAGAACAATAATAGAAACAAAAACTTACGAACAACAAGAATTTGACCCAAATTTGTGCATGCAAGTTTAAAACCTGCTAATCAAGATGGCCAAACAAATGTCACTTTCTTACCAAAACAAAATAACCACAATTTTTATACAAAATAACCACAATTTAACTTCGTTATATTAACCAAATATATGATCTAATAACTTAATATTTATGTTTATGTCACACACCAAAGTATATCAAATAATCAAAATATTCTGAGAGCTCTACGAAACACATGCTACCTGTTCGAAGGTCAGTTGAAGACTGATATAACTAAATAGCTCATCCTTCTTGTTCTAAGACTACGAGCATTTGTATAGAAACAATTTAACCCCCCTATCCCTGAAGCACCTCTTCCAACCTGAATGACCTCACCTCTATCGCCTTGGAACCTATTTCTATTATCTGACGTCCATTCTACTTTCAGTACTATAATGTCCTCTCATAATTCCCTGACCACTATTAGTATCTAGTTTCCCACCCACAAAGACCTAATAACACGATCATACTCCTCCCACAACACATCTACCCCCCTCCTACTCAAATGCAGTCCATCCATTGCATACATTTCTTTCATTCCAACAAACCTATCCCACACATCCACAAAAATGAAACCTTCCATCTCACACATCCTCCTCACATAATTATTCAGCCCAATTGCATGAGACATCCATTCTACCCCAACATCCATTATTGGAAGCACACCTAACATATAACATATCATTTCACAGATGACAAAAGCCACAAGGGTCTATCAAACGTCATCTGTATCCATCAAATCCCAATTATAAATAAGTGCAGCACACCTTAGTTACTACAAATATATATTGAAAGGGTAAATATGTAGATAAGCGGCCCGGCCGCAAAAAAAATTGTGTGTAAATATTATCGTTCATTCGTGTCGGAATATTCATGCGCGTTTGAGTCCTTTTTGAATTATTATTCTATAAATTAGGATTATATATTGGAGGGCTGTGCCCCCCAGACCACCCCCCCAATTTAATGACGGCAGCAGACAGTCATGGTTAATGGTGAAAGGTCCAGCTGGAAGAGCGTCATAAGCGGGGTACCGCAAGGCTCCGTACTCGGACCTCTGCTGTTCGTAATGTACATCAACGACCTACCAGAATCGATGTCCAGTGAGAGCCAACTATTTTTGTACGCTGATGATACGAAAATATTCAGGTCTATTAAAGATGTTGATGAGTGTAGAAAACTACAGGATGACATGGTTGAACTTAAGGAGTGGTCAAATAAGTGGCTCTTGAAATTCCATCCTGATAAATGTAAAGCTATGAGGATTGGTAAATCAGAAATACCACATGGTGATTATGTCATGGAGCAGAGCTTAACACTCACCAATGAAGAGAAAGATCTAGGGGTAATAGTTGACAAGGACTCATAAGTCGTACCAAATCGTGTCTTGATGTAGAGGTCTTTCGATCATTGTTTGTGGCCTTGGTCCGACCAATCCTGGAATATGCAAGCCCAGTATGGAGCCCTTATAAGGTAAAAGACATAACAGCACTGGAAAATGTTCAAAGAAGAGCTACGAAGCTAGTACCATCCCTAAAAGACTTGTCATATGAGGAGCGTTTAAGGAAATTAAAGTTACCAACACTGGCATACAGAAGAGCTAGGGGTGAAATGATTGAAACTTACAAAATATTGCAAGGGGTATATGATGAGGTGGCATGTCAGGGGCTTTTTGAGCTGCAAGAGGATGGTCGCACCAGAGGACATAGCAAGAAGCTTTACACCAAGAGGTCAAGACTTAATATTAGGAAGAACTTTTTCTGCAACAGAGTAGTAGAAAAATGGAATGACCTACCAGAATACGTAATATCTGCTGAAAATGTTTTGAAATTTGAAATTGCACTTGATAGGGTATGGGGTGGCCAGCCGATAAAGTATGACTATAGGGCTAAATTAGAAAAAATAGAAACGTCCACCCAAGACACACAACTAACGAGGTCATTGATGAGGAGCCGGGTCACATAGACTGAATAGCCTCCAACCCGGGCAACGTCTGTGAGTATCTGTGAGTAGTGTAGTCCCCCCATTGTGTTTACCCCCACACGAGCCGTCAACTTAAATGTACTCCAAAAACGTGAAACATTTTGGAACACGGACGAAATAGTACGTCCCATCGTTCGCGCCGATAATCTACAGATTTACCATTGAAAGATTAAGTTAATGAAATATTAGTTATGCGGAGCTAATCAGATATGTCAACACCATATAAAATGCGTCAACAGTCCCATTAACGTAAATGGTGAAGTTCAAAGCTTGAGCTTGAGCTTGATTGCACAGGAGCCTCACATGATGGGAGGCTGGCCTTTGTAACGGCGGCACCTGTAAAGGAAAATATAGAAAAACGGAAAAAGGAGAAAAGAAAAAAAGAAAAAAGGTACATAGCACTCTCTCGTTCTCAACTGCGCCACTTCCGTTTTTTATTCCTGTACTCTACTTCTGATACACCACATCTTATGTTAGGCCACATCTAGAGTACTGTATACAGGCATGGTCCCCACATTTTAGACACGATATTAACCTTCTCGAGTCAGTGCAACGGAGGGCAACAAAGATTATTCCTTCCCTGAGGAACCTTGAATATATAGATAGACTGAGGGTATTAAATATGTTCTCGTTCGAAAGGAGGTGTGTGAGAGGGGATATGATTGAGCTGTTTAAAAATTTTTCCGGGATAGATAAATTGGATGTTAGCAAGTTTTTTGAGTTAGATGATGGAAATCGGACTAGAGGTCACCACTTGAAAATTAAAAAGCAAGGGTGTAGATTGGATTTGAGAAAATATTTTTTTACCAATAGAGTGGTAGACTTCTGGAACAAATTGCCGCAGAGGGTAGTAGGTAGTCCAAATCTAAATGTATTTAAGAGTAGGTTGGATGAGTTTATGGGAAGGGAAGGTTGTGATGGTTCCTAAGTTTTGTATATATTAATATTGTTTGTATATATCTATAGCTGCATGATTTAGTTCTTGACAAGCCTTGATTGGTGATACCCTTGTTTTTGGATGCAATCCTCTGGATGTAGTTTTCCTGGGAGTTTGGGGCCTTAAAAAGAGGCCGTTTGACTCGGATGACCTATGATGAGCCCTTGTGGCTTTTGTCATCTGTTATATTATATTGTGGGGGACTTTGATTTTGTCTTTCCCTGGTGATGGTGCTTTTTGTGGGTGGGTTTTGACGGAGGCGGATGACCTTTGATAGGCCCTTGTGGCTTTTGTCATCCGTGTAATTATGTTATGTGTTATGTTATGTTTCTCAAGGAATTCCTTCACCACCACAATCATGTTATCAGTCGTCTCTCTCCCCAAACCTAGGATTAGTATAATCCATTCTCTTCCTGTTTTTTCAACTCTGACATTCCTTGTACACCCCATTTCAGCCAAGATCTCTTGCATCATTTCGTGCCTCTCTCTGTAGTACTCTGCACACTCCAGCAATACATGCTCCACAGTCTCGTCCACACCCATATCACACATCTGGCATACCTTACTATGTGATTCCGACCACCTATAGTTCCTTGCATTTACATCCATGCACTGGGCCCTAGCTTGGAAGAGAAGATCCCCACCCAGGCTTCCATCATACCACTTGACATACATTGGGGTATCTTTCTCTCTAAACAAATCTAAGGTCTTCTTTTGTAACATGTCATTTTTCCATTTGTTCATTCCCATCCTTTTGACTACGCTCTCTATCTCATTTCTCCATTTCCTCCCATCCCACTCTGGCCCTTCTCCACTTCCATTCACCATAGCCCATCCATAGCCATCCTGGGTTCCTTCCATAAACCGGCGTGTCAAACCGACATGTAGCCCATTCCTGTTTACAATTGCCAGGTACCTTTTTCCCCATTTACTCGTTCCTACATTTGCTAGATATACTTTTGGCGCTAGCCGTTCATCCTTCATTCTTTCCAGACGTATCTTGTACTTCAGAATCACCTTCATATACCTTTCATTGAAGGTGCTCCACTCCATGTCTCAATATTTTAGCAACGTGATATTTTGTAAGGGGGGAAATTTAGTTAAGAGTTCTTTTTTAAAATTACTATAATTGGTGAAGTTCAAAAAATTTATAAAAATTTAACCATGGCTGCTTTTTTTTGCTTTTAAATTTTAATCTTAGTAGCAACTTGACTCGACTTGAATGCTGTTCGGGGATTGCTTTAGTAACAGCTCCCCTTTTCGGCATTTCTTATCTTCTAGCTGTAAGTATTTTCCTTTTCATTATCATTTTTTTCCAAAATTTCTTCGTTTCTCTCCATTTTCACTTCATCTCTTTCAAATAAGAATTTCCTCAACATTCGCCCTTCGTCCTCCTCAAGTGGTCTCTGCAGTACTCTTACCCCCTGCTTCTCTAGCTCATAACCTTCACAATTTACAATGAAGTGCTGCAGATTTTCCATGTCCCATCTACACATTCCACACCCCACTTCCCCACCACCAAATCTCCTTCTATCATTTAATTTCAGTGTATTAGTCATTGCCTTATACATGAGGATTGCTGCTCCGTATGTATTATCGTACCATCTCTCTTCTTCAATATCCTTCTTATTCATACGATATACCCTTACACTGTTTTTCTTTTGCAATGTTCTTCTCCACTCTTCCATATCCCATTTTTCACATCCCCCTTCATCTCAACTTCACTCATTTTAACTACCTGTGCTTCCCTCAGTTTTAATTCCTTTTTATATTTTTTCCACTTCATTCATAAAACCAAAATATCCTTTTTCTTTCATGTCCTCAAGTATTCTTCTCAGCAGTTCATTTCTAACTTGTTCTTACTCTGTTACTATGCTTCTGTAGTATGTAAGCTTTCCCTTCATCACTCTTGCTACCATTGATGTTGCCCCTATCTCTCCTCCTAAAACCTCAACCACATCTCCCTGCCCTATCCCTAAAATTACTCTGTATGCTCTGTTCTCAATTTTCTGGAGCTCTTCTATTTTTTTTTACTAAAGCCAACCATCTTTCCTCCATATAATATTCCTGGCAATGCCACTGCCTTTCAGAAGGTCTTTCCTACCATCAGTTTGTTACAGCTCTTTTTTATTACTGAGTATGCATTATTTGCAATCCTAATCGCCTTTTTCTTTAATTACTTCCCTTTGTCTCCTGAAAAAATTTCGGTAATACTTCAGATTAAGGGCGCACGGTAGGTAGCGCTGTTAGTAGGTTGAAATTTTGGGCTACAATATATGTCTTATGACGTCAGACGGTGGCTTAATATGTGACTAATCACGGCGTTATATATTTTTTTTTGTTTGGGGGGTTTGTAATCTTTATTCTGCATTATTTACTAAATATCTGCCCCTCTGCTCCTTTATAGTTTTTTTCTAAGTTAGGTAAGGTTTCTTGATGTCTTTTACTGTTTTTTTTTCTATTTTTTTGTTTCGCTGCGAATGATAACAGCTTTTTACTGACAAGGTCGTAGCTATGAATATGACCTTCTGCGCACATATTTTGGTTTTGCCATAGCTTCTTCGTGCTCTAGCAGTGCCTCTTCGTGATTCGAATTCGGGTTTATTTTGCATGACCGCGAAAAACTTTTAGATTTTTTAGAGGCGCATAAACTAATCGAGAAAACTATAAAATTCCCGAAATGCAGTGTGAATTAAATTTTGCCAAAAAATGTAATGTTTCGTTGCGATTTAATATATGTAAATGAAAACAGTAAGCAACAGCGGTGCCGTTTCAAACAATCAGCGCGTAGGGGTACATTTTTCGCGGGTTCCCATTCATGTTTAAAAGACATCGTGGAAATTTCATATTTTTCGTAATTAATCGTTTTACGTAAGTAAGTAAGTATTGTTTGTCATTAGGTTACCATGTTTTTTTCTGCTGGTAAAAGCTGTTGTCGTTCGCAGCGAAACAAAAAATACAAAAATAAAATAGGAAAAAACAGTAAATTCAAGGGCACTGCTCGTGAGGGAGGTAACACTGAGGGTGGACCACCCTACGATGATCCTGAGCTTCAATCAATTAGGGGGGGAGCACAGCCCCCAGTATATACTCATATACAAAAAATATAACGCCGGGATTGGTCACATCTGACGCTACTGTCTGATGTCATAAGACATATATTGTAGCCCCAAATTGTAGCCTATAAACAGCGCCAACTACCGTGCGCCCCTAAACTGAAGTGCTACCAAAATTTCTTCCTTTATTAATTACCACTCCCAGGTATTTTATTTCTGTCAACACCCCTACCCCTCCAATTTCTTCTGGTTGTTCATTTTCTTTTATGTGAAATAGAATATTTTTGCTCTTGCTTAAGTTTAACTTTGCCTGGTTGTCTTATATTATAAATATTGGAAATTTCTTTGTGCATGAATTCAGGGAAGACAATCCTCATGCACAAATAAAATTCAATATTTATAATATAGGACAAAGACTTTGTTATCCGACTTATGGGTTAGATAATTACAATAGTCTTGCCGAAAAAAATGTTATATTATTCTATTAAGAATCGACACTTTTAACTCTAAAAAATATACGCTACCTTCCTTTCAACCAATTCTTTTGACATTTCCAACGTCTCCTTCAGCATTTAGATATCAACTTCGTGTTTAAATACACTTCTACTTTGTATTCCGTCCTGGTAAACAACTCTCCTTCTAAATTAGGCATTGATTATTCTATAAATTGCAGGGATTGTCCAAAAGTAAACATAAGGCAGTTAGGAAAAGATATACATGTAGGCGTGTAACAACATCTAACCTGTGCATGCAACTATAACGCGCAAAGCACCCTGTTTGTACCAATGTGTACATTCGAGATGTAATTAATGGGTATAGTGCTGCATCCATTTCAATTTGTAGCAATGCTGTTTCGCGTAATATTTACTTAATGTTCTTTAGTCCTGCCCAACCGGCTTCAAGTCAAATAAGCAAAGGTAATATTTAAGATTAGGGGCGCACGGTAGGTGGCGCTGTTAGTAGGCTACAATATATCTTATGACGTCTGACAGTAGCTTCAGATGTGACCAACACGGCGTTATATTTTTTTTGTTGTTTGGGGGATTTGTAACCTTCAGTCTGTAAATTTACTAAATATCTGTGCCTTTATAGTTTTTTCTAAGTTAGGTAAGGTTTCTTGATGTCTTTTATTGTTTTTTTTTTTTGGGGGGGGGTCGTATTTTTTGTTTCGCAGCGAACGATAACAACTTCTTACTGGCAACGTCGTAGCTATAAATAGGACCCGCTTCGCAGTTGTTTCTGTTTCGTTATGGCCTTTTTGTGATCTAGTTGTGCTTCTTCGTTTTTCTAATTCGGGTTTATATAGAGGCGCATAAACTAATCAAGAAACCTATAGAAGTAAGTATTGTTTGTCATTAGGTTAGTTTTTTTTTGCCAGTAAAAAGCTGTTGGTGTTTGCAGCGAAACAAAAATTTGAAAAAAAACCAGTAATTTCAAGGGGACTGATCGTGGGGGAGATATCACTGCAGGGGACCACCCTGCAATGATCCTGAGTTTTGCATCAATTGGGGATCTTGAGGGGGATGCGCCCCCCAGTATATACTCATATACAAAAAATATAACGCCGTGATTGTTCAAATCTGACGCTACCGTCTGACGTCATAAGACATATTGTAGCCCAAAATTGCAACCGATAAACAGTGCCACCTACAGTGCGCCCCGAAACTGAAGTGTTACCTAAGAAAATCCTCACTTATAATACCTTTTAAATGACTATTCTAAGTCCTAGAGGAGATCTTTGATAATAAAGACCAAAACGCTCGGAATCATTTTCCTTAGTAGGGTTTCGTGTAATTATTTTCACTCGCGTGTTATTTGTGAGTTTGTTATTCCAAGTCATTCGCATTGCTGTCCTCACATCGGTGAATGAGATCCATTCAACTCCGTTATAATCTATTTACACATTTAACTATTTACCAACATTAACCAAGTTAATATTTATCAAACTATTTAAAACATACTATTTAACCATTATCAAATTACCAATTATAATCTAATTATCAATCATCAATTACTATACTCATTTACCAATTAAAAATTATCAATCATCATTTGTTATACTGTAATTACCAAACCAAATTTACCAATTGTAAATCCATTCCCGTTAACTCATGCAAATTTAATACACAAGCGTAATTCAATCCAATCATAAACTGTTACTGTATAAATTCACCTTTCAATAATAACTGTTTATTCAATAATATACATTTTCTTAACTCTTTGTTTTTAATACACATTTTTCCAACGTCCCTCAAATTTAGACCTAAGGAAGTTCGTCTGCAAAAAATTAGATTTCGCGTTAGGATTTAACCTCATTCCGTTGAATAACGAAATATAGGTTTTTATGTTTATTGTGATGAGAGTTATCTAGGATATTGCCGCAATCTCCATTCAAAACCTATAAGTGGTGCCCAGAATAGTTTAATTATCCCCCATTCATCCATTCATTGGTAATATTAAATTAATTTTCACCGTCACGTGTGTGGTATTTTTCGGACGACGCATTCCGCCGCCTCACTCGTTTCTATATTTTTTCGCGTAGATTTTCATTTTTCACGAGTGACTTTTCGACACTTGTTCGTTTTCAATCCTAAGTTGATCTTAACATCCTTAAGTGATCCCTTAGCAATTTCGTAAAATTATTTATAATATACAGTAATAAATAAAAAGAGTGACCAATTTTCAATAATTTTTGTTTTCATTTTTTTTACGTTCACGCGCGTGAATTGAATTTGTGCATACACACACACACTTTATTTTTTCTATAAATGGATTATAACTGAGCCCCAAGCAACGCCCCAACTTCAGGCACAGTAACAACGACCTAAACATCCTCCCCCTCAACAACAACGACGTATTCATCCGCCTTCGCCCCCCACGCAAGCATCCTCCCTCATTCGCCACCCACTCAACAACGTCCCTTCCCCACTCCCTCTTCGGTTCACCTTCCACCATTCGACCCACAAAATCCCATTGGCTGGTGGAAAATGGTGGAGCTCATCCTCCTACACCAGGCAGTTTCTGAGGACCATAGAACAATCGTCGTAGCCCAGAAATTACCTCTAAGTATTGTTTCCACTTTTAAGAGTATTCTCCCTGATGGGGTAATTTCTGGTTCTTGGGGAAGGTTGCAAATTGAGGAACTGCGTATCCTTCTGGATACGCAGGAGATGGGGAAAAGGCGCCCCACGCATTTTCTGGACCATCTCAAGGCCCTGGCACATGCCAAGGGAGCACAGCTCGACCAACTCGATCCACTCATAACTGAGATATTCATGCGTGGGATGCTGGATCAAATTAAGCCCCTTATATTAATGTCCTCCCCAGCAAACGTGGCGAAGATGGCAGAGGCGGCTGACGCCCTGTATAACAATCCTTTCATCAGCTGGGAAAATGCAAGCACTAGGTCATTTAGCGATGTAAATAGGGGGCGTAGCACATCATACAACTCTAATGTTAAACACCACTCACATATATCCATTTCACAGGTTAGGTCACCGGCCGAGACTCCTTACAATCGGCCAGGACTACCTCGGGATGCATCCTCCCAGGCTTCGGGGTTTTTTTATCGCTTCTGGGGAGGATTGAGATAGATATTCGTGCCCTAAAGGTGCGAACCATTCTTCACCGAGAGAAAAATCGTGAGCAGGATGGAGGATTTAGACGTCGTTCTTCCTCCCTAAAAAGGCAACACCAACGAGGGAACAGCAGCACAAGAGGTGAGACACAGCAGTTTCATTTCAAACCTAGGCCTAATTCCCCCAATCCTGACAACGCTCAGGGTTGCTGCTGGTACAATTCTAATTATGGGAGCAACGCTGTCCGCTGTGTTTAGCCTTGGAATTTTTACCGTGCATCAATTCGTGCCGACAAATTTAACTCTCATCCTGGTCGTGCAGCTCATACTGCTATCTTTCAGCCTTCAGGCTTTTGTGGTTACCACCTCAAGTTTGGTGTAAGAGCAGAAAAATGGTCAAAGCCATGCTCGTACCATCAAAATGCTCAATCTCAACCTACCCTTACCTCACCACCTCCAATTTTACAAAACTCTACGGGTTCCTTTACCCAACTTTCACCATCAGCACAGGGAACTTTAAACTGAATTCACAAGTGATACGTGGGTCTGTCACTTCTGCAACCTCATCTCTTTAGGCCGATCCTCCTTCTAGTATCCATGACACACTCTCTAGTTTCTCTTTCCTGGTTGACACTGGTGCTCAATGCAGTGTCATTCCAACCTATTCAGTCGAGAAAGCTTGCAAAATAAAAAAAACTTCTTCTGATCTTGTCCTTAAACATGCCAATTCATCGGAAATAAGGACATATGGGAGGCGTATCCTCGAGCTCTCTCTAGGGTTACGTCGTGTTTTCCCATGGACATTCATCATAGCCGACGTCGACATTCCAATTTTGGGCCTCGACTTCCTTTCTGTGCATGATATTCTCGTCGATTCTCGCCGCCGCAAGCTTATCGACAGAACCACGACACCAACAGTTGCTGGTTCCTTCTTTCTTTCCAAAAGCTCTCTACTCTCTGTTCGTCTCCCTGCAATTGCTCCCCACTTCCAACAACTTTTGCGGGAGTTCCCAAGCCTCTGTCTGCCTCTTTCTAAGGACAGACCTATTAAGCACAATGTGGTCACATAATAGAGACGGCAGGAGGACCAGTTTTCTCACGTCCCCGTCGACTGGCCCCGGATAGACTTGTCCTAATGAAGCAACAATTTAAGTTCATGATGGAGGACGGGATCGCTTCCCCCCCATGAGCTTCATGTAGTACCTAAGTCTACTCCGGGGGAATTTAGAGCTGTAGGTAACTACAGGCGACTCAAGGCATGTACAGTTCCGGATAGGTATCCTCTGCCTTTCTTATCGGATTATAACTCCGCTTTCTTCGGTTGCTCAATTTTTTATCGGCTCGATTTGGTTCGCGCTTTCAACCAAATCCCGTTTTACCCTGATGACATCCCTAAGACGGCTGTCATCACTATATTCGGTTCCTTTGTCATGAACCAAATGCCTTACGGGCTTCATAACAGTGGTCAGACCTTCCAACTCTTCATGGATCAGGTTCTGAGAGGTCTTGCCTTCGTATTTTGTTATATAGACGACCTCCTGATAGCATCTTCGTCTTTAGAGGAGCATCTTTCTTACCTTCGCCATATTTTGGCACGTTTAGATGAGTGTGGTATCGTACTCAACACTTATAAGTGTATCTTTGGTGTCACACAGCTCTCCTTTTGGGGACACCACATTTCCCCTGAGGAAATTCGCCCTCTCGAGGACAAAGTTGAAGTTATCCGGGCTTTTCCCCGACCTTCTTGGCTAAAGCAACTTCGTAGATTCTTTGGGATGGTAAACTTTTACCACAAGTTCATTTCCAACATCTCCCACATTAAACAACCTCTCTACGAATTGCTTTTCAAGTCCAAGAAGAACCTTCGTCTTTCCTGGTCTTCCGAAGCTTGCGAGGATTTCTCTCGCACCAAAGAGGCTATGGCTTCCGCTGTCTCCCTGGCCCATCCTTGCCGAGGAGCTCCCATAAGCGTTGCTTCGTACGCGTCCGCTACTCATGTCGGTGCGACACTAAAACAGAAGGTTGGTGACTCTTAGCAACCCCTCGCTTTCTTCTCTAAGGCTGTTCTTCCTTCCTAACAGAGGTATAGTACGTTTTCTCACGAATTACTGAACATATACATCGCCCTCCGTCACTTTCAACAATACTTGGAAGGGCGTGAATTCACTGTCTTTACCTACCACAAGCCATTGGTTGGTGTGCTCGCCTCTAGTAACACCTCCTCTGTGCACTCTGCAGTTGATACTTGTCATCTTGACTTCATCCTGCAGATGACAAAAGATATTCGCTACGTTCCTGGTTCTTCAAACGTCGTACCAGATGCGCTCTCTCGCATTTCATCGATTTCGGGCACGCAAACCTCTCAAACTGTGCTATCGATCACGCGACAATAGCGCTTGCCCAGGAACAATATGAAGACACGCAAACACTGCGTCAATCTTCTCAACTAGGCGTTCGCAAGATCGACTTGCCGGACAGTCCTTCCCGACGCATCCTGGTTGACTATTCAATTCCTGACTGTCCTCATCCACTCATTCCTCTCGTTTACCGTCAGCCCATTTTTGATCAGACTCACCGTCTCTCTCATCCTGGCATTCGAGCAACTCGCAAGCTCATCACACTACGTTATGTGTGGCCAGGTATTGTAGCAGTCTATATCTCTACAAATGAAATATTTATTCCTAAATATATATATATATATATATATACATATATATATATATATATATATATATATATATATATATATATATATATATATATATATATATATATGATGAAAATTAATGCAATATCGCAAGAAAAGATGAAGAATTGAACCACATTCTCCGAAGACAATTTAATTCAGAACAGTTTCGGTGTATCTCACACCCTTTTTCAACTGACATTGGGCAGAAAATATAAGAGAAATGCATATAAGCATAACACAAGATCCCCTCTTTTTTCCCCCAATCCCCTACTTGTGGCTAATCTGGATGGAAGGGGGGGTAGGCCTACACATATTGAAGGGCTGGCATTTTGCTATTTTGTTTATTTGCGATCTTATTACAGGATTAAAAGAAAATTGACCCTCAGATAGATTTAAGAGAAGAACCGTAGAATCGAGCTTGATATCGTCAGTTCCTAATTTAAATCTATCTGAGGGTCAATTTTCTTTTAATCCTGTAATAAGATCACAAATAAACAAAATAGTAAAATGCCAGCCCTTCAATATGTTTAGCCCCCCCCCCCCCAGATTAGCCACAAGTAGGGGATTGGGGAAAAAAAGAGGGGATCTTGTGTTATCCTTATATGCATTTCTCTTATATTTTCTGCCCAGTGTCAGTGGAAAAAGGGTGTGAGATACACCGAAACTGTTCTGAATTAAATTGTCTTCGGAGAATGTGGTTTAATTTCTCATATATATATATATATATATATATATATATATATATATATATATATATATATATATATATATATATATATATATATATATATATATTTATATATATATATATATATATATATATATATATATATATATATATATATATATATATATATATATATATATATATATATATATATATATATATATATATTTCAAGAAGGGAGGGTAACCCTGCCATAAATCGTGAGATTGCTACTCTCGCTCTCCCAAGCGTCCTAAAATCAACCCATGAGGTTCATTCGCATTGCTGCCCTCGTATCGTTAAATCAGATCCATTCAACTCCGTTGTACTCTATTTACACATTTACCTATTTACCAACATTTACCAATTTATAATCTATTTAATATTTATCAAATTATTTACAAATTACTATTTAACCATTACCTAATTACCAATTATAATCTAATTATCAATCATCAATTGTTATACTCTTTTACCAATTACCAAACCAAGTTTACCAATTGTAAATCCATTCCCGTTAACTCATGCAAATTTAATACACACGCGTAATTCAATCCAATCATGAACTGTTACTGTATAAATTCACCTTTCAATAATAACTGTTTATTCAATAATATATATTTTTCTTATCTCTTCGTCTTTAATCGACGTTTTCCCAACGTCCCTCAAATTTAGGCCTAAAGAAGTTCGTCTGCAAAAATTTAGAGTTCGCGTTAGCATTTAACTTCATTCTCTTGAATAACGAAATATAGGTTTTTTATGTTTATTGTGATAAGAGCTATCTAGTATATTGCCGCTATATTCATTCAAAACCTATAAGGGCAACGTTTAAACAACTTTTCTTTCAAATATCCCCAAAGAAAGAAGTCACAAATGCTCAAATCAGGTGACCTAGCAGTCCACCCTAAATCACCACTCAGGGACACGAGACGTCGGGCAAATATTCGTCTCAAAACATTGAGTGAATTTCGGGCTGTGTGAGCTGTAGCCCCATCCTGCTGGAACCACACGTCCCCCAATCCCTTATCTTCAATAATCTCCTCCATTCTGGGCTGCAGAAAATTGTGCAACATTCATGGTCACGGTCATTCCTTCCTCCTAAAAGAAGTAC